>WNWK01002308.1:125000-216450 GCA_009830355.1 Cherax destructor | reverse complement strand
CACTCACGGCGGGGAGACGGGCAGTCCCGTCTGATGTTAGGCCCTGAGCATATTGGAAGTATCTTTTCCAATGGGGCTGTCCCAGCTTGACTGTTTGTAGGCCTGTTCTACTAGGTTTTTTTTGGGGAGCAAGAGTTCCCATTCAGTTTTTGGGGTGAGCTAGGGTCCTGTATTCCTGTTTAATCACTGAGGTTGTATGGAAGAATTTGTTTTATTACCATTTGATGCTATGGAAGAGGATAAGGGCTGGTAGGGCAATCTGGGAGGATTTGGTACTCCCAGCCCCAATCTGACGGAAGTGAAGCTTGCAACCACTGTCCATCTTCGGGGGAAAGATTCAATACACTCTCTAGCAGGGTTTTAGGGAGAGTCGTTTTCCCTCGAGTTTCGGGCTTTTAAAAGCGGGGGGAACATCTCGGGAAGTATGTAATTTTTGGGTTGACGGGCACCGGGAGTAGGTAGGGGGCATCATTTTATCTGTCTTTTCCACCTTCCATCGCCCTGAGGTCGGAGTTTTTTTTTCCAGGACCAGATCGATGGCATTGGGCCCAAGAGGAGCACCAAGGAGAGGTGCTGTTGGCTGGATCGATGGCTCGTCCCCCTGGTAAAACAGCCCAATGTCCTGGATCATCTGTGGATTGGTGGAAACTATCTCACATTTGGTGGGGTTTAAAGATAGGCCCAGGCTACCTACCATATCTTTAATTTTCCTGATGTCTCCCAGGAGAGATTGTGTAGTGCCAGCTAGGGTCCCGTCATCCAAGAACCAGATATTGAGCTCACTGGACAATGCTTCTGTGACATCCTTGATGGCTAGACAGAATAGAAAGGGAGCAAGAGGGTCCCCCTGTTGCACACCCTCACACGAGTCAATTTCATGGTCCCCAAACAAAAGTTTAGAAGCCACACTATAACACGATTCTATGAAGGGATAGAGGGAAGGAAAGTGCCTAGAAACTGCTTGGAGAGCAGCATCCCTTCTGACTGAGTTGAAAGCATTGGCAAAGTCCAATATAATAGAATTATGTTTCATAAAAAGCAGTTTTGAAAATAAAATGAATATTTCTTTTGTTTTATATAAATTGGATTCATTTATAATTAATAAAATTTGGGAAGCATTTAAGGTACATTAGACAAAGTTTTGGGTAGAATATAAGCTGTGTTTCACGGATCACTGACTACCTACCTACATCATCATAAAAATTCAGGTGTTGTTGTGGGGTGGTAGAGAGGTGTAGTCTCGTCCTTGTATGCCTTCCTGTTAACTTTTTGTTTTTATAGTTCCTTTGATAATGTGAGAAGTCACGAAAGCGCTTAGAACTTTGCTATTTTTTCACAGTGGTTGTTTTGCATATTGTGTTATCACCTGTTTACTGTGATCTTATTGCAGTGTATATGCACTGAGAAAATAATTGAATCTTATTATCGATTTTAAAGTATTCATAACTGTTGGTATACAGGTGAAAAGCACCCTTTAACCCACTCCTAGTTAATTAGTTTTAACCCTAAGAAACCAAATAAATTCGGATCAACACCCTTTGGCAGCCGGTTAAGTAACGTATTTTAAACGACGACGAATTTTCGTGTCCGTTAGTAGGTTACCTGTTACCTGTAGTCGTTACGACGACAACTAAAAGGTCTCACTTAAAGATCATATACGAAACACGGATAAGAAATCCAGGAGTTTATTTTTGGTTTATTTTTTACTTAATTCATCAGTTCCATGTTTCGAACATGGAAAAAAATACTAATTTTCTGGACAAATTTAATTTATTAAAAGAAGTTGTTTCACAAGTTCACAATATATGTTATTGTTATACAAATATATGCTTTCGTACGTGTGTTTACCCTACTTCTGACCGCAGTACTCACGCTGGCAGGACCAATAGTGTGCTAGAGTAAATAAACTGACGTGTTATCGACCAACAGCGTGTAGAATTACGACTCGAGTTGGGCCTCATATCTTCAGCACCTCGACCAAACACATCCCTCGGGCGTGTGTTAGAGAGCCTGGTCCAGGCTGAAGCTGTTGGGTCACTCTTGTTAATATTGAGGAGTAACCTGCTGCTCTGGTGTCTTCCTTCAGTAGTTCTACACAGAAGAGATCAGACTGAGACTGGTTGCGTCACTTCCTTCATTTTAGGTAACTCTTTTGAAAATTTTCTTATTTTTTTTTTTAATTTCTTTTCAAAACTCAAACTTTTTAAGAGTTTCAATTATTCCTTCATTTCAGGAGTTTTTCTACAGAACTTCCTCAAAATTCCCACATCTAAGGAGGTCCCTCCATAAACTCCTTCATTTTAGGAGCTTTCCTAAAAAAAAACTTTCATTTTAGATGCTTTCCTCAATAAAGTCACTCGTTTGCAGAGTTTTCCTTTAAAACGTCCTCATTTTAGGAGTTCGTCTGGCCTCTACTCGCCCTCCTCCCACTACTCGCTCTTAACAGCTTAACTCGTGTGTTTAAAGTTTCTCCATTAGTTTGTTGACTACGCTTGTATTTATGTGGAACGTGTTCCTTCTTTTTTAATTCTGCCTCGGAATTATGTCTCTTATATTTTTAATAATTTTTCCTCTTAATCTCTTGGTTTAATATCTTCATCCCATATATTCTTACAATGTCGTTTCCTCGCTCCTCACTCATTTATTTTTCTTCGTGACAGTTTTGTTCTTACGTTTATCTCTCTGTGAACACCCAGTCGCTTCCTCCTAGATGTGTCTGTCTGTCAGTCTGTCTTTCTCTCTGTCTCTCCTCTCTCTCTCGCTTAATTGTAATTTCGTTTCTTGCGCTTTATAAATGGCTGGAGAAGGAGGGGTGAAAGAGCATTAGGATCAGAATGCGAAGTGTGAAAGGGATAAACAAGGAGGATAGGGTAAGGAGGTCGGAAGAAGTAGGAATAAAAGGGGGAGAGAAAAGAGGCATTGAGAAAAGAGGGAGAGGGAGGCAAATGAAGGTAAACGATGGTAGAGATAGTAGTAAAGAAAAGAATGGGAGAAGGTACAGCCAACATGTAACTGAAAACGCAGAAATCATTAAGAAGAAATGGTTATAATTATGACCATAATTTTTTAACGGGTGGATCGGTAAGCCAGCGGAAGGCCTCGGTCAGATGATCAAAAGCTCCAATGGTGGGTCATCATCTGACTAAGACCCGAGTCAGGAAACACTTGTCCTGTTTCGTGACAAACCTTACCTAACCTAACGTAGATTATTAAGTAGTCATTTGCACGCTCTTTGAGATATTAGAGATCTGGAAAATTGTAGATCTGCATAATCTGTTAGAAACTAGAGACATGTATATTACACTAAAAACAAGACTTTTGCGTAATCTTTTACATATTATAGACCTCTGTTTAATCCATTAGAAACTTAGAAATCTGCATAATATATTCCATATTAAAGGAGCACATGGTTCCATGCGTCACTAACTGCCTCCTCACCCATCTCCAAAGTCTGTTGGATTGATCAGGAATGACGTATGAAAATAATTGATCAAGACACTAAATGAATTGATTGAAACGGTACAAATCTCTTGAGTTGGGTGTTTGAAACTGTGTACACTCACCTATTAGTGTTCACCTGGACCCGCGCCTCTTATGTTGCTCCTTTCCTGCCTCATGAGTCCTGTCGCATTTATAATTAAAACCAAAGTATGTGTTTTATTACTTATTCGTAAGAACATATTTGAACTTGCGAGAATCAAACACCAGCTCTTGGTCTCGCCGCTTGACTTTCTGTGACAAGCGACGTGTATATTTTTGAACCCACATTTAGAAGTCTGCATCATAAAAAATCGTTCAGAAATCACTCCATACGAAAACAAAAGACTTGGCAGACGGTGCAACGTACCCCCAGTGAAAAGTAGGGGCGCCACTGGTACACTAAGAGAAAACACAATAAGTGTCCGGGGCCCAAGACTGTTCAACAGCCTCCCACCAGCCATAATGGGCATTACCAGTAGACCTCTGGTTGCCTTCAAGAGGGAGCTGGATAGATCAGCCAGGCTGTGGTTCGTACGTTGGACTACGTGCAGCCAGCAGTAACAGCCTCGTTGATCAGGCCCTGATCCACCGGGAGGCCTGGTCATAGACCGGGCCGCGGGGACGTCGATCCCCGGAATACCCTCCAGGTAGACTCCAGGTAGTCTATTTGGCTTTACATCTTACTTATACTGTAGATATACAGTATAAGTGTAATTTCGATCGTTGTCCTGCTATTCCTGATATATCATCGATAAAGAGTTTATCCTTGTCTATCCGATACTTGTGTTCGTGATAATATCCCATATATTTCTTTGCTCTTCCTCCAGTAACATAGCTAATTTAATTAAGGAAACAGTTTTAATGCACATTGTAAATTCCCGAGAAGGCGAAGTACTTCAGCCAAGCGTTGCTTCCTGAAGAATGAGTCGCACATGTGAGGTAAACAATGACTTAAAGATTGTGTTCAGATTATTAACCCATGGGTTAGTTTCCCGGGATAACCCAAGATAGCCATTGTGTTTGCCTTATATTAAGTGGGGTCATTTATTTAAGCTGCTAAATGCTACTCTAAAGATTACGACATTAGAACCACTTGAAATTTGATTATTGTGAGCATCAGAGGACAGATTCAAAGTAAAGAATATCTCTAGGAGCTTTTCTTTATGCTTCTCCAGCTTATTTCGTCCAGGATGGTACTGTGTGTGTGTGTGTACTCAGTTGTGGTTACAGGGGTCGAGTAACAGCTCCTAGCCCGCCTCTTTACTGGCCGCTATTAGGTCACTCTTCCCTCTCCATGAGCTTAATCATACCTCTTCTTAAAGCTATGGATGGATCCTGCCTCCACTACATCGCTTCCCAGACTATTCCACTTCCTGACAACTCTGTGACTGAAGAAATACTTCCTAACATCCCTGTGATTCATCTGAATCCTCAACTTCAAACTGTGACCCCTTGTTGTTGTGTCCCATATCTGGAACATTCTGTCTCTGTCCACCTTGTCGATTTCTCTCAGTATTTTATATGTCGTTATCATATCCCCCCTATCTCACCTGTCTTCCAGTGTCGTCAAGTTGATTTCCCTTAACCTCTCCTCGTAGGACATGCCCCTTAGCTTCGGGACTAGTCTTATTGCAAACCTTTCCACTTTCTCTAGTTTCCTTACATGCTTGGCTAGGTGTGGGTTCCAAACTGGTGCTGCATACTCCAATATGGGCCTAACGTACACAGTGTACAGGGTCCTGAATGATTCCTTATTGAGATGTCGGAATGCTGTGTGTGTACTCACCTAGTTGTACTCACCTAGTTGTGGTTGCAGGGGTCGAGTCATAGCTCCTGGCCCCGCCTCTTCACTGGCCGCTGTGTGTGTGTGTGTGTGCGTGTTTGCGTGTGTGTGTTCAAAAATGATTGTGTACACACAAACACACACACAACATACCGGCATACCTCTGGTAAACTATGCGAAGGTCTCTCAAGTGTTGGTCAACAGGGACCGAGGCAGCAACCATTGTGACTTCCACCTGCAACTCAGCCAGTGTGTTGCTTCATAGTCTTTGTTTATACTCTGTGCTTCACATTGTCTCCAGTCTTATATCAGTCTCCTTGGATTTCTACTAACATGTCTGCTACTGTCTCTCTTACGTATGCTACTGTCTCTCTCCGCCTGCTACTGTTTCTTCTACGCCTGCTAGTGCCGGTCCCACGCCTGCTACTGTTTATCCCACGCTTGGTACATTCTCACTCTTGCTACTGTCTATTCCACGCCTGCTACTGTCTCTCCCACACTTTGTCTCTCTCACGTCTGCTACTGTCTCTACTGTCACTCCTACGCCTGATACAGTCCCTCCCACGCTTGCTGTTTCTCTCACTCCTGCTACTGTTTCTTCCACTCCTGCTACTGTCTCTACTGTCTCTCCTACACCTATTACTCTCTCTGACACGTCTTCTACTGTATCTCCCACGCTTGCTACAGGCATGAGAATGTAACTGCTTGGTATATTTTCATGCCTGCTACTGTCTCTTCCATGCCTCGTGCTATCTCTTACATGCCTGCTGCTCTCTCTCCCATGCCTGCTGACTCTCCTACGCCTGCTACTGTCTCTTCCACCCTGATACTGTCTCTCTCACGCTTTGTACATTCACACGCCTTCTACTGTCTCTCCTATGCCTGCTACTGTCTCTCCCATGCCTGCTAATGTCTCTCCCATACTTGCTACTTTCTCTCCGGGGCCTTTTAGTATCTCTCCCACGCCTGAGGTCTCTCTCACGCCTACTGTCTCTTCCATGCCTGCTGTCTCTTCCACGCCTGTTACTGTCTCTACCGTCTCTTCCACGCCTACTACTGTTTCTCCACGCCTGCGGTCTCTACCACGCCTACTATCTCTCCCACGCTTGGTACATTCTCACGCCTGCTACTGTCTCTCCCATGCCTGCTACTGTCTCTCTCATGCATGCTATTGTCTCTCCCATGCTGCTACTGTCTCTCCCATTCCTTCTACTGTCTCTCCCACCCTTGCTACTGTCTCTCCCACGTTTGTTGACATCTTTTCTGATCGCTCTACTGTTTCTTCCACATTCAATTTCTGGAGTTTCTCTCTCCTCTTGGTATACCTCCTTCTCACTTATTTTTAATACTTCCTTCGTTTTCTTCCCCATCCCTAATTCTCCTCTCACTCGACGATATTTTACTCTTTCTCTCTTTCTCCTTTTCTCTTTGCCTCTCTTTCTCCCTACATCCCTTCCTCCCTTCTTTCATCCTTCCCTCCATTCATCCCTCCCTACTTCCCCCCTCCCTTCTCCCCTCTCTTCCTTCATCCATCCCTCCTTCTCTCCGTTCATTCCTACCCCCCTCCTTCCTTTCTGCCTCTCTCCTTCCCTCCCTCCCTCCTTACTTTCCTCCGTCCGGCCTTCGCTCCCTTCTTCCCTACCTTCGTCCTTCTATCCCTCTCTCCTTCCTGCCCTCCTTCCTTCCCTACCTCCGTCCTTCCATCCGTCCCTTCCTCCTTCCTTTACTCTCTAATTCCTGCCTTCCTTCCTTCCTTCCCTCTATCCCTCCTACCCTCCCTCCTTCCTGCCCTCTCTCCCTCCTACCCTCCCTCCAGTGACGTTCTTTAGGCTGACGACCAAAAGTTGTCTAATTACACTGCCTGAGCGGACAGTGGTGGCCATGTAGTCACTGCTGAGTCCCGCCCACACTACACCCCGCCCCACCCACACTACACCCACCCTACACCCCACCCACACAACACCCCACCAATCACCCATACGACACCCCACCCACCACCCACACTACACCCCACCCACAACCCGCACTACACCCCACCCACTCACACTACACCCCACCCACCACCCACACTACACCCCACCCACCACCTAAACTACACCCCACCCACAACCCGCACTACACCCCACCGCCACCTACACTACTCCCCACCCACACTACACCCCACCCACCACCCACACTACATCCCACCCACCACCTAAATTACACCCCACCTACGATACACATCACCCACCACACTACACCCATCCCACACTACACCTCATCCACCACCCACACTACACCCCACCCACCACCCACACTACACTCCACCAACCACATACACTGCACCCACCCAACACCTACAGTACACCCCACCCACACTACACTTCACCCAAACTACACCCTACCCACCACCTACACTAACTCCAACCGCCACCCTTTCTACACCCCACCCACACTACACCCCACCTATCACCCATACTACACCCCACCCACCACCCACACTACACTCCACCCACCACCTACACTACACACCACCCACCACCTACACTACACCCCACCCACCACCCACACTACACCACACCCACCACCTACACTACTCGCCACCCACACTACACCCCACCCTCCCCTCACACTACACTTCACCTACACTACACCCCACCCACCACCCACACAACACCGCACCCACCACCCACACTACACCGCACCCACCACCTTCACTTCACCCCACCCACCACCCACACTGCACTCCACCCATCACCTATACTACACTCCACCCACCACCTACGCTACACTCCACCCACTACCCACAATGCATATCACCCTCCCTACACTGCACACCGCCTACTGCCCTCACTGCTCTCCGCCCATTGGTCACGCAACACCCTGCCTACCGCTCACAATGCATCCCGCATGCCGCCCACAGTATATCCCGTTTACAGTGTACGCTGCACCTCAGCCATCACCTACACTACACCCCACCCACCACCTACACTACACCTCACACTACACCCCACCCACGCTACACCCCACCCACCACACTACTCCCCACCCACTACACACCCCACCCACACTACACCCCATCCACCACCAACAATACACCCCACCCACCACCCACACTACACCTCACCTACTACCCACACTCCACTCCACCAACCACCCACACTACACTACACCAACCACCTACACTACACCCCACCCACCACCCACACTACACATCACCCAAACTACACCCCGCCCACCACCTACTCTACCCTCCAACCGCCACCCACCCTACACCCCACCCACACTACAACACCACCTCATAACCCACTCCACTACCACCCATGACCCACCACCCACACCCACTACCCCACCCACCCCACCTACACTACACCCTCACCCACCACCTACACTACACCCCACCCACCACCCTACCAACAATCCCACCCCACACCACTCACCTGCCCCACCTACCACCCCCCACCGCCACCTACCCCCCCCACACACCTACCCACCACCCCCCACACACACCTCCCCACCACCACCACACTACACCCACCACCACCACACTACCCCCACCCACCACCCACACCCCCCACCACTCACCACCCCACCACCTAAAACCCCCTACACACTCCCCCCCCCCCCACCCACTACACCACACTATCACCATCCTACTCCTCCCCTACAATGCACACCGCCTACCGCTCACAATGCATATCGCATGCCGCCCACATTATATCACGCCTACAGTGTACACTGCACCTCGACCATCACCTACACTGCACCCCGCCCGCCACCCACACTGCACTCCACCCACCGCCCACACTAATGCTCACCCACTGCCCACACTGAACCCCACCCACCTCTTACACTGAACTCCACCCAGCACCTTCACTGCACCCCACCCACCGCCCATACTAATGCCCACACCCACACTGAACCCCACCATACACACCACCCACACTGCACCCTGCCCAACGCTCACACTGCAACCCACCCACCTCCCACACTGTATCCTGCCCACTGCAAATACTGCACTGAGCCTACACTACACCCCACCCACCGCTCACAGTGTACCCACCCACCGCCCACACCGCATTCTGCCCATCGCCCACACTGCACCCAACTCACCACCCACACTGCACTCCGCCCACCGCCCACTTTGCATTTCGTCAACCGCCCACATTTTATCCGGCCCACCACTCACACTGCACCCTATTCACCACTCACACTAATCCCCGCCTACCGTCTACACTGTATTCAGCCCACAGCCCATTCTGCATTCCCCTAACCCTCCGAAATAACAGTCCACCCAACCACCCACTCATCCATCCGTTCAACCACCCCGTGATACCCCCGCCCAACCACCCACTGATCTACCTGCCCTTTCAGCCACCCTCCTGCCATCCACCTGTCCGCCTGCCAACCTGTCCACCCACATAACTTGCTCCCCGCCCACTTACTTTAACACACACCCACCTACCTACCTACCCACCCACTTACTTCCTCAAACTTCCTACCTACCGACCGCTCCACCCACCTACCTATCTACCTTCCCACCCACCTACTTACACAACCACCTGCCTATCTACCTACCTTCCCTCCTTTCCATCCACATACATATCTACCTTCCAACCCACCTACCTATGTACCTCCTCACCAACCTACATACCTACCTCCCCATCCACACACCTACCTACCTGACAATCACCCACCTACCTACCTCCCCACCCACGTACCTACCTCCCCACTCACCTACATTCCCACCCACGTACCTACCTTCCAACCCACTCACCTACCTACCTCCCCATTCACCCACCTACCAACTTCCCAACCCATTTACCTACCTACCTCCCCATCTACCCACTTACCTTCCTCCCCACCTACCAACCTACCTCCCGACCCACCTACCTACACACCTCCCTATCCACAAACCTACCTACCTCCCCATCCACCAAACAACCTACCTCCCCATCCACCCACCTACAAACCTTTCCTACACACCCGCCTATCCATCAATCCACCTAAACTAGAACTGACCCATACAGTCTATCAGCCCACCCACACAGGGAGCGTCGGCCCCCAGCACAATACTCAATTTGTCTTCAATCTCTGAGCCTCGTAATACCCACTTTTTCTTGTTTTGTTTGTATCGCATTTGTTTTTTCATGTGCACTCTGCGAGGTTTCTGATAACACTGGTCAACAACCAAAATGCTTCAGAGACCAGAGTAGCAATTTCCAACTAATTTTAAATCACTGATAATGAATGTCATGGTTAAAATTGTTTGTTAGCTCTACTTTTGAATATAGACCTACGTGTCACAACAGGTTCCAACAGGCTTGCGGCAGTGTGTTTCTTACAACACTCACAGTCTCACTGACCTTCATTATTGTTCCAGCAGTCATAGAAGGTGGTCGTGCTGTGCTAGTTTATATTTTGAGGTGAAAGGTTGGTGATTTTCATAGCCAAACACTTTTTAAACTGATGTGAAGATTTCAAAGATTCGTGACCGTCAGCAGCAGTTCAACGATTTCTTCGTAATGGAAGGTGATTTAGTGGCTGTAACAATATTAATGGTGTGATGGAAGCACTTAGCATCGACTACGAACCCAGTCACTGGACGCTGTTCATAGATTCATCAAAAACGAATCTGAAAGTTGTCTTGCTGCATAACGACAATAGTAAACCATTAGTTCCTGTGGACTATGCAACACATATGAAAGAAACTTATGAGAGAATAAAGCATATGTTGCAATGCATGAAATATGATGAACATCAAGGGCAGCTCTGTGGTGACTTAAAGGTTGTTGCTCTTGTGATGGGCTTGCAGGGCGGGTACACCATGTACTGCTGCGTTCTATGTGAATGGGACAGCCGTACAAGAGGTTCCCACTACATCAGGAGAGACTGGCCACCTCGTCAATCATTGGAGTCTGGGATGAAAAATGTTCAACATCAACCTCTCATTGAACCAAACAAAATTTTGCTACCACCACTACACATAAAACTGGTGCTCATGAAAAACTTTGTAAAAGCTATGGACAAATCCGGTCAGGGATTCAAGAATTTAACATCAAAATTCCCCTCACTGAGCGACGCTAAGATAAGAGAGGGAGTCTTCAATGGTCCTCAGATTCGAGAGCTTCTTAAAGATGGTGACTTTGAATCAGACCTTCATGGGGAGGAGAAAACTACTTGGGAAGCATTCAAGTTAGTGGTGAAGGAATTTCTCGGAAACAGAAGGGAAGGCAACTGTGAAGAATTGGTGGAAAACCTCATCAAGACTTACAAGAACATGGGATGCAACATGTCACTTAAAATCCACTTTTGGTACAGATTAGAGTTTAAAACATACTGACACATATTGTACGTTATAATAAAATAATCAAATATTACTTGTCTCGTGTCTTTTAACCTATAGCCAATAAGCTTTTTTCAATGTGATATTTGGATTCAGGACGTGAAAATACATAATTAACTAATTTCATTTAATAAGCATTCAACTTTTCAAAAAATGTTGACCAGTGTTATCTGTTTGTCTGTTGTTGGCACTGTTCATCACACACACACACACACACACACACACACACACACACACACACACACACACACACACACACACACACACACACACACACACACACACACACACACACACACACGCACACGCACACGCACACGCACACACGCACACACACACACACACACTCACGCATACACACTCACACATACACACACGCACATACAGACACACATGCACACACACACACACACGCACACACACACACATACACATACACACACACTCACACACACACATACATACATAAACACAGGCAGGAAACATAAATAGTTTTAAGACGAGGTATGATAAAGCTCATGGAGCAGGGAGAGAGAGGACCTAGTAACGGTCAGTGAAGAGGCGGGGCCAGGAGCTGAGTCTCGACCCTTGCAACCACATTTAGGTGAGTACACGCGCGCACGAGCGATGAAGTCTCTCGGCAAGAAGTGTCGGAAACATTCTCAGCGGAAATAGGAACGTTACCAGAGAAGAAAAAAGATAAGAATACACCAGCGAGTACTGGACACAATGCATGCGACAGGAAATGAAGTGAGGAATCTACTGTAGAGGCTGGATACCTCGAATGCAATGGGACCGGTTAATATCTCTCCTTGGATCCTGAGAGAGGGAGAGAAAGCACATAATAACTGCCAAAAGTGTGGAAGATTGCAAATGTAGTCCCAGTATTTAAGAAAGGGGACAGACAGCGTTATCATTAAGTGCATATTATATAAGGTTATGGAGAAGATTATCAGAAGAAATGTGGTTGAAGACCAGGCCAGCAGCAGGTTCATAAATGACAATTAGCAAGGTTTTAGGAATGAAAAATCATATCTCGCAAACCTACTAGAGTTCTACAAGGTAACAGACGCGAGGCAGGAGAGGGATTGGTCGATTTCATATTGTTTGACTGTAAGAAAACTTTTGATACAGTTCCGCACCAAAGACTGGATCAAAAACCAGAGGAGCAGACTGGAATATCAAGGAAGGACCCAGACTGGATCAAGGAATAATTAACAGGAAGAAAACAAGTAATTGTTCGAGAAGAGTGTCAAAATGGGCGCATGTGACGAACGGTGTATGACAAGGTTCAGTACTAGGACTAGTATTATTTCTTGTGTACGTGAGTGAAATGACTGTAAATGTATCTGTTTGCAAATGATATGAAACTAAAGAGAATACGAAAAGATGATTTCTAGGAGAGACTACAAATAAACCTGGATAAGCTGCAGGTCTAATCTTGTAAGTGGATATTAGAGTTTAATCTCAGCAAATACAAAGGTAAGGAAGTGAAGGACCTCGGGGTGAGCATTGTACTCAGCATATTGCTGGATATGAGTCTGCCAGACGAGCAAACGCTCGTCTGGCAAATCTAAAATTATCTTTCTGGAGCTTAAGCAAGGAGTCATTCACGAAAGTATATATGGCGCGCTTGAAAGGCCCAGTGAAGAACCCCACACCTAATGCAACATGTCAAGAAACAAAAGAAAGCGCAGATGTTTTAGTCATGACTGCTGAATGACCCTCGTGGGTTTAGCACTAAGTTATGATTGTAATAATAATTTAGCAGAAATCAAGAGCACAATGGCACAGCTATAAGTTGAAAACACATGAGGCACAGGGATGTGCCTCATGTATGTCATAGCCTCGAACACCGGAGAACTCATAGCCAGAATCAACTTGTGAACCTGCATTCACATAGATAAATAACTAAACTTTTATATATATATATATATATATATATATATATATATATATATATATATATATATATATATATATATATATATATATATATATATGTCGTGCCGATTAGGTAAACCTGGTCAATTAGCAAGAACTCATTTAAAATTAAGTCCTTTCTCAAATTTTCTCTTATACGTTTAAATATATATTTTTTTCATTTACGTTAATGTAAAAAAATTTAATTTTGAACCTATAGAAACTTTGAAAACTTACCTAACCTTATTATAACAAGTGCAATTTAATTTAGCCTAACCCAACTAAATATATTTTAGATACGTTAACAATAATTTAATAATAAACAAGCACAATGAAATTTTTTTTCGTTAGGTTCAGAATGAGTTTTGCGAAATTATTGCATACACAAATTTTCACTTGTCTTATATGGCAAGATGAGCGTTGCTATTTAAGCCAAAATCGGAAGTTTTACCTAATCGGCACATATATATATATATATATATATATATATATATATATATATATATATATATATATATATATATATATATATATATATATATATATATATATATATATATATATAAAACAACACTGTGACTAGCCAAGGATTCGAACCCATGCTGCTTTGGCCCGAAAACCCATGACGCTCTAACCCACAGGACCACGCAATCCTACAAGAACAAAGCACAAAGCCAAGCTAGGTGTGTTACCCTTGGTCCGAGGACATACGGTGGTGTGGGTGCCTCTGAGCTAATTTCATTTTCCTCCCCGTTTGGTGTACTAGTCTCAACGAGGCGGGCCAAAGCAGAATGGGTTCGAATCTTTGGTTAGACGCAGTGTTCTTATTGATCAATACCACTTGTTCGTGGTCACAATAATATAAAATACGGGTAGGAGAATAAAATTAGCTCAGAGCCACCCACATCACCGTATGTCCTCGGACCAAGGGTAACACACCTAGCTTGGCTGGGTGCTTGGTTTTGTAGGATTGTGTGGTCCTTTGGGTTAGAGAGTCATGGGCTTTCGCTCACCATGAGGCGGGTCAAAGCAGCATGGGTTCGAATCCTTGGCTAGTCGCAGTGTTGTTATTGATCAATACCACTTGTTCGTGGTCATATATAATATATATATATATATATATATATATATATATATATATATATATATATATATATATATATATATATATATATATATATATATATATATATATATATTACATACATATTGTACCACAGGTTTTCCCAGCTAGAATACTAAAAAGGTTGGGAATGGTTCCTAAGAGGGAGCAGTCGGTCATAGTGAAGCCAACATGACAGGTAATCTGGCATCAGGATCAGTGAGATCTGAAGTCTGGTAGCACCGGGTTCACTATCGACAGCAATATTCGCTATACAAGTCCATCTCTAAGCTGGCAAGATGCAAGTGTCACAAGCGGCAGCCAAATAAAGCTGACCTATTAGGTGGCCCACACCGTTGCAAATATGCAAGTCCCTGACGCAGGAAGACACCCACAGTTCACCACAACTTAAACTTAATTGTAGGATATTAGGTAGGCAAGTGAGAGAAAGTGAGAGAGAAAGAGAGAGAGAGAGAGAGCAGAGCAGAGAGAGAGAGAGAGAGAGAGAGAGAGAGAGAAAAGAAGAAAGAGAGAGAGAAGAGAGAGAGAGAGAGAGAGAGAGAGAGAGAGAGAGAGAGAGAGAGAGAGAGAGAGAGAGAAGAGAGAGAGAGAGAGAGAGAGAGAGAGAGAGAGAGAGAGAGAGAAGTAACTTCCAATCCTCCTGTAGTATTTCCCACTCCACCTGTTGTAACTCTAGTCCATCATGTAACACCTCCCGCCCGTCCTGTAATACTTCCCGTTACTCCTTACTCCTATAGTAACTCTATTCCCCACCTCCTATAGTAGCTGTCACCCTTCCAAATACTACTTCCAGTCCCATATATAGTTACTCCCGCCATAGTTATAGTAACTCCTCCCTCCTCTTTCTCCTCCCCCCCCTCCCTCCAGATCCAGCTATAATACAAGATCGCCTATGCCTGAAGCTACTGCAGCTGACAATCATCTGAAAGCCATTGTACCTGTACATGTGTCATTCAAAGCATTAACAGATGCTATAGATTCAATAAAGACTAGACAAGAGCGTGGGTGAGAACAAGGTCGCTATACCCAGACTTTTCAATTCCCACTGAACAAAACCAAGGTCCAAACCAAATAGGTAAGCTAATCACAGAATCAGTACTGGAATTAGAGCTACTGTAGAGCTGAATGCGGTGTGCTACAAATTAGAATAAAAGGAAACTGGTCAGGCAGAACTAAGTGTTGAGAAACAGCTTCCATATCCTTCAACACTATTTCAAATAGAATGCACAGGCAAACACGTCACACACTCAGTTACTCTTACCCAAGCTCCACAGGTCATTTTGTGACTTTCAGAAGGCTAATGTTAGAAAGACGTTACGCTATATGTAGAGCTTCATAAAGCTCGAATAAAGCGAAAAAATGTCAAAATATAAGCTTGCTCTGCAACTGTTTATTTTCTTATTGACATCAACCAGGTCCAGATGTGTGCAAAAATGAGAAGCCAGTCCATCTGCTTATTGTTTGCCTAGACAACAGACTTCGTTATCAGATTCGGAGAGCCTATACACAATTCGTCAACACTCATCGTCCTGGTATGGTTGCAATTTTGGAAATGTTTGTAGCCGGCAGAACTCCAGTTGTGTTCCTCGGGTTATACACAAATCCTGGAACCTCTAAGTATGTGCAATGAAGAATCCTGAATAACAGTTTCGGGAACTAATGCATATAGAGTGTATAAAGACAAGTAATTAAACATCCCTTATTTTAGGCAACATTTCAATCAGTCATGAGCGAAAATCTAAAGTCTAAAGTCCAAAACAATTCTAATGTATAATGGGTCTTCATATCCATTTCTTTGGGAGTCGGCCCAGACACCGAAATGATGGAAGATGTAGACGCCCTTCTTCTTTTGGGAAATAACTGTCGACACATTACTATTGTTTATGTTGTCTTAAATAACCAACACCTCATTCAAATAAATATTTATGTGCTAATTTCACAGTTTTTGAAATGAACAATTCTGATGACGTTCCAACCTGTATCTCCGACTCTTTCTAAGAAAAAGGTGTGAGTGACATACCTGAAGACAGTTATTTGCTAACCAGTTACTAGAATTCTGACTGGTCAGCGGTTGTCGCTGGATTAGCGGTCGGAGGATCGAGCCTCCACCACTCCATGCGCTGAATGGCTCACACGAGTTTATCGCATAATGAAATACAGTCTGCTCAGCTAATCACAAGGTGGTCTTCAATACCTCGAGCATCCCAACACCGGAGCATCCCAACACCGGAGCATCCCAACACCGGAGCATCCCAACACCGGAGCATCCCAACACCGGAGCATCCCAACACCGGAGCATCTCAACACCGGAGCATCCCAACACCGGAGCATCCCAACACCGGAGAGAAGTTTACTTTTTCTCAGTAATTAACAAGGTTATTGTAGGTAGTAGGTTGGTAGACAGCAACCACCCAGGGAGGTACTACCATCCTGCCAAGTGAGTGTAAAACGAAACCCTGTATTTGTTTTACATGATGGTAGGATTGCTGGTGTCTTTTTTCTGTCTCATAAACATGCAAGATTTCAGGTACGTCTTGTTACTTCTACTTACACTTAGGTCACACTACACATACATGTACACGTTTTTGTATACACACTCATCTGAGTTTTCTTTGATTTTATCTTAATAGTTCTTGTTTTTATTGCTTTTCCTTTCATATCCATGGGGAAGTGGAATAAGAATCTTTCCTCCGTAAGTCATGCGTGTTGTAAAAGTCAACTAAAATGCCGGGAACAATGGGCTAGTAACCCCTTTTCCTGTATAGATTTACTAAAAAGAAAAAGAATAAAACCGTAAAAGTGGGATGTCTGAATGTGCGTGGATGTTGTGCGAATGATAAGAAAGAGATGATTGTAGATGTTATGAATGAAAAGAATCTGGATGTCCTGGCTTTAAGTGAGACAAAGCTGAAGGGGGTAGGAGAGTTTCAGTGGGGAGAAATAAATGAGATTAGGTCAGGGGTTTCAAATAGAGTTAGAACTAAAGAAGGAATGGTAATAATGTTGAATAATCAGTTATGGCAAGTAAAGAGGGAATATAAATATGTAAATTCAAGGATTATGTGGAGTAAAATAAAGGTTGGATGTGAAAAGTGGGTTATAGTAAGTGTTTATGCACCTGGAGAAGAGAGAATGTAGAGGAGAGAGTGAAGTGAGATTTTGGGAAATGTTGAGTGAGTGCGTGGAGAGTTTTGAACTAAATGAGAGAGTACTTGTGGTTGGGGATTTTAATGCTAAAGTGGGTAAAAAGGTAGGTAAATTTGGGGTGCCAGAGGTAAATGTAAATGGGGAACCGTTAATTGAGCTATGTGTAGAAAGAGGTTAAGTAATAAGTAATACATATTTAATGAAAAAGAGGATAAATAAGCATACAAGGTATGATATAGCACGTAATGAAAGTAGTTTGTTAGATTATGTATTGGTGGATAAAAGGTTGATGGGTAGGCTTCAGGATGTAAATGTTTATAGAGCGGCAAAGGATATATCGGATCATTATTTAGTTGTAGTTACAGTTAGAGTAAAAGGTAGATGGGACTAAAAGAAAATGGCAACAGCAAGTAAGAGAGAGGTAAAAGTGTACAAACTAAGGGAGGAGGAAGTTAGGGTGAGATATAAGCAACTATTGGCAGAAAGGTGGGCTAGTGCAAGTATGAGTAGTGGGGGGGGGGGTTGAGAGTTGGGATAGTTTTAAAAATGCAGTATTAGAATGTGGGGCAGAAGTTTGTGGCTATAGGAGGGTGAGTGCAGGAGGAAAGAGGAGTGAGTGGTGGAATGAAGAAGTAAAGGGTGTGATAAAAGAGAAAAAGGTAGCTTATGAGAGGTTTTTACAAAACAGAAGTGTTAATAGAAGAGCAGAGTATATGGAGAGTAAAAGAAAGGTGAAGAGAGTGGTGAGAGAGTGCAAAAGGAGAGCAGATGAAAGGGTGGGAGAGGCTCTGTCAAGAAATTTTGCTGAAAACAAGCAAATGTTTTGGAGTGAGATAAACAAGGTAAGAAAGCCTAGGGAACATATGGGTTTGTCAGTTAAAAACAGAGTAGGGGAGTTAGTAGATTGGGAGCTGGAGGTATTGGGCAGAAGGCGGGAATATTTTGAACTTTTAAATGTCGATGAAAAAAGGGAGGCGGTAATTTCATGCACTGGCCAGGGAGGTACAGCATCGTTTAGGAGAGAAGAAGAGCAGGATGTGAGTGTGGGGGAGGTGCGTGAGTCATTACGTAGAATGAAAGGGGGTAAAGCAGAAGGAACTGACGGGATCATGACAGAAATGTTAAAAGCAGGGGGGCATATAGTGTTGGAGTGGTTGATATTGTTGTTTAATAAATGTATGAAAGAGGGGAAGGTACCTAGGGATTGGCAGTGAGCATGTATAGTTCCTTCATATAAAGGAAAGGGGGATAAAAGAGAGTGTAAGAATTAAAGGGGAATAAGTTTACTGAGTATACCAGGTAAAGTGTATGGCAGGGTTATTATTGAAAGAATTAGAGGTAAGACAGAGAGTAGGATTGCAGATGAGCAAGGAAGCTTTAGAGTGTGTAGGGGATGTGTAGATCAAGTGTTTACATTGAAGCATATATGTGAACAGTATTTAGATAAAGGTAGGGAAGTTTTCATTGCATTTATGGATTTAGAAAAGGCATATGATAGAGTGGATAGGGGAGCAATGTGGCAAATGTTGCAAGTGTATGGAATACGTAGTAAGTTACTGAATGCTATAAAGAGTTTTTATGAGGATAGTGAGTATCAGGTTAAGGTGTGTAGGAGATGTGTAGGGCTGTGTAATGTCACCATGGTTGTTTAATATATTTTTAGATGGGGTTGTAAAAGAAGTAAATGCTAGGGTGTTGGGGAGAGGGGTGGTATTAAATTATGGGGAATTAAATGCAAAATGGAAGTTGACACATTAACTTTTTGCTGATAATACTGTGCTTATGGGAGAGTCTAAAGAAAAGTTGCAAAGAATAGTGGACGAGTTTGGGAGGGTGTGTAAAGGTAGAAAGTTGAAAGTGAACATAGATAAGAGTAGGGTGATGAGGGTATCAAACGATTTAAATAAAGAAAAATTGGATATCACATTGGAGAGAGGGAGTATGGAAGAAGTGAATGTTTTCAGATATTTGAGAGTTGACTTGTCAGCGGATGGGTTTATGAAGGATGAGGTTAACCATAGAATTGATGAAGAAAAAAAGGTGAGTGGTGCATTGAGGTATCTGTGGAAACAAAAAACGTTATCCATGGGGCAAAGAACGGAATGTACGAAAGTATAGTGGTACCAACACTCTTATATAGGTGTGAAGCATGGGTTGCAAATGCTGCAGCGAGGAGGCGGCTGGAGGCAGTGGAGATGTCCTGTCTAAGGGCAATGTGTGGTGTAAATATTATGCAGAAAATTCGGAGTGTGGAAATTAGGAGGAGGTGTGGAGTTACTAAAAGTATTAGTAAGAGGACTGAAGTGGGGTTGTTGAGGTGGTTTGGTCATTTAGTGAGAATGGATCAAAGTAGAATGACTTGGAGAGCTTATAAATCTGTAGGGTAAGGAAGGCGGGGTAGGGGTCGTCCTCGAAAAGGTTGGAGGGAGGGGGTAAAGGAGGTTTTGTGGGCGAGGGGCTTGGACTTCCAGCAAGCATGTGTGAGCGTGTTAGATAGGAGTGAATGGTTTTTGAATGGTTTTTGGAGTGAATGGTTTTTGGGACCTGACGAGCTGTTGGAGTGTTAGCAGGGTAATATTTTGTGAATGGATTCAGGGTAACCAGTTAATTGATTTAGTTGGACTTGAGTCCTGGAAATGGGAAGTACAATACCTGCACTTTAAAGGAGGGGTTTGGGATATTGGCAGTTTGGAGGGACTTCTAAACTGTCGTATGTGAGCTCCTCTGCAAAGACAGTGATTATGTATGAGTGAGGTGAAAGTGTTGAATGTTGTTGAAAGTATTTTCTTTTTGGGGATTTTCTTTCTTTTTGGGTCACCCTGCCTCAGTGGGAGACGGCCGACTTGTTAAAAAAAAAATTGTAGGAAGGTCTCTCACTAAGCCAAACATCCCGGAGAGTAAGAAGACGGCTATTATACAACAAGACGGGCAGCATTCAGTAGTTTCACTTTAGTTATATAAAGCAAAATCGCATGCTTCATCAAGACTACTTCATCACAACAACCTGTCTCCCACTTGAAGGTCCCACTATCACCTACCACAACCCTACACTATGGCAACAGTCATCACTACACAACTACTACCACCACCATGAACCACAAATACCACAACCTCTATCACCCACAACTGTCATAGCCACCACCACCCACAACTACTATAACACCTTCACCCTCCACTACCACCACCACCAACACCAACACCATCTCTCACTCTGCACTAGCGACGAGGTCTGCTAGGGTTCATATCGGCTGGACTGAGAGGCTCCAGAAAATATTTGAATCAAGGATCCCAGTCTTGGTATTCCTGGCAGGTAAATGAGAGTCTGAGAAGGGGATTGAGGGAGGGAAGATATAAGTGAGGGAGGGAAGATGGGAATGGGGGAGGCAAGAGGGGAGTGATGGAAGGAGTAAGGGAGAGAAGAGAGGAGTGAGGGAGGAAAGAGGGGAGTGAGGGAGGAAAATGAGGAAGGTAAGAGGGAAGGGAGAGAGGGAAGGGAGGGTAGGAAATGAGGGATGGAAGGGTGAGAGGGAAGTGAGAGAGGGAAAAGGGTAGTGAAAAGAGAAGGTAGAGAGGTGTGAGGGAAAAGTCCATAGATAGGAGTAATGAAAGTGTGAAGGTATGTATAGTGATAGTTGAATGGTAGTCTGCTTGTTGAGGTGGGGTGAGTTTCTAACTCCCGCTATACCCCCATCCCCCCTTTTTCACCCGGTGAGAGGTGTAATGCTGGGCTCCGGTCACAGGTTAAATCACTCTACTGACCACTTCCGACTCCACTGTAAGTACTTCAAAGCTGCTCTTATCTTAATTTATTTTATGTTAAGAGCTTCACTCTGTATTATTTGTTTTGAGCTTCACTCAGTATTTTAGGAACATTAATTTTGCTCTGCCCTGCCTTGGCTTTTGGTAAAGTAAATTGTTTCAGTCTCACCATTTATTTTAAAGGCCTTATGCCTACTATGTGAATGAATATGAGAGTGGTGAGTAATTGTCTTTTGGTTTCTCCCACAGTCTTATGATTCAGCTCGGATCATCTGACTCAAAACCAAGTGGATGGCAGGAGTTCTCTCCAAGTGAGAAAGAGTCTTTACCACCAATTCTTAACTACGCCAGTAGTTCCTACGTCTACACTCAAGAAAACCCAGGCAACTGTACTTTACCAGGGGACAACCTTCCCCCGAGTCCCTGATACTTCGTTTGTTGGATTTTTGGATGTGGAAACTGTTTGACTAGGGGAAACATCCGTCAACAGAGTGGGTGTTGACATTCATCGATGCACCAACACGGAGTCAAGCAACGATTCATAGCTACAGTGTCAACAAGATCAACACTTATATTAATCTACGTCCATCTGTAAATATCTACCTTTGGATCAGATGTATATTTTTTTTTGTTTTCATTTTTCATTTTTCTTAAGATAGGATTGTTATATTCATATTTACGTATTTATTATTTACATTTCATTCCAATAAAATAGTGTTTATTGTTATGTTTATTATTGTCTTTTTCTATTATAATTTTCCTAAGAAGATTGGCAACAACCTTCACAGAGGGAAGAGGGGAATGAGGGGAGGGGAAAACGCCGAGTCAGAAGGAAGCAGGAGGAGGGGAGCAGGATGAGAGGAGTAGGTGATGGGGAAGCAAGAGGAAGGGAGCAGAATGAGGGGAGCAGGGGGTGGGAAAAAGGGAAAGCGAGGGGACAAAGAGGTAATATCTCATCTGGTTTAGCATAACACTCCCCACTTGTGATGTATAATGATGTATAATGACGGGAAGGTGACTCTGTGACGGGAAGGTAACTCCGTGACGGGGAAGGTGACTCCGTGACGGGGAAGGTGACTCCGTGACGGGGAAGGTGACTCCGTAACGGGGAAGGTGACTCCATGACGGGAAGGTGACTCTGTGACGGGAAGGTAACTCCGTGACGGCGAAGGTGACTCCGTGACGGGAAGGTAACTCCATGACGGGAAGGTAACTCCGTGATGGGGAAGGTGACTCCGTGACGGGAGGGAGACTCCGTGACAGGAGGAATACTCCGTGACGGGAAGGTAACTCCGTGACGGGAAGGTAACTCCGTGACGGGAAGATAACTCCGTGACGGGAAGGTAACTCCGTGACGTTAAGTAACTCCGTGACGGGGAAGGTGACTCCGTGACGGGAGGGAGACTCGGTGACAGTAAGGTGAGTCAGTGACGGGAGGAAGACTCGGTGACAGGAAAGTGAGTCTGTGACGGGAGGAAGACTCGGTGACAGTAAGGTGAGTCAGTGACGGGAGGGAGACTCGGTGACAGGAAAGTGAGTCTGTGATGAGAGGGAGACTCGGTGACAGGAAGGTGAGTCAGTGACGGGAGGGAGACTCGGTGACAGGAAGGTGAGTCAGTGACGGGAGGGAGACTCGGTGACAGGAAGGTGAGTCAGTGACGGGAGGGAGACTCGGTGACAGGAAGGTGAGTCAGTGACGAGCAGTGGAAAGGTATTAAAAATATTCTCTCTCTCTCTCGTGTGTGTGTGTCTGTCTGTCTGTCTGTCTGTCTGTGTGCGACCGACCGACAGACAGACACATACATGCAGACAGGCAGACAGACAGACAGAGACTAACATACAGTCAGGTAGATAGACAGAGATTGACATACAGACAGGTAGATAGACAGACAAATCTGAAGACAAATACACAGAAACTAGGTTTTATTGGTACAGTGTTTTGATGTACATGGAGTGAAACGTTGACACAATTGTGATATATGCAATATACATAACTTTTTTTCCGATGTGACTGCGAGCCCTTTCATACACCCCGGTGTTTGTTGCTTAAACTTTTGTTTGTGTGTCAAGACTAAGCATGTTACGTGCTATCACTAAACCTCGCTGAAGTCACGCTTACGTCAATAATAAATAATGCACATAACCAAAAATTCTAGTAATATATAAACTGTACGGTTTAGGCTGAGTTAATTTTCGACCTTGCAGAGCGAAGCTGGAGTGTATGAGAGTCGTGTGACAGACATACATCTGGATGTATTTGTAGCTGCCACACGATTTCTGCATGAAATGTCTGTTAGTTTCAGCTTTCAGTTAAGTTCCCAGCACTGTTTAGTTGTGGCTTACAGCGATATATTGTGTTTGACATTAAGTATTATAGCATTATTTGGAAATAGTAATTACTGCTGTATATTTGAATATGTGTTTTTTATTTAAATACATTTTAATTATAATGTATTTGTCTGAATATATTTAACATTTTGAATTAGTGTTTTTTTATTAATACCGTAATTAACATAATTAAGAGGCTTTAAGCACAACACAAATACAAACTTTTTTTTTACCCCAACCTTTGTTTTTGTCTTCAAATGCTAAAGTTATTGGGAACTGACAATACGAGAAAAAAGTGGTTCATCATCTAAATAAATTCTTGGAAGTGGAAAAAGATGTCAAGCCAGACACAATAAGCATTATATGACTGGTAAATAGATATACTGACCACTTAACGTTGCCTCTGACTCACATCGACCAACTTTTCCAAGACCGGTTCAATTAGCCTTGCTGAAGAAGGCAAATATATTTCCCTAACTGCAAAAAGTAACTGATGAGCGATGACTTACGCCTAAAGACCAGGCAAATGCTGCCAATAACTGAAAAAAATTGAACATAAATATGGTTTCAGAGAATACTGTTGCTGTACAACTGACATCTGATTAAACGTCTCTACTATACTGGATGTCAACAAAACGTCTCCACTATACTGGATGTCAACAAAACGTCTCCACTATACTGGATATCAACAAAACGTCTCCACTATACTGGATATCAGCAAAACGTCTCCACTATACTGGATATCAGCAAAACGTCTCCACTATACTGGATATCAGCAAAACGTCTCCACTATACTGGATGTAAACAAAACGTCTCCACTATACTGGATATCAGCAAAACGTCTCCACTATACTGGATGTCAACAAAACGTCTCCACTATACTGGATATCAGCAAAACGTCTCCACTATACTGGATATCAACAAAACGTCTCCACTATACTGGATATCAACAAAACGTCTGCACTATACTGGATATCAGCAAAACGTCTCCACTATACTGGATATCAGCAAAACGTCTCCACTATACTGGATGTCAACAAAACGTCTCCACTATACTGGATATCAACAAAACGTCTCCACTATACTGGATATCAGCAAAACGTCTCCACTATACTGGATATCAGCAAAACGTCTCCACTATACTGGATGTCAACAAAACGTCTCCACTATACTGGATATCAGCAAAACGTCTCCACTATACTGGATATCAACAAAACGTCTCCACTATACTGGATATCAACAAAACGTCTCCACTATACTGGATGTCAACAAAACGTCTCCACTATACTGGATATCAGCAAAACGTCTCCACTATACTGGATATCAGCAAAACGTCTCCACTATACTGCATATCAACAAAACGTCTCCACTATACTGGATATCAACAAAACGTCTCCACTATACTGGATATCAACAAAACGTCTCCACTATACTGGATATCAACAAAACGTCTCCACTATACTGGATATCAACAAAACGTCTCCACTATACTGGATATCAACAAAACGTCTCCACTATACTGGATATCAACAAAACGTCTCCACTATACTGGATGTCAACAAAACGTCTCCACTATACTGGATGTCAACAAAACGTCTCCACTATACTGGATATCAACAAAACGTCTCCACTATACTGGATATCAGCAAAACGTCTCCACTATACTGGATATCAACAAAACGTCTCCACTATACTGGATGTCAACAAAACGTCTCCACTATACTGGATATCAACAAAACGTCTCCACTATACTGGATATCAACAAAACGTCTCCACTATACTGGATATCAGCAAAACGTCTCCACTATACTGGATATCAACAAAACGTCTCCACTATACTGGATATCAACAAAACGTCTCCACTATACTGGATATCAACAAAACGTCTCCACTATACTGGATATCAACAAAACGTCTCCACTATACTGGATATCAACAAAACGTCTCCACTATACTGGATATCAGCAAAACGTCTCCACTATACTGGATATCAACAAAACGTCTCCACTATACTGGATATCAACAAAACGTCTCCACTATACTGGATATCAACAAAACGTCTCCACTATACTGGATATCAACAAAACGTCTCCACTATACTGGATATCAACAAAACGTCTCCACTATACTGGATGTCAACAAAACGTCTCCACTATACTGGATATCAACAAAACGTCTCCACTATACTGGATATCAACAAAACGTCTCCACTATACTGGATATCAGCAAAACGTCTCCACTATACTGGATATCAACAAAACGTCTCCACTATACTGGATATCAACAAAACGTCTCCACTATACTGGATATCAACAAAACGTCTCCACTATACTGGATATCAACAAAACGTCTCCACTATACTGGATATCAACAAAACGTCTCCACTATACTGGATATCAGCAAAACGTCTCCACTATACTGGATATCAACAAAACGTCTCCACTATACTGGATATCAACAAAACGTCTCCACTATACTGGATATCAACAAAACGTCTCCACTATACTGGATATCAACAAAACGTCTCCACTATACTGGATATCAACAAAACGTCTCCACTATACTGGATATCAACAAAACGTCTCCACTATACTGGATGTCAACAAAACGTCTCCACTATACTGGATATCAACAAAACGTCTCCACTATACTGGATATCAACAAAACGTCTCCACTATACTGGATATCAGCAAAACGTCTCCACTATACTGGATATCAACAAAACGTCTCCACTATACTGGATATCAACAAAACGTCTCCACTATACTGGATATCAACAAAACGTCTCCACTATACTGGATATCAACAAAACGTCTCCACTATACTGGATATCAACAAAACGTCTCCACTATACTGGATATCAGCAAAACGTCTCCACTATACTGGATATCAACAAAACGTCTCCACTATACTGGATATCAACAAAACGTCTCCATTATACTGGATATCAACAAAACGTCTCCACTATACTGGATATCAACAAAACGTCTCCACTATACTGGATATCAACAAATATAGCTGTGAAGTTACACTGGACATTGGGGTGACTTTGGTATGGTATAACACTTGGAAATAATAACAAAATAAAAAGTATCAGTCATTACTTGTTTCATTCTACACATCATTTGTAACTAGATTGGTTCTCAGCAGCTCCGAGTCTGTAAGCCACTCATTCATCGCAAGGGTTCCTTACGGCAAAATACTTGTTCCATTGGAATGTAATGTCTTCTTCACTTATTCACATTACATCTTCCCATAATCCCATACCTGTCGAAAAGATTGCACTCTAGTATTCAGTCATGCAAGAGATTAAGAGCCAGCAACCCTCGGGAATATCATCCACCAACTCATATCTATATCAGTCTGGGGAAAGTGATAACACGTTACATTTACTTAAAGAGAAAATACAAATGATTATGGTGTCTGTAGAGCATGACGTTACTTCAGAAGTTGGGATAAAAATGAATGGAAGAAGCAACTTCCCTTGATGAAATAAATATTCTATAAGTGAAGCCAAGAAGTTCACAGTGTTACGGTGCATCTGGAATTATATTAATACCTTTCAACTTCTAAAATTAAGCAAAGTGGAAGGACCTTCAAAGTGTTTCATCTCTCACGTCGACCAGCCCTAGTTAAGCCTATCCTTTCAGCAGATCTTCAGTACTGAAGCAATGTTGGCCTTTTCAATAAGTACCTGGACAATGTTCTTAAGATCTTTTCACTTATCTAAACTTCGCGGAAATCCCAAATATATCTATTACTTAATAAGATGGTAAGCTATCAGCGGCTCCAGCCTAATTACAAATTTCCGTGCGTCATCATTACATCAGTGATCATTCATTTCTCTTCTGACTTGCATTTATAATATGATCTCATATGACAAAATATTTGGTTAATCATCTGATCAAATTAAATCCTAAGCTCACAAATGACCACAACCTCAACATTTACTCTGCATGTTGCTTAATAGTATATCCATACATATTAACTCAAAGATAACTACTATCAGTCTCTGAAAGGAAGCGGTTTTTTCTTCAAAGCTTAAGGTATATCGTCTGCATGACATGATTTAATCCCTAAAATAATTTAACATAGAAAATATGGCTCTATATAGTGATATACATAACTCTCTGTGTAATCGATATAAATCGGTGTTCTCAGTCTATATACATCGAAGGAAATAAACTTGACAGAAAATGTACATTATTATGCGAACCAAGATAAGATAATAGCTTGTTAAATATATTTTAATGCTTCACATCCTTATAAAGAACCATTTAGTGTTTTAAGAAACTATCACCGTTATTCTTGTAAAACTCTTTAATGTAACAAAATAATAAAGCATACAACAGTAAATTGCAATACGAATAAAAGAGATGCAAGAGTCAGGTTTTACAAAGTGACAGCAGAGGTCAGACAAGAGCCGACGCCTCTCTTCGACCTCTACTCTCTCTCTGGAGGCCACGTTGCTGGACCACATACTCTCTCTGGAGGCCACACTGCTGGACCACACTCTCTCTGGAGGCCACGTTGCTGGACCACACTCTCTCTGGAGGCCACACTGCTGGACCACACTCTCTCTGGAGGCCATGTTGCTGGACCACACTCTCTCTGGAGGCCACACTGCTGGACCACACTCTCTCTGGAGGCCACGTTGCTGGACCACACTCTCTCTGGAGGCCACACTGCTGGACCACATACTCTCTCTGGAGGCCACGTTGCTGGACCACACTCTCTCTGGAGGCCACACTGCTGGACCACACTCTCTCTGGAGGCCACGTTGCTGGACCACACTCTCTCTGGAGGCCACACTGTTGGACCACATACTCTCTCTGGAGGCCACGTTGCTGGACCACATACTCTCTCTGGAGGCCACACTGCTGGACCACATACTCTCTCTGGAGGCCACGTTGCTGGACCACATACTCTCTCTGGAGGCCACACTGCTGGACCATATACTCTCTCTGGAGGCCACACTGCTGGACCACATACTCTCTCTGGAGGCCACGTTGCTGGACCACATACTCTCTCTGGAGGCCACACTGCTGGACCACATACTCTCTCTAGAGGCCACGTTGCTTGACCACATACTCTCTCTGGAGGCCACACTGCTGGACCATATACTCTCTCTGGAGGCCACACTGCTGGACCACATACTCTCTCTGGAGGCCACACTGCTGGACCACATACTCTCTCTGGAGGCCACACTGCTGGACCACATACTCTCACTGGAGGCCACACTGCTGGACCACATACTCTCTCTAGAGACCACAATGCTGGACCACACTCTCTCTGGAGGCCACACTGCTGGACCACATACTCTCTCTGGAGGCCACACTGCTGGACCACACTCTCTCTAGAGACCACACTGCTGGACCACACACTCTATAAACTTCACTGCTGGACCTCACTCTACAGACCACTGTGCTAGACGGAAACAGGATACCAGTGTAATAACTTATTACGCTGGAAGTCTCTTTGTAATTGTAATAATCATGGGGTAAATGCTGCTATTACTATTATTACTAAAACTACTACTACTAATATCATTATTACTGATACACTTAATTTTTGTATTATTTCTGCCACTTTAAATTTAATCTAAACTTGTGTTAAAAGTAAAAAATGAGTTAGTGAAATTACGTAACTTGTCTGTCTGGCGCTCGGGAACGGAGTATCAAGCTTTCAGCATTATGCTGAATGACCCCATACGCTTTTCTTGCCGAATAAGGCAAGCGAAAATTTGTGTATACAATAATTTCGCAAAAATAATTCTGAACCTAACAAAAAATATATATTTCATTTTGTTTGATTATTATTAAATTATTGTAAATTTATCTATAATATATTTAGTTGTATTAGGCTAAATTAAACTGCGCTTGATACAATATGGTTAGGTAAGTTTCCTAAGGTTCTTTTTGGTTCAAAATTATTAAATTTTACATTAACATAAATGAAAAAAAATATATCTTTAAACGTATATGAGAAAAAATTTAGAAAGTACTTAATTTTAAATGAGTTCTTGCTAATTGACCAATTTTGCCTATTCGGCACGACATACGTATTTTTTTTTATATATATATATATATATATATATATATATATATATATATATATATATATATATATATATATATATATATATATATATATATAGTATAATGAAAGAAGTAGAATGAAAGGGGTAAAGCAGCTGGGATTGATGGGGTAAAGATAGAAATGTTAAAGGCAGGTGGCGATATAGTTTTAGAGTGGTTAGTGTTTTTATTTAATAAATGTATGGAAGAGGGTAAGGTACCTAGGGATTGGCAGATAGCATGCATAATTCCTTTGCATAAAGGCAAAGGGGACAAAAGAGAGTGTAAAAATTATATGGGAATAAGTCTGTTGAGTATACCTGGTAAAGTGTATGGTAGAGTTATTATTGAAAGAATTAGGAGTAAGACGGAGAGCAGGATAGCGGATGAACAAGGAGGCTTTAGGAAGGGTAGGGGGTGTGTAGACCAAGTGTTTGCAGTGAAACATATAGGTGAACAATATTTAGATAAGGGTAAAGAGGTGTTTGTGGCATTTATGGATTTGGAAAAGGCATATGATAGGGTGGATAGAGGGGCAATGTGGCAGATGTTGCAAATGTATTGAATAGGAGGTAGGTTATTGAAAGCGGTGAAAAGTTTTTACGAGGATAGTGAGGCACAGGTTAGAGTATGTAGGCGAGAGGGAGATTATTTCCCAGTAAAAGTAGGCCTTAAACAGGGATGTGTGATGTCACCGTGGTTGTTCAATATATTAATAGATGGAGTTGTAAGAGAAGTGAATGCTCGGGTGTTGGCAAGAAGTGTGAGGTTAAAAGATAAAGAATCTAACACAAAGTGGGAGTTGTCACAGTTGCTCTTTGCTGATGACACTGTGCTTTTTGGGGATTCTGAAGAGAAGTTGCAGAGGTTGGTGGATGAGTTTGGTAGGGTATGTAAATGAAGGAAATTAAAAGTGAATATAGGAAAGAGTAAGGTGATGAGGATAACAAAAAAATTAGTTAACGGAAGATTGGATATCAGATTGGAGGGAGAGAGTATGGAGGAGGTGAATGTTTTCAGATATTTGGGAGTGGATGTGTCAACAGATGGGTATATGAAGGATGAGGTGAATCATAGAATTAACGATGGGAAAAAATTGAGTGGTGCACTGAGGAGCTTGTGGAGACAGAGAACTTTATCCATGAAAGCAAAGAGGGGAATGTATGAGAGTATAATAATAAAAACACTCTTGTATGGGTGTGAGATATGAGTTGTGAATGTTGCAACAAGGAGAAGGCTGGAGACAGTGGAGATGTCATGTCTGAGGGCAATGTGTGGTGTGAATATAATGCAGATAATCCGTAGTTTGGAGATTAGGAGGAGGTTTGAGATTACCAAAACTATTATCCAGAGAGCTGAGGAGGGGTTGTTGAGATGGTTTGGACATATAGAGAGGATGGAGCAAAATAGAATGACTTCGAGAGTGTATAAATCTGTAGTGGAGGGAAGGCGGGGTAGGGGTCGGCCTATAAAAGGTTGGAGGGAGGGGGTAAAGGAGGTTTTGTGTGCGATGGGCTTGGACTTCCAGCAAGCGTGCGTGAGCTTGTTAGATAGGAGCGAATGGAGACAAATGGTTTTCAGGACTTGACGTGCTGTTGGGAAACCGGCAGGCCGGACTTGATTCCTGGAGATGGGAAGTACAGTGCCGGCACTCTGAAGGAGGGGTGTTAATGTTGCAGTTTTGTAGCTGTAGTGTAAGCACGCCTCTGGCAAGACAGTGATAGAGTGAATGATGATGAAAGTTTTTCTTTGTCGGGACACCCTGCCTTGGTGGGAAACGGCCGATGTGTTAATAATATATATATATATATATATATAAACACTGATCTCTGGCCGACGTGTGTGTGTGTGTGTGTACTCACCTACTCACCTAATTGTGGTTGCAGGGGTCGAGACTCAGCTCCTGGCCCCGCATGATGAAGCCTTTCTTATCTGCAAGTTTGTGTTTCTTTAATCACCAGGTAGGCAATGTTCCATTTCATCGTGTGGGTGGTGGTGTTCAGGTGCTGTGCACACGTTATGCAGCATGTCGCATCTGTACTTTTAGCTGTGTTCTTTTTGACGTGTTCCAAAGTGTCGCAGTTTCTCCAAAATATACTTTGTGACAGCCTGCACAAGTTATTATGTAAATCTCTGCATTGACTAACACAAGGTTTAACATTTTGGTCCTGATGAAGTACTCTTAGAGAGAAAAAACGTAGCCGTAATAAATGTCTCATTAGTTGTTCTCGACTCTTTTAACCAAACATTTTCTCGGTAATTTTTACCAGTATCTGTAGTTTTAAATGTGCTGATCAGACACAAAACTCTTAAGGATTCGGGACATTTTCTACTTATGAATTTTTAGTTTTAACTACTTTTTATAGGTTTAGGTCTTCCTCATTAATAATAATAATACTAATAATAATAATAATAATAATAATAAAAATAATAATAATAATAATAATAATAATAATAATAATAATAATGCTACTACTACTATTAATAATAATAATAATTATTATTAATAATAATAATTATTAATTAATATATATAATAATAATAATTGTTATTATTATTATTATTATTATTATTATTATTATTATTATTATTATTATTACTATTATTATTATTATTATTTATCTATAACGGAAGCTCCAAATTCGTAGGGTTTATAAGGCTCTTGGGTTAGGAGGAAATCAGGCCTGATAAAAAGAAGAGCAGGTAGATCCAATTTCTTGGATCAAGAGCTATTAAGCAGCATCAAGGCAAGCCTCTGTCCCACCCCCATCTTGTAGGCTTTCGTTTCTTATTTTATTCTCGCTTTGCGGCCTTCAGTTATTTTTTTTTATATTCACATTCAAACATTTCTGTGTCCTAGTTGCATGGGCAGTTTATCTGCCAGAACACAGTACCTTTCCTGCGACTGCCGGACGGAGCATCGAGCCTGCACCAGAAATACAGTCGAAAACACGTTCCACAGCTCTGATTAGTGGGCGAGTACAGATCAGCTGCGTACAGAGTTTAGGGGACCGAGGACCGTCACACGGGCTTGGCGAGTACAGATCAGCTTCGTACAGAGTTTAGGGGACCGTGGACCGCCACACGGGCTTGGCGAGTACAGATCAGCTGCGTACAGAGTTTAGGGGACCGAGGACCGCCACACGGGCTTGGCGAGTACAGATCAGTTGCGTACAGAGTTTAGGGGACCGTGGACCGCCACACGGGCTTGGCGAGTACAGATCAGCTGCGTACAGAGTTTAGGGGACCGAGGACCGCCACACGGGCTTGGCGAGTACAGATCAGTTGCGTACAGAGTTTAGGGGACCGAGGACCGTCACACGGGCTTGGCGAGTACAGATCAGTTGCGTACAGAGTTTAGCGGACCGAGGACAACCACACGGGCTTGGCTCTAGCAGATCTAGCATTCTAGTGTCTCAAGTATTGCAAAAAAAATATACAGAGATTTGTTAGTAAATTCAACAAGCAGGACCTCTCACTGTGGACTCAAAGTTGGTCATTAGCTGTGGGCAATGCAGAGACATGTAGGGCAATGCTCTTAATAAAGCTCTAGATAAAACACTTTACAAGACTTTTAATAAAACTCTCTGGATCTGGATAATGCTTTGCATACGCTTTTGATAAAGCTATTGATAAGGTTCTTGGTCAAGCTCTTGAAGAAAACGCTTGTTAAAACGCTTCAGCTTAATCAAGCGCTTGGTTAAGCTAATTTCAAGTTCTTATAAAGCTCATTGTATTAAGAGAGAGAGAGATAGATAGATAGATAGATAGATAGATAGATAGATAGATAGAGAGAGAGAGAGAGAGGGAGAGAGAGAGGAAGAAGAAAAGAGAAATGATGATGGAAGAAGAAAGTGGCGTAAAGGAGATAGATAATAAGAGAATAATAGGCAAGAAGATGAAGAGAAAAGAGAAGGAGAAATAGGAAGGATGAGAAAGTGAAAAAGAGAAGGGAATGCAGAAATAGAAGAGAAAGAGAAGGAGAAAGGAGAGAGAGAGAAAGAGAGAGAGAGAGAGAGAGAGAGAGAGAGAGAGAGAGAGAGAGAGAGAGAGAGAGAGAGAGAGAGAGAGAGAGAGAGAGAGAGAGAGAGAGAGAGAGAGAGAAGAGGAGGTAGGGGCAGGGAGGGAGAGTGAACGGGGCAGCAGATGTATAAAGATCAATATTCCTTGCAGATGCTCACCCGGTCTGCGCTTTGCAATGGAAGCTCCCACTCCCTCCAGGGAGGGGGTGAGAGGGAGTGGAGTGAGAGGGAGGGGGGAAAGAGAGAAAGAGGTGTGACAGGGAAGGGGAAGAGAGACGAAGAGAGAAAGAGAGGTGGAGACAGAGATATGGTTAGTATTAGAGAAGAGAGAGAGAGAGAGAGAGAGAGAGAGAGAGAGAGAGAGAGAGAGAGAGAGAGAGAGAGAGAGAGAGAGAGAGAGAGAGACAGGACAGGCACAAGAAATCCCCATCTCCCTTCCACATATAAGAGTATACCATCAAGATCATTTAATCTTCAGCCTGGCGTCACAAGGGTGTATAACAGGTCTCTTGTTATGGAATCTCTACTTTAATGACCTTCTTCACCCCAGGGGAGAATCCCCTGCCTTAGGTGCTGACTGCACTCTAAACATTTACTTGTACTTGGATTAAAGTGTCATAAACAGCGATTCATTTATAAGTGAGAAACTATATGGGACCGAAAGTTTAAATGCAGATAAAGAGAGAGATAGAGAGATAGAGAGAAATATGTGTGTGTGTGTGTGTGTGTGTGTGTGTGTGTGTGTGTGTGTGTGTGTGTGTGTAATTTTCGACCTACTGAAGAGGGTATAAGTCTAAAGCCTTCTCAATGGGTTATCATTTTACTTTAAGTTTTAAAAGCCACAAGAGTGTTAATCTGTTAATCCTAGTTTCATCCATTTTACGTAATGTCAATAACAGTGGGAACAAAAATACACGTTGAAATGTATATGTATATAATTGCCTAACTTAACTATGAACATGAATATTATAGATGCAAACTAATTTCATAAAGTAATCTGTTTTAATTACATATACCATTATAGTGGAGCTACATTAAAGACTAGTCGGAAGTGCACGAGAGAAGACCAAAACGAAAATATAATGTCAGCTCATTCAGAGGTCTGACAGAATAACAAATAATAGTGGTAAAGTTAGCATTATGGTTCCCACCACACGTTGAGAACATGCGAAGTAAATCAAATGACAAAATGGGTGGGGATCGAACCCCTGGCAGGCGACTCCTCTAACTCACAGCTTAGTGTTCTTGACTGGTGATTCAGCACACTGGCCTGTGAGTTTTAGGATTCACCCGTCATAGGCTTGAACCCCACCAGTTCTGTGATATGTTTGCAATCGAGTTATTACGAAACCTGCAGTCTTAAACCTAGTTAACTATATTACTAAACTGTCCTAAGGCAACACTACATTTCTTAATCAAAAATTATGTTACCTTAAATTGAAGCAACACTGAAACCCAAAACGTCTTCAGCAAAAGAGAGCTGGACGATTATTGTTCAGGTAAAGTTACACGCGCCTGATATAAGGGAACCAAAACCTACACTTGGAGACCCTTAAATCACACAAGGAGTTAGCTGATGGGAGCCAAGGACTCCATGCCGTGATGAAACTTACAATATTTAAAGTTTCTTAGCTGAATAGTTAGAAAGAAATCTACCTTTATATGAAATATATTCTACTATTATAGTGTAAGTTTATAGTCAGAACAAATTAGTAACAAGATTTTGGAGAGTTTTGGAGAGAGTAGTCAGACCAGGAAGTGCCGGTCAAATGCGAGATGGTACCGTCTGATGGCGCATCACAGCGAAATTAGTAAATGTTTACTCGGCGTTGTGATATCATGTTACGTCATCGGAATAATTCCAAGGAAGCAGGACGCATCCTGCACTGAGTAATAACGTTATCATCTGTCAATCTACGATCGTGTCTACAGTCCTGTTCAGCCGCATGTTAGATTATTTGACACCTAGTAAATACGGTGTTAAGTGTCAAGAATAAATGAAGTGATATCTTTAGAGTCTACTATGAGAATGGAGAATACAGCATAGACAGATTGTATACGTGAGTGGTAGCAAAAGATAATTCAATGCTTCAGTTAAGTTTTCTAAGGTTCTTTTGGTACAAAATTATTAATTTTTATATTAACATAATTGAAAAAAATATATCTTTAAGTTGAGGATTGAGCCTCCAGAAAGATGGATTTAGGACGATGACCACAACACTCCTGACGGATAATTACCATTATCCTCAATAGATAGATAGGTCTCTATAATTTATAATTACGCTGTATTATGTACTTTCTATCAAATCTGTTCACGGATATTGAAGATAGACAAATCTCCCAGGATCAAGGTGTGGTGTTACTAAGGACTTAGTATTTTATTATTATTCATTTTTATTAAAAGCTCATTTGGCAGCGCTAAAGCCGTAGGGGTCACACAGCTCCTGGGGAAGGGGAAGGATAGGGTGGGGAGGGAGAGAGAGATTAACCAATTTATATCTGACGGGAAAAACAAGAGCGCTTCGCCAGTATCGAGGGGTCGCCCGAAGCAGGTCGAGTAACAGAAGCAACAGGTTCTGTTCTCGTCTTTGGCTATTCGCCACAAAGAACTTTGCATGGCGACTCTTCCCAAATGACATATAATACCGACGACGAGATGAATAAGACACTTATGTAACTGAATATTTTTTATTGCAGAAACGTTTCGTCGACGAGGCAGACTTCTTCAGTGACTAATTCAACTGACGCAAGTTGCTGCACAGGCGAAACGTTGCGGCAAATATCCAGATGTTGCACGTGTGTCTTATGCATCGGTCGAGCAAAGTTGGACCTGAAAGTTCAATATAACATTTAATGCAGGAGCCTTCAAGAAAAGAGTTAGGTACCTTGGTCCTGCTCAGGGAGGTAGGTACATTGGTCCTGCTCAGGGAGGTAGGTACCTTGGTGCTGCTCAGGGAGATATGTATCTTGGTGCTGCTCAGGGAGGTAGGTAACCTGGTCCTGCTCAGGGAGGTAGGTACCTTGGTGCTGCTAAGGGAGGTACGGACCTTGGTTCTACTCGGGGAGTAGAACCAAGGTAGCAGCAACAAGGTCTACTCGGGGAGGTAGGTACCTTGGTGCTGCTCAGGGAGGTAGGTACCTTGTTGCTGCTACGGGAGATAGGTACCTTAGTGCTGCTCAGGGTGGTAGGTACCTTGGTGCTGCTCATGGAGGTAGGTACCTTGGTGCTGCTCAGGGAGATAGGTACCTTGTTCTGCTAAGGGAGGTAGGGACCTTGGTTCTACTCGGGGAGGTAGGTACCTTGGTGCTGCTCAGGGAGGTAGGTACCTTGGTGCTGCTCAGGGAGGTAGGTACCTTGGTGCTGCTCAGGGAGGTAGGTACCCTAGTTCTTCTCAGGGAGGTAGGTACCTTGGTTCTGGCCAGGGAGGTAGATACCTTGGTGCTGCTAAGGGAGGTAGGGACCTTGGTTCTACTCAGGAGGTAGGTACCTTGGTGCTGCTCAGGGAGGTAGGTACCTTGGTGCTGCTCAGGGAGATAGGTACCTTGGTGCTGTTCAGGGAGGTAGGTACCTTGGTCCTGCTCATGGAGGTAGTTACCTTGGTGCTGCTCAGGGAGATAGGTGCCCTGGTACTGATCAGGGAGGTAGGTACATTGGTCCTGCTCAGGGAAGTAGGTACCTTGGTTCTGCTCAGGGAGGCAGGTACCCTGGTCCTGCTCAGGGAGGTAGGTACCTTGGTGCTGCTCAAAGAGATTGGTACCTTGGTGCTGCTCAGGGAGGTAGGTACCCTGGTACTGCTCAGGGAGGTAGGTACCTTGTTGCTGCTCAGGGAGACAGGTACCCTGGTCCTGCTCAGGGAGGTAGGTACCTTAATGTTGCTCAAAGAGATTGGTACCTTGGTGCTGCTCAGGGAGGTAGGTACCTTGGTCCTGCTCAGGGAGGTAGGTACCTTGGTTCTGCTCAGGGAGGTAGGTACCTTGGTGCTGCTCAGGGAGGCAGGTACCCTGCTCCTGCTCAGGGAGGTAGGTACCTTGGTGCTGCTCAGGGAGGTAGGTACCTTGGTGCTGCTCATGGAAGTAGTTACCTTTGTGCTGCTCAGGGAGATAGGTGTCCTGGTACTGATCAGGGAGGTAGGTACATTGGTCCTGCTCAGGGAAGTAGGTACCTTGGTTCTGCTCAGGGAGGCAGGTACCCTGGTCCTGCTCAGGGAGGTAGGTACCTTGGTGCTGCTCAAAGAGATTGGTACCTTGGTGCTGCTCAGGGAGGTAGGTACCCTGGTACTGCTCAGGAAGGTAGGTACCTTGTTGCTGCTCAGGGAGACAGGTACCCTGGTCCTGCTCAGGGAGGTAGGTACCTTAATGTTGCTCAAAGATATTGGTACCTTGGTGCTGCTCAGGGAGGTAGGTACCTTGGTCCTGCTCAGGGAGGTAGGTACCTTGGTTCTGCTCAGGGAGGTAGGTACCTTGGTGCTGCTCAGGGAGGCAGGTACCCTGCTCCTGCTCAGGGAGGTAGGTACCTTGGTGCTGCTCAGGGAGGTAGGTACCTTGGTGCTGCTCAAAGAGATTTGTACCTTGGTGCTGCTCAGGGAGGTAGGTACCTTGGTCCTGCTCATGGAGGTAGTTACCTTGGTGCTGCTCAGGGAGGTAGGTACTCTGGTACTGCTCAGGGAGGTAGGTACCTTGGTTCTGCTCAGGGAGGTAGGTACCTTGGTTCTGCTGAGAGAGGTAGGTACCTTGGTGCTGCTCAGGGAGGCAGGTACCCTGGTCCTGCTCAGGGAGGTAGGTACCTTGGTGCTGCTCAGAGAGGTAGGTACCTTGGTCCTGCTCGGGGAGATAAGTACCTTGGTGCTGCTCAGGGAGGTAGGTACCTTGGTGCTGCTCAGGGAGGTAGGTACCTTGATGCTGCTCAGGGAGGTAGGTACCTTGGTCCAGCTCATGGAGGTAGGTACCTTGATGCTGCGCAGGGAGGTAGGTACCTTGGTGCTGCTCAGGGAGGTAGGTACCTTGGTGCTGCTCAGGGAGGATAGTACCTTGGTGCTGCTATGGGAGGTAGGTACCCTGGTCCTGCTCAGGGAGGTAGGTACCTTGGTGCTGCTAAAGGAGGTAGGTACCTTGGTTCTACTCGAGGAGGTAGGTACGTTAGTGCTGCTCAGGGAGGTAGGTACCTTGGTGCTGCTCAGGGAGGTAGGTACCTTGGTGCTGCTCAGGGAGGTAGGTACCTTGGTCCTGCTCATGGAGGTAGGTACCTTGATTATGCTTAGGGAGGTAGGTACCTTGGTGCTGCTCAGGGAGGTAAGTACCTTGGTGCTGCTCAGAGAGGTAGGCACCTTGGTGCTGCGTATGGAGGTAGGTACCTTGGTGCTGCTCAGGGAGGTAGGTGCCTTGGTCCTGCTCATGGAGGTAGGTACCTTGATGCTGCTCAGTGAGGTAGGTACCTTGGTGCTTCTCAGGGAGGTAGGTACCATGGTCCTGCTCGTGGAGGTAGGTACCTTAGTGCTGCTCAGAGAGGTAGGTACCTTGATGCTTTTCAGAGGAATTTTATCGAAGGTATTTGAGCTACCCTTCCTTTGGATAAATTCGGATTACCGTCCATTAGGAAGGCATTGTATAGCCAGTACAGGTTTATCGCTTCCCAATAAATATAAAAATAATACAATTCTGAAGAGATTTCGAGGAAGTAAGTTACCACAGAAAACACTAGCCCACAACTGGCTCGAACTTCACCCTGCACCCCAGGGTGCAGGGTGAATGTGACGTTCACTAATTAATTAAATCTATAAAGCGCTGATGAAATTATGACTTGAACTGCCCAGAGGTCAGCTAACAGCCTGAGGCTTGTTAAACACTCTCTCGCCCTCTCAACCTTCATTATGCGTCATAGTCTAACGTGGAAAAAAAGGAATAAACGAAGGAAGATATAATAGATGGTGAAGTTCAAGCGAGAGAGAGTGAGAAAGGGAGAGTGGTGTAAAAGATGTGTGAGTGGGATACGGAGGAAGGGGCTCGGATAGTTGACTACTGTCTGGAAAATCTCCCAAACCCAGTCCCAAATACCTTATTGCTGGGTGATTTCAATTTAAGACACCTAAAATGGAGAAATGTGGCAAATAATGTTTTAGCAGAAATAACCCCAGGAGGCAGCTCAGACGAAAATTGAAACACACATATAAGCTATTAAATCTCTGCAATAAATTCACCTTAAGTCAACAGATAGTGGAGACAATAAAACTGGAAAATACACTTGACCTAATCTTTACTAATAACGATGATCTGGTACCAAAGACAATTCACTCAGATCACAACATAATAGAAATACAGATGTGTATCCGCTGGGCTCCTAATCAGCAAAATGAGATCAGTTATGAGGGTCCTTTCACCAAATTCAACTACAATAACATAAACATACAATGGGATCAAATTAACCATGTCCTAAATGAGACAAACTGGGAAGATATCCTAAACAACATGAATCTGAACCTTTGCTTAGAAAAATAATTAATTCTGTGGCACTTGAGGTATGCTCAAGACACATTCTCCTTAGAAAAAAGAGGAGAAGATGTAAACTAAAAAGAGAGATCCGTTCCCTCTACAGTCGAAGGAGTACAATCACAGAGCTGCTGAAAGGGGCCGGTATATCTGATACACGGAAGGATGCGCTGGCCAGATAAATAGATAATATCGAACTTAAGCTTAAGAAATCATACAGGAGCCAAGAAACACAAGAAGAACTTAAACCCATAAATGAAATTGAAATATATATATATATATATATATATATATATATTCCTATGTCAAATCTAGAGCAAAAACCACATCCAGTATTGGGCCCCTGCTTAAACAAGATGGGGACTTAAATGAGAGGTACTGAAGTTCCAATATGACTCAATGTTTAGTGAGACATTAATCAGACAAAGTTTCGAGAATCCGAATGAATTTTTTTTTGACCGAGACCCAAAATTTGATTAATTCAAGAATTTCTGATATAATCCTAACACCACAGGATTTTGAAAAAAAACAATAAATGACATGCCCATGCACTCTGCCCAGAACCCAAACTCTTGGAATTCTGTGTTCCTGTAAGAAACCACTTTCACGTGCCATAAACATTCTATGGAGTACATAGACTCAGGGGTCATCCCACAGTCTCTAAAAACAACAGCTATAGCCCCACTCCACAAAGGTGGAAGCAAAGAAATTATAAAGAATTACAGACTGATAACACTAACGTCCCACATCATAAAAATCTTTGAAAGGGTTCTAAGAAGCAATATCGCCAACCACTTGGATACCCATCAATTGTAGAACCCAGGGCAGCATGGTTTAGAGCGGGTCTCTCCTGCCTCTCACTGCTACTGGATCACTATACCATGGTCGTGTATGCTCTGGAGGATAATCAAAATGCAGATAAACAGATTCTGATAAACAAAATGCAGTTAAACAGATTCTGCAGAAGCCTAGGACGAGTGGATCATGGTATAATAGCATATAAAATGTGTGATAAGTTGGTAAATGGAACTATAACCTACTAACAAGTAGAACACAAAGAATAACAGTAAACAAAGTAAAATCAGAGGCAGTTAGAGTGAAAAGCTCTGTTCCACAGGTAGAGTACTTGCTCCCCTCCTTTTCCCCCATCCTCATATCTGATACAGACAGGGATGTAAGCCACAGCACTGAGTCCTCCTTTGCTGATGATATCAGAATTTGCATGACACTGTCGTCCATCGAGGACACTGCAAATCCTCAAGCGGACATTAACCAAGTCTTTACATGGGCGTCAGAAAACAATATGAAGTTCAATGAAGACAAATTTAAGTTACTCACGTTATGGAAAAATTGAGAAAATAAAAGCTGGATAGGAGTTAACCAACAAATTCAAGCCACACAATAGGGAGAAAACTGTTGTCAGTGACCTGGGAGTGATAAAATCTGAGAATCTCACTTTCAAAGATCACAAAAATGTATCTACCATATCTGCTAGGTAAATGATAGGATGGATAAGGAGAATCTTCAAAACTAGGGATGCCAAGCCAATAATGATTCTCTTTAAATAGCTTTTTCTATTTAGGCTAGAACATAGCTGTACACTAACGGTTTCTATTTAGGCAGGCGAAATAGCAGACCAGGAGAATATACAGAGAACTTTCACTGCACGTATAAGTACAAAGAAGCACCTAAATTACTGGGAACAGTTGAATCCCTTGACATGTACTCATTGGAATGCAGGCGAGAAAGATACATGATAACACTTGGATAATTCTAGAGGGACTAGTCCCAAATCTGCACACGTAAATCACTCCCTACGAAAGCAAAAGACTCGGCAGTCGGTGCAACATCCCCCCCCCAGTGAAAGGCAGGGGCGCCATGAGTACGCTAAGAGAAAACACAATAAGTGTCAAGGCCCCAAGACTGTTCAACTGACTCCCATCATACATAAACGGGATTACCAATAGACCCCTGGCTGTCTTCAAGAGGGAACAAGACAGACACCTAAATTCAGTACCTGTTCAGCCAGGCTGTGGTTCGTGGTTTGCGTGCTGTCAGCAGTAACAGTCTGGTTGAACAGGCCCTGATCCACCGCGAGGCCTGATCAAGGACCGAGATGAGGGGGCGTTGAACCTCGAAATACCCTTCAGGTATACTCCTGGGTGGAACTGTTGTGGAAGGGCTAGTGTTGTATTGTTGTATAGGAGAGATTGTAGTATTGTTATGTTGGGCAGATTATAGCATTTTGTAGTAGAGACTGGAGTATTGTTGTGTAGGAGAGATTGTTGTATTGTATTGTAGACTAGACTTATATTATTGAGAAGGAGAGATTGTTGTATTGTTCTGAAGGAAAAAGAGTCTTTTATTGCTGTTTAAGGGAGATTGTTGTATTGATGTGTAGGGGAGATTGTTGTATTGATGTGTAGGGGAGATTGTTGTATGATTGGAGAGGGGAGAAGGCATGTTAAGGAAAATTGTTGCAATGTTAAGCTGGATAAATTTTTGTGCATGGGGAATTGTTGTGTAAAAGAAATTGTGGTGCAGGGGAGATTGTGTTGCAGGGTATGTGGTCAAGCGGTACATAAAGGTGAAGGGAAGATTGTAATGCTGGAGAGATTGTGATGCAAGTGAGGTTTAGATGTAAGGGAGATTATGTAAAGGGATTGTGTTGCAGGAGTGATTGTGGTGCTGGGATGATGATTGATATCAACGAGGGTGGGGAAGAGAATGTCCGTGAGTATGTGTGTGTGTGTGTGGGTTGCTGGCTGAGTAGGAAAGTTGTGTGGGTTGCTGGCTGAGTAGGAAAGTTGTGTGGGTTGCTGGCTGAGTAGGAAAGTTGTGTGGGTTGCTGGCTGAGTAGGAAAGTTGTGTGGGTTGATGGCTGAGTAGGAAAGTTGTGTGGGTTGATGGCTGGGAATGGTAGTTGTGTGGATTGCTGGCTGAGTAGGAAAGTTGTGTGGGTTGATGGCTGGGAAAGTTGTGTAGGGTGTGGGAATGGTAGTGTGGTCTGAATGGTAGTTGGTGGGTGATGCTGGGAAGTTGTGGTGATGCTGATGTATTGTGGGTATGTCTGGGATGGAAGTTGGGGGTGATGTCTGGGAATGTAGTTGTGTGGGTGATGCTGGGAAGAATGGTGAGTTGTGGAGGTGATGTCTGGGAATGGTAGTTGTGTGGGGTGATGTCTGGGGTGGGGTTATGGCTGGGAAGGGGTGGTGTGTGGGATGATGGCTGGGAATGGTATTTGTGTGGGGTGATGGCTGGGAAGGGGAGTTATGTGGGGTGATGGCTGGGAAGGGGAGTTGTGTGGGGTGATAGGTGGGAAGGGGAGTTGTGTGGGGTGATGGTGAGGACAGAGTGTGCTGGTAAGGAGAGAGAAAAGGAGAGGAAGAAGAGAGAAGAGAGAGAGAGAGAGAGAGAGAGAGAGAGAGAGAGAGAGAGAGAGAGAGAGAGAGAGAGACAGACAGACAGACAGACAGACAGACAGACAGAGACAGAGACAGAGACAGAGACAGACAGACAGACAGACAGACAGACAGACAGACAGACAGACAGACAGACAGACAGACAGACAGAGACAGACAGAGAGACTGAGAGACAGAGGGCAGACTAATAGATTTTGAGTGTGTTCTCAATTATATATATTCACCTGTATGTGCTTGTAGGGGTCGAGCCACAGATTCTATCCCCACCTCCTCTCTGGTTGCTACTAGGTCCTCTCCTGGCTACGAGAGCCTTACTGATTCTCTTCTTAAAGCGTGAGTTTGCATGCATGTTCACTTGCTAGTTTGGGTTTATATTAAATGCTGAGAGAGCAGAGTTCACAGGAAAAGTGAAAGGTGTCCAGATGAAAGGAAACGTTTCTAAGAGAAAGGAAAACAATTAAAAGAAGGGAAGCTTAGATTCTAGAAACACGTTATCACCAGCAGAAAAACTATCCTCAAGAGGAGGATAGTGTTTATATGATGTTTGAAGCGTTTCCAAGAGGACAAAGTTTCCACAAGGAAGGAAATATTTTAATGACTAGACTCGGATGAATCAGGCGAGACAGTATAGTCCGCGAACCGGCGCTCGAAATAGATATATAGATAGATAGACAGAGAAGAAAGAGCTAAAGATATGAGAGTGAGTGTGGATGAGAGAAATTAATAATGAGTGACGGGTATCTCAGATGATCCACTCCGAGCTCTACAGACACAGATGTTCAGTGATACTGTCTCCAACACTCTTAGAGCTTTCTCAAAAGCACTCTGACAATTTCACCAACACACTCTAGAAGTTTTATCAACACACTTCGTCTCTGTCTCCTCCTACGCACGTTTGCACTGACAAACATAATTTTTGTTGGCTCCAGTGCACTTTGGAGATATTAGAAACGGACTCCCTTCGAAGCAACACAAGAAGGCTGGGCTGATTTTTACTGGCATAGGTTTCTAGCTTTTTATATTTTCTGTCTGTGATACGCTACATCAGTGTGGGTCATAGAGTGCTAGGAATGTGGAGGCTAATAGCATGAGGCCGTTTACCTTTCCATGTACTCCCCATCCACTATTCCTGCTCCCCCTTCCCATCCACCATTCCTGCTCCCCTTCCCCATCCATTATTCCTACTCCCCAATCCCCTTCCCTTTCCACGTTCCCCCCACTTACTCCCTTTCCTTCCCTTTCCAGGTAAGACGTGACTGATGAGGCGAATATTTGATGGAGTGGTGAGCTGACTCACTGAAGTGACTTGTAATGTGTCTGGTAAGGTGACGTGATGTGATTGATGGAAGGAGCAGTGGGCTTTCTCGTAGTGGCTCATATATTGACGACTGATGTAGTGAGTAAGAACATGGCGCATGCTATCAACAATAGTTTAATTAATTCATCTGCACATTAAGCTGAACTCAAGGAGACTATTTCTCATAAAAAAAATACACGAGATAGATTACGTTTTAAAACGGTGTAATAAGGAAAGTAATTTTCTTGAATTCATTTTGTAAGAAGTGCTTGAAATATAACAGTATTTGCAAACTAGCCGGTTCCTATGCTCATTCCAGTAACTCACCTTGTTTCTTTATATAAACACTTACATACTAACCACTCACACACAAACACACACACACACACACACACACACACACACACACACACACACACAAGAGTTGAGTGCGAGAAAGTTAACTATGAACCCTTCCTTGGAAGCAAATTGGAAGCAAATAAAATCCTTCTCCAGAAAAGAGCTTTAGAAGGAGACATCGAGCTGCGGAAGTCCTAATCGGGGGTGTCGGAAAAATCTGCTCCCACTTTCATTCTATTGGTTGTGGCAGGGCGGCCAATAACGCTGTGTTTAGAAGGTGGCAACAGCCTCTCTATGGACCGCATGCAGTTTATTCACGCCACCAAAAGTTAAAGAAACTGAGGAAGAAGGGAGGGAGGAAGGAAATGTGGATTAGATAGAGGAAGGGAGGAATGAAGGTAGGAGGAGATGGATGGTAAATAGGTTTGGTGGGAGGGATTAAGTAAAGGAGGGAACAATATGAGGGATAGGAAAATATATGGTAAATAGGATGGATTGAGGGATAGAGGGAAAGATTAAAAGAGGAAAAGAAAGACATAATGAAAGAGGAAAGAAGAGTTTGTGAGATAGAGGAGCAGAAGTTCGGGAAGACTCATTCTTACTGGTGTCTCTTGATCTTCAAACCATCTCAGCTGAAATGGAAGGTGACTTGTGACGTCGTTGAGTTTCCGTTGATCCAAGGAATTGGAGTTACCCTTCCCTCCGTTGGATGAAACTTGATTTTCTCCCGTTCCCTAGGCGATGTATAACCTCCTAACACAAATGAACAAAGGACTCATTTGAAGAGAATTTTTTTTACTGTGTCAACGTTTCGCTCTGTGTAGAACGAGTTACATAAGTTCTAGATTAGACTGCATTAATCAAAACGTTGTTACAACAACAGCTTTCTTTGCACCTTTGCCTTTTAGTTACTACTGGTAGCAAGGACACATTTGTAACCAAGAAAGGAGCTGTTTTCATTTTCCTAATCTGCCTGACCAGCTCTATGATGCTAACATCCACTTCTATCTTGTCTCGTGTTATATGGAAGTGGTCAAGAGTTTCCAAGAAAAAATAATTATAATAATTATCTCATCTGAACTTGGCCCAGTATTTGTTGATGTTGTGTCTCGTTATCTTATAGGGTTTTATACCTGTTTTTTTTTCTTATTCTCTTTCTCTACTGTCTGTCTGTCTGTCCGTCTATCTGTGCCTGCCTGTGAACTCGATACCTCAAAAGCGGTGGGACCAGACAACATCTCTCCCTGGGTCCTTAGAGAGGGAGCAGAGATGTTAAGTGTGCCACTAACAAAAATCTTCAACACATCAATTGAAACTGGGCAACTACCTGAGGTGTGGAAGATGGCAAATGTAGTCCCAATTTTTAAGAAAGGAGACAGACACGAGGCATTAAACTACAGACCTGTGTCACTGACGTGTATAGTATGCAAAGTCATGGATAAGATCATCAGGAGGAGAGTGGTGGAGCACCTAGAAAGACACAAGCTTATAAATGACAACCAGCACGGTTTCAGGGAAGGAAAATCCTGAGTCACAAACCTACTGGAGTTTTACGACAAGGTAACAGAAGTAAGACACGAGAGAGAGGGATGGATAGACTGCATTTTCTTGGAATGCAAGAAGGCGTTCGACACGGTTCCTCACAAGAGGTTAATGCAAAAACTAGAGGATCAGGCACATGTAACAGGAAAGGCACTGCAATGGATCAGAGAATATATGACAGGGAGGCAACAACGAGTCATGGTACGTGACGAAGTGTCAGATTGGGCACATGTGACGAGTGGGATTCCACAGGGGTCAGTCATAGGACCTGTGCTGTTTTTGGTATATGTGAATGACATAACGGAAGGGATAGACTCAGAAGTGGACTGTTTGCAGATGATGTGAAGTTAATGAAAAGAATTAAATCAGTCGAGGATCAGGCAGGACTACAAAGAGACCTGGACAGGCTACAAGCCTGGTCCAGTAACTGGCTCCTTGAATTTAACCCTGCCAAATGCAAATTCATGAAGATCGAGGAAGGGCAAAGAAGACCGCAAACAGAGTATAGTCTAGGTGGCCTAAGACTGCAAACCTCACTCAAGGAAAAAGATCTTGGGGTGAGTATAATACCGAGCACATCTCCTGAGGCACACATCAATCAGATAACTGCTGCACCATACGAGCGTCTGGCAAACCTAAGAATAGTGTTCCAATACCTCACTAAGGAATCGTTCAAGACTCTGTACACCATATACGTCAGGCCCATACTGGAGTATGCAGCACCAGTTTGGAACAAACACCTGGTCAAGCACGTCAAGAAACTAGAGAAAGTGCAAAGGTTTGCAACAAGACTAGTCCCAGAGCTAAGGGAATTGTCCTACTAAGAAAGGTTAAGGGAAATCGGCCTGACGACACTAGAGGACAGGAGGGTTAGGGGAGATATGATAACGACATATAAAATATTGCGAGGAATAGATAAGGTGGATAGAGACAGGATGTTCCAGAGAGGGGACACAGAAACAAGGGGTCACAATTGGAAGCTGAAGATTCCTATTAGTCAAAGGGATGTTAGGAAGTATTTCTTCAGTCATAGAGTTGTCGGGAAGTGGAATAGCCTAGAAAGTGACGTAGTGGAGGCAGGAACCATACATAGTTTTAAGACGAGGTTTGATAAAGCTCATGGAGCAAGGAGAAAGAGGACCTAGTAGCAATCAGTAAAGAGGCAGGGCCAGGAGCTATGACTCGACCCCTGCAACCACAAATAGGTGAATACAAATAGGTGAGTACACACACACACACACACACACACATACACACATACAAACACACACACATACACACACACACACACACACACACAGAATGTTCCAGAGAGGGAACACAGAAACAAGGGGACACAACTGGAAGCTGAAGACTCAGATGAGTCAAAGGGATGTTAGGAAGCATTTCTTCAGCCACAGAGTAGTCAGGAAGTGGAATAGTCTAGAGAAAGATATAGTGGAGGCAGGAACCATACATAGTTTTAAGACGAGGTATGATAGAGCTCATGGAGCAGGAGAGCAGAGACCCAGTAGCGGACAGCGAAGAGCGGGGCCAACTGTCGACCCTGAACCGACAATTAAGCACAATTAGTGAGTAACACAGGAGTACCACACACACACACACACACACACACACACACACAACACACACACTAACAACACACACACACACACACACACACACACACACACACACACACACACACACACACACACACACACACACACACACACACAAGGGTGTCGACAAGGTGATCATGATCTGAGTGTTGAGGTAATCTTATCTGAGCCAGTTTCTTTCTCCTCTACCAGACATTTGTCTCTCCTGACCCCCTCCTTAACCCCCACCAACCCTTCCCTCCCAATCTCGCTTCTCAGTCTCCTCATGGACTTCTCCCCTCTCTCGCTGTCACAGTGGTTACCGTCTCCTTATCTCATTTCCCCCGATATGGAGGAGGTAACCAAAGACACTGGGGAAGGGGAAGAGGGAGGACGGGGAGCAGAGAGGCTGGGCAGGAAACGAGTGGGACGGAAAGTGAAGTGTGTATGGTGGGGTGTGTGTTGTGAGTTGCGTATGGTGGAGTGTGTGTTGTGAGGTGTCTATGGTGAGGTATATATTGTGGGGTGTGTTTAGTAGGAAGTGTGTGTGATGAGGTGTGTATGGTGGGGTGTATATTTTGGTGAATATGGTGGGGGTTGTGTTGAAAGATGTGTGTGTGGTGAGGTAAATATGGTGAGGTGTGTGTGAATGGTGGGGTGTGTGTGTATGGTGGGGTGTGTGTGTATGGTGGTGTGTATGGGTGTGGTTTGATGGAGTGGAATAGTGTAGATAGTTGCTTGCAGGTGATGGAGCATTAGTGGCAATATGTGGGTGGTAGTGTGTGGTGTGGAAGTATAAGGGTTGTAGTATGTGGGTGGTGGAAGGATGTGCTGAGGAGGTAAGGGTGTTGGAAATCATATTGTTTAGTGAGGGTGGAGGAGGGCAGGTGGTATGGTGCAGACAGTGTGGTGCAGGAAGTGTGGTGCAGGTAGTGTGGTGCAGGAAGTGTGGTGCAGGAAGTGTGGTGCAGGTAGTGTGGTACAGGTAGTGTGGTGCAGATGGTATGGTGCAGGAAATATGGAGCAGGTAATAGGATGCAAGTAGTGTCGTGGAGGTGGTATGGTGCAGGTGGTGTAGAGCAGATGATATGGTGCAGGTGGTGTAGAGCAGATGATATGGTGCAGGTGGTGTAGAGCAGATTATATGGTGCAGGTGGTGTGATGCAGGTAGTGTGGTGCAGGTGGTATGGTGCAGATAGAGTCGTGCAAGTGGTATGGAGCAGGTAGTATGATGCAAGTAGTGAGGAGCAGGTGGTATGGTGCAGGTAGTGTGGTGCAGGTAGTGTGGTGCAGGTAGTGTGGTGCAGGTAGTGTGGTACAGGTAGTGTGGTGCAGGTAGTGTGGTGCAGGTAGTGTGGTGCAGGTAGTGTGGTGCAGGTAGTGTGGTACAGGTAGTGTGGTACAGGTAGTGTGGTACAGGTAGTGTGGAGCAGGTAGTGTGGTGCAGGTAGTGTGGTGCAGGAATCGTGCAAGTGGTATGGTGCAGGTAGTATGATGCAAGTAGTGAGGAGCAGGTGGTATGGTGCAGGTAGTGTGGTACAGGTAGTGTGGTACAGGTAGTGTGGTACAGGTAGTGTGGTACAGGTAGTGTGGTGCAGGTAGTGTGGTACAGGTAGTGTGGTACAGGTAGTGTGGTGCAGGTAGTGTGGTACAGGTAGTGTGGAGCAGGTAGTGTGGTGCAGGTAGTGTGGTAGCAGGAGTGGTGCAGGTGTGGTGCGGTAGTGTGGTGCAGGTGTTGGTGCAGGTAGTTGGTGCAGGTGTTGGTGCAGGTAGTGTGGTGCAGGTAGTGGTGCAGGTGGTGGGCAGGTAGTTGGTGCAGGTGTATGGTGCAGGTGGTATGGTGCAGGTAGTGGGTGCAGGTGGTATGGTGAGGTGGTATGGTGCGGTAGTGTGGTGCAGGTGGTATGGTGCAGGTGTATGGGCAGGTATGTGGTGCAGGTAGTTGGTGCAGGTAGTTGGTGCAGGTGGTTGGTGCAAGTGTGGTGCATAGTGTGCAGGTGGTATTGGTAGGTAGTGTGGTGCAGGTAGTGGTGCAGGTAGTATGGTGCAGGTAGTGTGGTGCAGGTAGTGTGGTGCAGGTGGTATGGTGCAGGTGTGTGGTGCAGGTAGTGGTGCAGGTAGTTGGTGCAGGTGTTGGTGCAGGTAGTGTGGTGCAGGTAGTGTGGTGCAGGTGTTGGTGCAGGTAGTGTGGTGCAGGTGTATGGTGCAGGTAGTGTGGTGCAGGTAGTTGGTGCAGGTAGTGTGGTGCAGGTGGTGGTGCAGGTAGTAGGGCAGGTAGGTGGTGCAGGTGGTGTGGGCAGGTAGTTGGTGCAGGTGTGTGGTGCAGGTGTGGTGCAGGTAGTGTGGTAGGTAGTTGGTGCAGGTGGTATGGTGCAGGTAGTGTGGTGCTGTGGTATGGTGCAGGTGGTGTGGTGCAGGTAGTGTGGTGCAGGTGGTATGGTGCAGGTAGTGTGGTGCAGGTAGTGTGGTGCAGGTAGTGTGGTGCAGGTGGTATGGTGCAGGTAGTGTGGTGCAGGTGGTATGGTGCAGGTAGTATGGTGCAGGTAGTGTGGTGCAGGTGGTATGGTGCAGGTAGTGTGGTGCAGGTAGTATGGTGCAGGTAGTGTGGTGCAGGTGGTATGGTGCAGGTGTGGTGCAGGTGTGGTGCGGTGGTTGGTAGGTGGTATGGTGCGGTAGGTGGTGCAGGTGGTATGGTGCAGGTGTGTGGTGCAGGTATTGGTCAGGTGGTGTAGGTGTATGGTGCAGGTGGTATGGTGCAGGTGTTGGTGCAGGTGGTATGGTGCGGTAGTGTGGTGCAGGTGTATGGTGCAGGTAGTGTGGTGCAGGTAGTGTGGTGCAGGTAGTGTGGTGCAGGTAGTTGGTGCAGGTGGATGGTGCAGGTAGTGGTGCAGGTGGTATGTGGTGAGGTGGTTGGTGCAGGTAGTGTGGTGCAGGTAGTGTGGTGCAGGTGGTATGGTGCAGGTAGTGGTCGGTGTAGGTAGTGGTGGTGCAGGTAGTGTGGTGCAGGTGGTATGGTGCAGGTGGTAGGTGGTATGGTGCAGGTGTTGGTGAGGTGGTATGGTGCAGGTAGTGTGGTGCAGGTGGTGGAGGTGGTAGGTGCCGGTAGTGTGGTGCAGGTAGTTTGGTGCAGGTAGTATGGTGCAGGTAGTGTGGTGCTGGTGGTATGGTGCAGGTAGTGTGGTGCAGGTAGTGTGGTGCAGGTGGTATGGTGCAGGTAGTGTGGTGCAGGTAGTGTGGTGCAGGTGGTATGGTGCAGGTGGTATGGTGCAGGTAGTGTGGTGCGGGTGGTTGGTGCAGGTAGGTGTGGTGCAGGTAGTGTGGTGCAGGTGGTATGGTGCAGGTGGTATGGTGCAGGTAGTGTGGTGCAGGTAGTGTGGTGCAGGTGGTATGGTGCAGGTAGTGTGGTGCAGGTAGTGTGGTGCTGGTGGTATGGTGCAGGTGGTATGGTGTAGGTAGTATGGTGCAGGTAGTGTGGTGCAGGTGGTATGGTGCAGGTAGTGTGGTGCAGGTAGTGTGGTGCTGGTGGTATGGTGCAGTTGGTAGGATGGTGTGGTATGTAGGTGGTGAGGTAGTGTGGTGCAGGTAGTGTGGTGCTGGTGGTATGGTGCAGGTGGTTTGGTGTAGGTAGTATGGTGCAGTAGTGTTGTGCAGGTAGGTGGTGCAGGTAGTGTGGTGCTGGTGGTATGGTTCAGGTTGGTATGGTGTAGGTAGTATGGTGCAGGTAGTGTGGTGCTGGTGGTATGGTGCAGGTAGTGTGGTGCAGGTAGTGTGGTGCAGGTGGTATGTGCAGGTAGTGTGTGCAGGTTAGGTGATGGTGCTGGTGGTATGGTCAGGTAGGTATGGTGTAGGTAGTATGGTGCAGGGTAGTGTGGTGCTGGTGGTATGGTGCAGGTAGTGTGGTGCAGGTAGTGTGGTGCAGGTGGTATGGTGCAGGTAGTGTGGTGCAGGTGGTATGGTGCAGGTAGTGTGGTGCAGGTGGTATGGTGCAGGTAGTGTGGTGCAGGTAGTGTGGTGCAGGGTATGGTGCAGGTAGTGTGGTGCAGGTAGTGTGGTGCAGGGTAGTGTGGTGCTGGTGGTATGGTGCAGGAAGTGTGGTGTCTGACTGGGAAAGTGATACAGTACTTGAGAAAACCTTCATGAAACTAACAAGTGAGAGTGTGAAACGACACATTGTTTTTATTGATCAGAAACCTAGTAATTTTCTTCTCACAATCAATAAAATAAATAACAAATAAACATTTTTTGTCCATATTCACCTTGGTGTTATTAAGAAAGGATAACAGCTTGTTTAAAGATTTTTATTTGACACTTAAAATATCATACAGTCCTTTCAATGTTATTTGTTATGTCTTGAATTTAAAGCCTCTCCTTGCTAGTGCATTGAGTTAAAAGATTTTTAGATTTAGATTTTCGCACACAATAAACTAGCTGCTTATACAGCAAAATCTAAATCTATAAATATATTCACTGATGCACATATCAAGAGAGGCTATAAAGTCTACGGTATGCTTTTGCTGTGTTTCATTATATTACTGTCAATTCAGAAGAACGTAATCTATGACTTCTGTTCCCCAGTCTCACACGCCAACATCACTCGCCCGACGGCAGACATTGAGCGCGACCTATGACCTTTGATGTATTCTCTCAAACTTGAATTTAGATTTTCCTTCATGACCCTAAAGCTGTAATCTGACTGATATCACGTTCGGTTAGTTAATTCTTGAATATTTGGTCGTAGAGACAAAAATCACGGGAACTGCATGATAGATATTACAAGAAAGTGATAATTACATAGCCTTGCATACAAATGCATAAGCATTAATAATGTATATAGACACAATCACACGCAGACAAAAGTACTTCGTTGATAAGATTAAAAATTGAGTCAGGGGTCAGATCGATACTGATTTCAAGCTTAACACGCTCAAAACATGACAGCTTTCTTTAGTTGCTGTGGCGACCCACACAAACTAGGCACGCACAATGTACCTTCATGCACTGATTTGTGTATGTATGTATGTATGTTTTATATATATATATATATATATATATATATATATATATATATATATATATATATATATATATATATATATATATATATATATATATATATATATATATATACATACATACATGTGTGTGTGTATGATGTTACATATTTCCTCTTCTGCTTTAGCGATATTGGAATTGTTTTTAATGATAATATTTTGTAATTCACTTACTTTACTCTTTTCTAACGTTACTGAGTAATTATTTTCTTACTTGCTCGTATCTCTTATTCTTTGTTACAGTTCTTTTTCTTCTAATTATGTTTATATATTTATCCTTGCCATGTCTGTATCTCTGATAAGTTTGTGGATTAACTCGCTTTCGGTGTTTATTACTTATGTGACATGAATTATTTGTATTTACAGGAGCAGAGCTATGCTCGTGGTGTCCTCTCTTCATTATTACCATCTGACCTTTCCCCCAGGATGTGACCCACAATAGTCGACTATCACCCAGGTACCTGTTTACTGCTGAATGAACAGGGGCAGCATGATTAACAAGACTTGCGTCTACATTTCTCTTCATCTCCCTCACTTCCATGGGAATGAGATATCAAATGAAAACTTCTGTGGCTGTGGGATGAGAGTAGGGTCATAGTTGGTGCTGCTGATGCAGTCATGTCACAGAAGTGCTAGGTTTAAAATCACCATTTTTGAAAGCTATGTGACTCACACACACACACACACACACACACACACACACACACACACACACACACATGTATAGTATGCAAGGTCATGGAGAAGATTATCAGGAGAAGAGTGGTGGAGCACCTAGAAAGGAATGAGCTAATCAACGACGGCCAACACGGTTTAAGGTGTCACAAACCTACTGGAGTTCTATGACAGGGTGACAGCAGTAAGACAAGAGAGAGAGGGGTGGGTAGATTGCATATTCTTGGACTGTAAGAAGGCGTTTGACACAGTCCCACACAAGAGATTAGTGCAGAAGCTGGAGGACCAGGCAGGGATAACAGGGAAGGCACTACAATGGATCAGGGAATACCTGTCAGGAAGACAGCAGCGAGTCATGGTCCGTGGCGAGGTGTCAGAGTGGGCGCCGGTGACGAGTGGGGTTCCACAGGGGTCAGTCCTAGGACCGGTGCTGTTTCTGGTATTTGTGAACGACATGACGGAAGGAATAGACTCCGAAGTGTCCCTGTTTGCAGATGATGTGAAGTTGATGAGAAGAATTCAATCGGACGAGGACCAGGCAGAACTACAAAGGGATCTGGACAGGCTGCATGCCTGGTCCAGCAATTGGCTCCTGGAGTTCAACCCCACCAAGTGCAAAGTCATGAAGATTGGTGAAGGGCAAAGAAGACCGCAGACAGAGTACAGTCTAGGGGGCCAGAGACTACAAACCTCAATCAAGGAAAAAGATCTTGGGGTGAGTATAACACCAGGCACATCTCCTGAGGCGCACATCAACCAAATAAATCCTGCAGCATACGGGCGCCTAGCAAACCTAAGAACAGCATTCCGACATCTTAATAAAGAATCGTTCAGGACCTTGTACACTGTGTACGTTAGGCCCATACTGGAGTATGCAGCACCAGTTTGGAACCCACACCTAGCCAAGAACGTAAAGAAGCTAGAGAAAGTGCAAAGGTTTGCAACAAGACTAGTCCCGGAGCTAAGGGGTATGTCCTACGGGGAGAGGTTAAGGGAAATCGACCTGACGACACTGGAGGACAGGAGAGATAGGGAGGACATGATAAAGACATATAAAATACTGAGATGAATTGACAAGGTTGACAGAGACAGAATGTTCCAGAGATGGGACACAGCAACAAGGGGACACAGTTGGATGTTGAAGACTCAGATGAATCACAGGGATGTTAGGAGGCCAGGAGAGATAGGGGGGACATGATAACGACATATAAAATACTGAGAGGAATTGACAAGGTTGACAGAGACAGAATGTTCCAGAGATGGGACACAGCAACAAGGGGACACAGTTGGAAGTTGAAGACTCAGATGAATCACAGGGATGTTAGGAAGTATTTCTTCAGTCACAGAGTGGTCGGGAAGTGGAATAGCTTGGGAAGCGATGTAGTGGAGGCAGGTTCTATACATAGCTTTAAGGAGAGGTATGATAAAGCTCATGGCGCAGGGAGAGTGACCCAGTAGCGGCCAGTGTAGAGGCGGGGCCAGGAGCTATGTCTCGACCTCTGCAACCACAACTAGGTGAGTACAACTAGGTGAGTACACACACACACACACACACACACACACACACACACACACACACATCCACACACATACTCACACACACAACCAAGGAGGATGTGAAGAAGCTGCTATATAACTCGATACCTCAAACCCGGTGGAAACCGACACATCCCCTGGGCCCAGAAGGAGCAGAGAATTTGTGTGCACTAACAAAGTCTTCAACACATCCATTGAAACTGGGCAACTACCGAGGTGTGGAAGATGGCAAATGAGTCCCAATTTTAAAGAAAGGAGACAGACAAAGGCATTAAAACTACAGACCTGTGTCACTGACGTGTATAGTATGCAAAGTCATGGAGAAGATCATCAGGAGGAGAGTGGTGGAACACCTAGAAAGACACAAGCTTATAAATGACAACCAGCACGGTTTCAGGGAAGGAAAATCCTGTCACAAACCTACTGGAGTTTTATGACAAGGTAGCAGAAGTAAGACACAAGAGAGAGGGGTGGATAGACTGCATTTTCTTGGACTGCAAGAAGGCGTTTGACACAGTTCCTCACAAGAGTTTAATGCCAAAACTAGAGGATCAGGCACACGTAACAGGAAAGGCACTGCAATGGATCAGAGAATATATGACAGGGAGGCAACAATGAGTCATGGTACGTGACGAGGTGTCAAAGTAGGCACCTGTGACGTGTGGGGTTCCACAAGGGTCAGTCCTAGGACCTGTACTGTTTTTGGTATATGTGAATGACATAACGGAAGGGATAGACTCAGAAGTGTCCCTGTTTGCAGGTGATGTGAAGTTAATGAGAAAAATTAAATCAGTCGAGGATCAGGCAGGACTACAAAGAGACCTAGACAGGCTACAAGCCTGGTCCAGTAAATGGCTCCTTGAATTTAACCCTGCCAAATGTAAAGTCATGAAGATCTGGGATATGCAAAGAAGACCGCAGACAGAGTATAGTCTAGGTGGCCAAAGACTGCAAACCTCACTCAAGGAAAAAGATCTTGGGGTGAGTATAATAACGAGCACATCTCCTGAGGCACACATCAATCAGATAACTGCTGCAGCATACGGTCGGCTGGCAAACCTAAGAATAGCGTTCCAATACCTTACTAAGGAATCGTTCAAGACTCTGTACACCATATACGTCAGGCCCATACTGGATTATGCAGCACCAGTTTGGAACCCACACCTGGTCAAGCACGTCAAGAAATTAGAGAAAGTACAAAGGTTTGCAACAAGACTAGTCCCAGAGCTAAGGGGATTGTCCTACGAAGAAAGGTTAAGTGAAATCGGCCTAACGACACTAGAGGACAGGAGGTTTAGGGAAGTCATGATACCGACATATAAAATACTGCGAGGAATAGATATGGTGGACAGAGACAAGATATTCCAGAGAGGGGACACAGAAACAAGGGGTCACAGTTGGAAGTTGAAGACTCCTATGAGTCAAAGGGATGTTAGGAAGTATTTCTTCAGTCATTGAGTTGTCAGGAAGTGGAATAGCCTAGAAAGTGACGTAGTGGAGGCAGGAAACATACATAGTTTTAAGACGAGGTTTGATAACGCTCATGGAGCAGGGAGAGAGAGGACCTAGTAGCAATCAGTGAAGAGGCGGTGCCAGGAGCTATGAATCGACCCCTGCAATCACAAATAGGTGAGTACACACAGGAGACGAGAGCTGTGAATCGATCCTTGCAACTATATTTAGGTGAGTACATACACACAACTATATATATATATATATATATATATATATATATATATATATATATATATATATATATATATATATATATATATATATATATATATATAATCAAGAGTTTCAGAATGAAATATCTCGTGAGTTGAAATCACATCACTACCAAAAAAAACTTATAATCACTGTGAATTATATCAAAATACTTATAAAGATAGTTTGACCCAGTTGTCTCCGAGTCCTGCAGGAGTCCCCATAGGGTTGCAACTGAGAACCACACGTATATGTGATTACGTTGGGCAGCTGGTGTGTGTGGAGTGGCTGCACGAACCCATCAAGCAGATGCTGTTGGCTTCTTGGCTTTCTAACTAGATCAGTGTTTCTGTTAAATATAGTTTGAAGTATTTGTTTTTTTCTTGATTAAGTTGAGTGGCTTTTGTCGACTCTTGCTAATGTATTAATGTTAATCTTGAATGTCCTTTTTCCCTTCATTTTGTGAATCGTGTTTTTATATGATTTAATGTTTTAACGATTGTAATATGTTTCATGTTTCTTACACGTGGTTAGGAAAATAATGAAAATAATTTATGTTGTGGTATTTCTAATTCGAGATTCCGAAAACAATTTGGATGATGTTCATCTCTGCATCACAATCTCTAATGTCCAGATCAATAGAATTTTGAATAAGAAATTATTATATTGGTAAATGTCTTTTGAACTCATTACTTAAATTACTGAAGCAGTTAAGAATATAAATGATGAGAAAAGGAAGAACAGCGGAAGAAGAGAAGAGGGGAGAGGGTGGACGAAAATGACTGTGAAAGGACGTAGGACAATATTGACATAGGAAGATCAAGAGATAACCAGAAGTTGAAAGAGACAGTGTATACGAAGCAATTATTTGACTTAGAAATAAAATGTACAAGAAGTAATTAATTATTAACATAAAAACAGTGAACAGAATGCAAAAATTGTACCATAAATAATATATATATATCAAATATATATATATATATATATATATATATATATATATATATATATATATATATATATATATATATATATATATATATATATATATATATATATATATATATATATATATATATATATATATATATATATATATATATATATATGGTTGAAAGGAATATAATAGAATCATGTTTCATTAAAAGCAGTTTCGAAAATAATATGAATATTTCATTTAGTTTATATAAATTGGATTCATTTATAATTAATAAAATTTGGGAAGAATTTAATGATAAATTGGACAAATCTTAATGCTTGGGTAGAGTTCCAGGTCCTCTTCACAGAGTCGGGCGATGTTACGCTACTGTGAGGTGTGGTCTTTGTTAGTATGATGTGACTGTGAGGTGTAGTCTTGCCCCTTCATAAGCCTTCTTGTTTATGTTTGTTTTTATATTTCCTTGATAATGTGAGTAGTCACGAAAGCGCTTGGAATTCCTCTATATTTTTCGTAGTGGTTGTCTTGCATATATATATATATATATATATATATATATATATATATATATATATATATATATATATATATATATATATATATATATATATATATATATATATATCGTTTTCCCATCTTCTAACTGGCCCCCTGAAATGGTGCAGTATGCCGCCTTTTGCTCAATATTTCGATCATTGAATTACATTAGTCTCTCTCGAGGGAGCCACTCCAGCCTCTGGCTTCTCGGGACCTGATCTAATTCCTCTGCTAGAAGCAGAAACATCATTTTAGGAGATAATTTTGTTAACTTGTCTTTTTTTTTTTTATCTTCGGCGCGTGATGAGTCAGCTTTGAAGACAAAATGGATGATGAAGAAGACATTTTCTTCTCTCTGGTATCTTTATTGCAGGAACTGCTCGGCATCACAAAGCAGTGTTGTACATGTGTCTTATTCATCACTATTCACACTTTGGAGAGGAATCGTATGACTACGTTTCGGTCCGTCCTGGCTACTGTCAGCTTGTCATTATTAAAATAGCCAATGAATATTGATTAGTCTCCCGCAGGACGGCTCCTTACAGAGGGTATAGAAGAGCATTTCAAGGAGCCTCCAGGGTTGCGTTCCATGAAGCTCTAAACTCGTGTGAGTGATTCTACGTTAGCGTTGATAGAGGCCCGATATTCTGTGGCCCGATGTTGCTTCAAACGCTGTCACCGCACCACCAGTGAAACCAATCAAGTAAGACCCTCAGGAAAATTTAATGAAATTTGTAGAGAACACGAAAAAAGAATTGACTTTTCTGGCGTTTACTTTAAGATCGGTGAAACGGTATAAAAATAATAATACATTATAAGTGTACGTACGATATTGTGAAGGCCCCTTGAAGAGGTCTGAAGAAAAACTAAAATGAAGAATGAGTGAATTTTTGCCGTTCTTCTTTGCTAGCGGAGGAAGATCATCAGAAAACCACCACCAATACCACCAACACCACCACCACCAATACCACCAACACCACCACCACCAATACCACCAACACCACCACCACCAGGACCATCAACCACCACTACCACCGTCATGAAGATCCGTGAAGGGGCGTGATATTCTGTGAATGTCTGTGATGGGCCGTGAAGGGGCGTGACATACTGTGAAGGGGCTTTAAGACAGACCAGGCCACCTATTACTTACCAGGCTCAGCAGGCTATAGACGGCACTAGGTAATATTCACTAATAACGTTGTTAATTTATGCAAATGTTTGCTATATCATGCTGGAGCAGAACTTATGCAAATACTGCCACTGATTAGTCGGTCCCGTAGCCTGTCTGCTTCCTCTCCTCTGTACTAATACTCACACTGCACGACACTCCTGCCCTATTATTTTTATAATTATTATTATTATTAGCAGTAGTAGCAGTAGAAGTAGAAGTAGTAACAATAGTAGCAGTAGTAGTAGCAGTAGTAATATCGTTGCTGTTGTTGTCGTTGTTGATATTGTTAAATAATGAAATAGTACTTTTACCGTGGCTAGAACAATTTACAAATAAACCACGCTTGGAAGAATCTTAAGACGACGTTTTGGACTCTCCTGAACCATTCGCTAGCCATAATTGAAGCCAACTAATGTACAGAAGGCCAAAAGACAATACGGAAGGGGAAGGGGGAAGAAGGGAGTGGAAATAGTAGTAGTCGTAGTGATAGCTGTAGAAGTAGTGGTAGCATTAGTAGTTGAAATAGTAGTAGTAGAAGTCGTATAAACATCAGCATGGTAGCTACAGTGGCCATAGTAATTGCAAGGTAGTAAAAGTAATAGTGGGAATGATAGTAGTGGTAGAAATAACAGTAAAGAGTGTGGTATTAGTAGTACTTAAGAACAAAATAACAGAGGAGCACTGGAGGAGATCTACTGTCCTACGTTGGGCAGAGCTAGTGATAGAGTAACTAGAGTAAACTACAACTCATGGCGGTAGAGATTAAAGTAGTATTTAAACACAAACACTCATATCCAAGAGGGCAGTAAGAGCTGTAGTAGGCCTTCTGGCCAAAGCCATGAAAGACTAGGAAGCAAGAAAGAGGAAAGTCAAAAGACAGAAAAAGCAAAGGAAATACAGAAGACACGTGAAGAAGACAGGAGAGGCGGCAAGGTCAGGCATCAACAAAAACAAAACCAGGACTAAGTTTCATGGCAGGAAAGTTGTGAATGAGAGCTGATTCGGCAATATAACGTCTTGGAAGGCTGTAAGACGGAAATATAATTTTAGCAAAGGACTGGTTTGTAAGAGATTTTGATATCTGACATAGCAGAAAGGAGCATTGTTGGGATAGGCAAGGCGGACATTAGGTCGATTGATAAAACATTTCATTGTATACAACATAGGTCCCAGCACTCCCAGACAAAAAAGTATTAAGAAGTATTTCGATTATTACAAATATTTAAATTTCACTTAGCAGCTTTTGTTTTTCATTTCTGACTAATCTGAATTTTTTTTTGCTGGCCTAATTTTTTTTCGCAGACCCTGAGCACTGTACCCATTGTGTTAGCAATCTGTAAAGTCACAATTAAGCAGCAAGGAACCGAGACAGGACCATGATGATGGGAATAAGTACCCTAACATGACAGCGGAAGTTTCCAGGATTTACCAAATAGCAGGGAGAATTGGAACTGTATGAGGGACCCTCCTCTAGCGGAATGATACTGATTTCTGCATGAAAGAAAACTTCACGTGCAAGCATGTCAGAGATACAAGATTAGGAGCAAGTAACAAACTAACATGACTAGACCTACTGTTTCCTCTTAACCACATCTGACATTGAAGAAATAGACTGCAGATAGATAAGTTTCCAATACCACGTAAAAGTATCCCAGGAGAGGAAGAACACTAGAGGTGTAAGAACACAAGAAGCATTATTTTTATTATTGTTATTATTATTATTATTATTATTATTATTATTATTATTATTATTATTATTATTATTATTATTATTATTATTATTATTATTATTATTATTATTATTATTATTATTATTATTATTATTATTATTATTATAGTTAGTGTATATTGACGTTTAAATTTTCTCCGTATACGTATGTATAATAAAATAATACTGATGGGTTCTACGCATACATTCTGTGTAATAATCACTATTTTTATTGCTGGTGGTTTTATCTGATCCGGTGGATGTCAGATAACTATTAGACGCAGAAAGTGGTAGATATGTCAGATGATAAACGCTAGAATCTCTAGCTACTAGATGTTTTAGGTCGCAGACACTGTAGGAGATATAGATGTTGCAGGTGGTCAATTCTAAAGATGATAGTCACAGAAAGTGATAGAGTATCCAGACGGTAGATGGTGCAGGTGTTCCATGTACCTGTCTCGATTTCTTGCTGCTTAATAGCGACTATATAAATGGGCGAGACTGCCTCTTTGGACTACCCAGTCTTGATTACACCCAGAGCCGGATTATTCATGAGACAATAGGCACAGTGCCGAGGGCCTACCAAGAAGATTTAAGCCCTCAGTATATATCACATGAGCCCAAAAGGGAAAATGAAAATATCTTAAATGATTCTTAATGATTTGTTTTAAACAAATTATTTCATAAAACCTTTTAATCCTGTAGTTATGGGTCAATACATTGTATTCCTGCAAATACTGATCCATAGGTCTAATATGAGAATATGATTATCAGAATATCCAGTTTTACGACGACTTTAATCCTGCCCAGGTTTTACTTACCAAGTAATTACTGGGATCACTGCTGTTCATTCCTCCAGCTCCTCAAAACTCCCCTGTTTTTTATTAGGAATTCCAAACCTTTCCCGCCCCTGTTTACTGTGTGTGTGTTGTATGTTTGTGTGTGTGTGTGTGTGTGTGTGTGTGTGTGTGTGTGTGTGTGTGTGTGTGTGTTTGATAAGGTTAAGTGCAAGGTTCTGTCCCCATCTACTAGTGAGAACGTTGTTGGTTAATAGCGTTTTGAGCCCTATCGTAACCACTTAAAACGATGAATGGTTATTTACCTCTACAAATTTCATAATCATCTTCTACCCACTTTCTTAACACAATAAATCGTCGACCAAAGAAAGCAAAGGTATTCGATTAATTTCAATTTCTTCAGTCTTCCCTGCACTAGACAGCCTATGCGCAATGTTGCTGAGGTTGATCGTACCCCCGGCAGCTCACACGTAACATAGCAGTTACGTGTGACTTGTTGATCGTACCCCCGGCAGCTCACACGTAACATAGCAGTTACGTGTGACTTGTTGATCGTACCTCCCGGCAGCTCACACGTAACATAGCAGTTACGTGTGACTTGTTGATCGTACACCCGGCAGCTCACACGTAACATAGCAGTTACGTGTGACTTGTTGATCGTACCGGCAGCTCACGTAACATAGCAGTTACGTGGACTTGTTGATCGTACCCGGCAGCTCACGTAACATAGCAGTTACGTGTGACTTGTTGATCGTACACCCGGCAGCTCACACGTAACATAGCAGTTACGTGTGACTTGTTGATCGACTCGCAGCTCACACGTAACATAGCAGTTACGTGTGACTGTATCGACCCCGGCAGCTCACACGTAACATAGCAGTTACGTGTGACTTGTTGATCGTACCCCCGGCAGCTCACACGTAACATAGCAGTTACGTGTGACTTGTTGATCGTACCTCCGGCATCTCACACGTAACATAGCAGTTACGTGTGACTTGTTGATCGTACCCCCCGGCATCTCACACGTAACATAGCAGTTACGTGTGACTTGTTGGCTTGACTTTCTTGTTGGATTGTCTGACAGCTTTTAATTTGGTTACGTAGCAGTGATTGCAGTGGGGCTTTATAAGATTAGTATGGAATATAAGGCTTCTATTTTGAGCCTGGCAAGAGAAGGATATAATAATTGTAAGATAGCCAGATGACTTGAACGATCAAAAACGGCAGCGCAGAGGATAGAGAATGTGACAGCTAATCTTCCTCTTCACATGGTTCCCGAGAGAAAGCCAGGTACAGCAAGGTATTACTCCGCAGTTCCTTGTTTTATTTCTCTGTTTATTATTATTTTTTTTTTATGTAAAATGTTATTTGGTATTACACAATATTCTCACGTTTCATCGGCATATTTGGCTTCCATCTCTTTACCCTCGGCATATTTGGCTTCCATCTCTTTACCCTCGGCATATTTGGCTTCCATCTCTTTACCCTCTATTTAAGAGAGCTTTCTTTCATTAAGAGGGGAAGTGAAAGGTTCGTCTACTGTGTTTCAAAACAGCTGTACAAGTGGTATCGCTGCGTTCGTGTGTTTGGAGGCAGTTCACTTCCGTGTTCGGATTGGAGAGAGTTGGTCTTCGCGTGGGACAAGTACGAGTCTCCGTATCCCCACAGGAACGCACTGGAGCAAATCCCAAAACAGATGAGGATGCTGCAAGGTACAGAAACGGCTCCCGTGAGGACCAGAAACCCTTTGCCATGGATGACACCCCGGGAGTGGGGGAGGGAGGGAAGGGTTAAATCCCTCCTCCCCCCACTTTTCCTTTTTTTTCTTCTTTCTAATCCCACTCCTCTGTGTACCTCTCTCCCTCCCACCGTACCCAGGTAAAGGTTCCGCGGGTCACTGCGGCTTTAGATGTGAACTTTGACCTTCCGGCCGCTGGAGCCTACTATCGCGGTGGCTGGAAATAGGAGGGAGGAGGAGAGTTAACACCGGGTGCTAGAGAGGGAGAGAGAGAGAGAGAGAGAGAGAGAGAGAGAGAGAGAGAGAGAGAGAGAGAGAGAGAGAGAGAGAGAGAGAGAGAGAGAGAGAGAGAGAGACAGAGAGAGAGAGAGAGCGAGCATTAAAATGTAGAAAACAGACGACGCAAATTAGGTCAGGATAGTGCATCCTATCCACTAAATTCGGTCAGTCTGTCGGTATGAAAATGTAAGTAAAGAGATGAACCATGTTTTATTAAATATGTGAAGTTAATAGAAGATGGTGTCAACTCTCAATAAATAAGCAAAGTGATATAGCCTCTAATTTGTCCTTCGAAGTCAAATTTCAGCGACTCTGCTACAGGAAAACATAATAAGTCTATAGTAATATAAAACAGTTACATCAGTTGCTGTAGTGAAAGAAGAATGCAAGAGACCTAGAAGTAACTATGTGGAAAGATCTTACGTTCATTGAACATGTGCATGTTACTATAGCAACTGTTCAAAAAATAATTAGCAGGAAAATAAGCAAGACTTTTCAAAGCCAGATATGCTCTGATAATAATGATAATATTTAAGACACTTCTATTCTCTGATTTGTAATATTGCATTGTGCTTACAACACCATTTAAGACAGGCAAAATTTCAGATCTGGAGATTAAAAAGGAGAATTTCCACTGTCAGTATTAAATCCAGTCAACCGCGACAACTATCTCAAACAACTACAAGCCATTAGATAGTACTCGCTGGAGCATAGGAAAGAAATAAACATTATAAATTACACCTGGGAAATAATTCGGGGCTGGTTCGAATTTTGAACACTGAAATCAACAATAGACACTGCGAACCACCTTAATGAAAAATGGGACTGCAATACATACACTAAGAGAGGAGGTAAAAGGCTTTTCAACTTGGTTTATACTTAAGGAAGTTACAGACTATTATCTCTTTCCAAGAGACACTTTAGCACCCTGTCCCTCCCCCAAACTCTCCTGTTCATCGATACTGTGGTGTCAACAGAGTCAACAGACTCACGGTCATAGTGTGAGACCAAGTCGCTGGAGCAATAACTCCAGGAACCATAACCTCCTTATTGATCACACAGGTTTTAGCTGTCCCTCACATGTACTTCCATGTAGATAAAAAATGGACGCACAAAGCAGCGTAAGCTATTGTTCTAACGTTTAACTCAAGGGAAGCTGTTTTTTTATATTCTTCCATGTACATAATACATTCAGCTGCTCACATACCTCCATGTACATTATACGTTCAACTGCTCATATTCTTCTTAATACATGATACTTTCAACTCTTCATATTTATCAACATACATGATACTTTCAGCTGCTCACATGCTTACATGTGAATGATACGTTCAGCTGCTCATGTGCTTCCATGTATGATTCGTCAATTTTCAGTTCAGCTGCTCATGTGCTTCCATGTGCATGATACGTTCATGCTTGCTTCATGTGCTTCCATGTGCATGATATCGTTCAGCTCCCGTTCCAAACTAGTGCTTCCATGTGCATGATACGTTCAGCTGCCCTCATGTGCTTACGTTCATGTGCATGTATACGTTCAGCTGTCATCACATAACTTCAGCATGGTTCATGCATGATACGTTCAGCTCAGCTGATACATGTAGCTTCCATGTGCATGATTACTGTATCAGCTGCTTCATGTAGCTTCCATGTGCATGATACGTTCAGGCTCTGTTACATAGTGCATTTCCATGTCATGATACATCTCATTGCATGAACTTCACATGCTTCCATGTCATGATACGTTCAGCTGCATGCCCATGGCATGATACATTCAGCTAATATTCCATGTGCATGATACGTTCAGCTGCTCACATCTTCCATGTGCATGATACGTTCAGCTGTACATCTTATGATGACTTCGCTGTACATGCTCAGCATGATACGTTCAGCTGTTCATGTTGATAGCTTCACATGTTCAGACATGATACGTTCAGCTGTCATGTGCTTCCATGTGCATGATACGTTCAGCTGCTCATGCACATGATACGATCCGTCATAGTGCTATGAATACTTCAGCTGCTCACATGCTTCCATGTGCATGATACGTTCAGCTGCTCATGTGCTTCCATGTGCATGATACGTTCAGCAGCTAACTATGTTCATGTCTTCCATGTGCATGATACGTTCAGCTTATGTCTCATGTGCTTCCATGTAGCATGTATGATACATTCAGCTGTCATGCTCCATGTCATATACGTTCAGCTGCTCATCTTCCATGTGCATGATACTTCACTGTCATATTCCATGCATGATACTTCAGCTGTTCATGCTTCCATGTGCATGATACGTTCAGCTGTCATGCATGTGCATTATTCAGCCAAACTGCTCGCTGTCATCTTCATGATGATACGTTCAGCTGTATGCTTCCATGTGCATGATATCAGCGTCATGCTCATTGCATGACTTCCTGTCATTGCTCCATGTGCATGATACTTCAGCTGCTCATCTTCCATGTCATGATACTTCAGCTGTTCATGTCTTCCATGTGCATGATACGTTAGCTCTCATGTGCTTATGTGCATGATACGTTCAGCTGCTCATGTCTTCCATGTGCATGATACTTCAGCTGTCATGTGCTTCCATGTGCATGATACGTTCAGCTGCTCACATGCTTCCATGTGCATGATACATTCAGCTGCTCATCTCGCATGATGCTTCTCATGTGCATGATACGTTCAGCTGTCAGCTTCCATGTGCATGATCTTCAGCTGTCATTCCATGTGCATGATACGTTCAGCTGCTCATGCTTCCATGTCAATACTTCAGTGCCATCTCCTGGCATGATACTTGCTGCTCATGCTTCCATGTGCATGATACGTTCAGCTGCTCATGTGCTTCCATGTGCATGATACTTCAGCTCATGCTTCCATTGCATGATACGTTCAGTGCTCATTGCCATGCATGATACGTTCAGCTGCTCATGCTTCCATGTGCATGATACATTCAGCTGTCATGTCATGTGCATGATCGTTCATGTCATGTGCTTATGTGCATGATACGTTCAGCTGCTCATGTGCTTCCATGTGCATGATACGTTCAGCTGTCATGCTTCCATGTGCATATATTCGCTGCTCATGCTTCCATGTCATGATACATTCAGCTGCTCATGCTTCCTGATGATACGTTCAGCGCTCATGTGCTTCATGTCATGATACGTTCAGCTGCTCATGTGCCCATGTCAGATACTTCAGCTGCTCACATACTTCCATGTGCATGATACGTTCAGCTGCTCATGCTTCCATGGCATGATACTTCAGTGCTCATTTCCATGCATGATACGTTCAGCTGCTCATCTCCATGTGCATGATACGTTTAGCTGCTCACATACTTTCATGTGCATGATACGTTCAGCTGCTAACATACTTCCATGTGCATGATACGTTCAGCTGTTCATGTTCTTTTATGTGCATGATACGTTCAGCTGCTCATGTGCTTAAATGTGCATGATACGTTCAGCTGCTCACATGCTTCCATGTGCATGATACGTTCAGCTGCTCATGTGCTTCCATGTGCATGATATATTCAGCTGTTCATGTGCTTCCATGTGCATGATACGTTCAGCTGCTCATGTGCTTCCATGTGCATGATACATTCAGCTGCTCATGTGCTTCCATGTGCATGATACGTTCAGCTGTTCATGTGCTTCCATGTGCATGATACATTCAGCTGCTCATGTGCTTCCATGTGCATGATACATTCAGCTGCTCATGTGCTTCCATGTGCATGATACATTCAGCTGCTCATGTGCTTCCATGTGCATGATACATTCAGCTGCTCATGTGCTTCCATGTGCATGATACGTTCAGCTACTCATGTGCTTCCATGTGCATGATACGTTCAGCTGCTCATGTGCTTCCATGTGCATGATACGTTCAGCTGCTCATGTGCTTCCATGTGCATGATACATTCAGCTGATCATGTGCTTCAATGTGCATGATACGTTCAGCTGCTCATGTGCTTACATGTGCATGATACGTTCAGCTGTTCATGTGCTTCCATGTGCATGATACATTCAGCTGCTCATGTGCTTCCATGTGCATGATACATTCAGCTGATCATGTGCTTCCATGTGCATGATACATTCAGCTGCTCATGTGCTTCCATGTGCATGATACATTCAGCTGCTCATGTGCTTCCATGTGCATGATACGTTCAGCTACTCATGTGCTTCCATGTGCATGATACGTTCAGCTGCTCATGTGCTTCCATGTGCATGATACGTTCAGCTGCTCATGTGCTTCCATGTGCATGATACATTCAGCTGATCATGTGCTTCCATGTGCATGATACGTTCAGCTGCTCATGTGCTTCCATGTGCATGATACGTTCAGCTGCTCATGTGCTTCCATGTGCATGATACGTTCAGCTGCTCATGTGCTTCCATGTGCATGATACGTTCAGCTGCTCATGTGCTTCCATGTGCATGATACGTTCAGCTGTTCATGTGCTTCCATGTGCATGATACGTTCAGCTGCTCATGTGCTTCCATGTGCATGATACATTCAGCTGCTCATGTGCTTCCATGTGCATGATACCCCTCGCTAGTTCCTTTCCAAGAGTCAATCGATGACCCTGGAAGGAAAATTGTCTCATTTACCACATAACATTTTAAAGACTAACAATTTTTCATATTGTATTAATTGGAAAGATTCTTGTCTTCTAAATATGATACGACTGTTAGAAGTTTTGAATTACATTTTGCTGATATTTAAGAATTACAGTACAGTTTTAACCACGATGTTTTGTTATGTAATTCACGTTGAACTTCGGGTAATAAGTTGTCATGCAGAAATTTTTCGAGCTAGTTTTTAATGATAGTTTCTATTGGCTTTTCTAACGCCGTTAAAAAAATTAATTGCACGAGTCCTGTCTCAGTTCTAGAATACTGGAATAACTTGTAGTAGTAGACAGTTGTTTGGAAAGGTTGACTCTTCATATGATTTTGTTAAACAAATAAAATTAATGGGTAAGTAATTTCGATTACGATCTGCTTGTAGTTTGTGTATGCTCCTTTATTTATGTATTTTAAAGAGTCAAGATTAGAGAGAGAGAGAGAGAGAGAAAGATAACTGCATATATGTGTTGTATATATACATACATAAGTACTTACATGTAATAAGATCACAGAAAACAGGTGATATCACAGTATAGAAAATAACCTCAGTGAAAAAAACAGTGAAATTCCAAGTGTCTTCGTGAGAAATCACATTATCGTAATTTCTTACATTATAAATCCATTGATAATTTGAGAGAAATAAAAAAAGTTCTTGGAATTTGACTGTTTTTTACTGAGGTTATTTTGTATATTGTGATATCACCTGTTTACTGCCATCTTATTACATGTAAGTACTTATGTATGTATATAGTATACAACACATATATGCAGTCCTCTTATTCTATCTCTCTCTCTAATCTTGACTCTTTAAAATACATAAATAAAGGAGCATACATAAACTATAAGCAGATCGTAATCGAAATTACTTACCCATTAATTTTATTTATTTAACAAAACCACCTGAAGAGTCAACCTTTCCAAACAACTGTCTACTACTACAAGTTATTCCAGTATTCTAGAACTGAGACAGGACTCGTGCAATTAATTTTACAATGGCGTTAGAAAAGTCAATAGAAACTATCATTAAAAACTAGCTCGAAAAATTTCTGCATGACAACTTATTACCCGAAGTTCAACGTGAATTTCATAACAAAGGATCATGGTTAAAATTGCGTTAGAGTTCTTAAATATCAGCAAAATGGAATTCAAAACTTCTAAGAGGTGTTGCATGCTTAGAAGTCAATAAACGTTCCGTGGACGCACTTTTTTTGTGTGTGTGTCCATCCCATTTCTTTGTTTCACTTTATAATACATCTATAATCTGATAAAACATTTCTAAAACATTAGTCGCATTCCAATGAACATTTAGCTTGATATCTGTTAGCGTCACTGTGGGATGGTTGGCACATAGAGGCAGCAAAGTAGGTTGGAATTTACCCCAAATATTTGCGCGAAACTGATTTGCTCTTGTTTTGATTAGCACTTTAGTAGTCTATTGCTGAAGATTTAACGTTAATTATAATCTACGTTTTGCTCTAAGCAGAGCTTCCTTTACACAGTGTAAAACGTAGTGTATAACAACACGTTACTTTTTATCTTCTTCGTTCCATGATTTTCTCTTGTTGGTTAAACGTGACTGTGTTACCTGGTAGCGACGTGTGTCTCGGTATTTGCTTCTGGCTGCACTGGATCAATAGCAAGACAGAGGCCACGTTGTTAAGGAAGGAGCGGAGAACTTGCGTGTCCACACCGTGTACATTACCAAGCACGGGGTCAGCAGCCAATGTGCAAAACATAGTAGCAGCTGGCGCAACCCTGTTTTTTTTTTTGTGAGGTTTCTTAACCCCTGAGTTTGAAGAATGTGAACCCAGAACTCAGTGCTCATGAATCCCTTTCATGTGTAAGAGGTGTAAGTTTGAAGACTCGGAAGTAGGTGCTCAAAAATATCTGAGCTAGAGGATGAAGTTTAATGATTAAAAAGGGCGTGTTCAAAAGCATCTTCCATTTGTGAAAGGTTCATGATTGAAAACTTAAGGCTCAGTGGCGTCAAAAGGCTGTCAAGGCTTGAAAAAATTTGCAAGTTACATATATGACATCGGCTGACCAGTGAGGGGTGTGTATGAAGTGGAAGTGTGCATGTGATCGAGTTACCATGACAAACGAGTTTCCTGATTTAAATCCATCCTGATTATTTATTATAAATTCCCTGTTGTCTGTGTTCAGGTGTTTGACTATTGTTACTACCGTACGTTCCAGGTATGTATTTACCCCCTTCCCCTACCCTTCTCGTATATATTCTGGTCCCTTCCCTTTGCGCTTCTGTGTCACTGGTTAATGGGCCAAGTCGGACCGAAGCATCATCGTAAATTTCATTATCCTATGTGCTGGTTATTTGTGTATTTGCTCCTAATTCAATGTTGGCCTTATGCCTCATCTTTCGCTGGATAATTTTAAGGTACCGTTTATAAATTCGTCTTTTATCACTTTCCTTCTTAATACATCATCCGTCATCAGTTTTTAACATATCCTTCGTCTGTCCTACTTAATACTGTTCCACATCCTTCTTTAACACATCCTTCTCCATCTATTCTCAACATAGCCTTCCCTGTCTATCTTTGTCAATACATCTCTGGCCGTGTATTTTCCTTCCCATCAATCCTAAGAACATCCTTTGCTATCTATCCTTCTCAACGGATCCATTTATCTGCCTTAACACATCCTTCCTCCTCCTCCTCTCCCTTTCTCTTCCTACAGTATATAACTCTAACCCACCTCCAATTTTCCGATAACTTTCTCCAATATTTTATTTTTTCTCTCCTTACGGCCTCTGTCTGTCTGTCTGTCTGTTTGACTGTCTGTCTGTCAGTCTCTGTCTGTCTGTCTCTCTCTGTCTCTCTCTCTCTCTTTCCCCATCTTCCATTTACCGTTCTGGTTCTCTCTCTCCTCCCCTTGGCTTCTGCAGCCTCCGAGATGCTTGATCCCTCAGCCGCTTCCATCTTGGGGATTGTCGAGCTGAGAGACATGACTATCGTCTCGTTTCCATTCGGCGAAGACTGTTACTCGGAGACAGCGAGTAACCCGTGAGACGGCGGAAAACTGCAAGAGAGACCGCGAGAGATCATCGAGGAGGCCAAAAAAAAAAACTACCACCTGGACCTCGATATTCCCATGAGACAGCAAAGACTGCGACCTGCAATGCGAGAGATTCGCGAGACGTCACAAATCTGCTACCTGGACCGCGATACTCTATCGAGAAGGCAAAGACAGCCACCTGGACTGCGATAGGCCATCGAGAAGGCAAAGACAGCCACCTGGACCGCGAGAGGCCAAAGACTGCGACCTGCACCGCGAGAGATTCGCGAGACGTCACAAATCTGCTACATGGACCGCGAGAGACCAACGATAAGGCAAAGAGAGTCACCTGGACTCCTAGGTACCATTGAGAAGGCAAAGACAGCCACCTGGACCGCGAGAGGCCAAAGACTGCGACCTGCACCGCGAGAGATTCGCGAGACGTCACAAATCTGCTACATGGACCGCGAGAGACCAACGATAAGGCAAAGAGAGTCACCTGGACTCCTAGGTACCATTGAGAAGGCAAAGGCAGCCACCTGGACCGCGAACGAGGAACGCTGCCATCTGGACCGAAAGATCAACCAGGAAATAAAATGAACAGTAGAGTCTTTTGAATCTATATCTGATCCTTAAATTTTCACTTTCAATAAACCGTAAATAAATACATTTCCCTCTACTTTCCAAGACCATCAGTTATATATATAGCAATTATTTGATGTTAATTTTTTCAATCTCTTCTCCCGTCTCCCGTTTTATTGATTCATCTCTCTCTCTCTTTTTGCTTTCTGGTTCCTTCCATCCCACTTATTCATTCCCCCCCCTCTCTCTCTCTCTCTCTCTTCTCCCTCCTGATTTTAACTTGCTTCCTTTACAGTTGTTTATTTTTTCTTCTACTACACTACGTTCGTCTTGCTTCCTGTCTTCCTTCAGTCCTAGTGCCTTTTTTTTCTAATTCTTCTCTTAAATACTCAACCTGATTTTTTTTTTCACTCCCCCACCACTCAGAGACAGTCTCTCTCTCACCCACTCTCACTCCCCCACCACACCTGAGCGATAGTCTCCCTGCGTCTCCAACACGAACTCGTTGACTCTCCCTGGCTTTGTTGGTGTGAGAGCCAGGCAGGTGGACACCTCCTCCTCTGCACGCACGCAACCCCCTCCCTGGAAGCTTCCAGGGAGGGGAAGGCAAGGAAGGGTGTGGAAGGAGGAGGAGGAGGAGGAGGAGGAGGGAAGGAAGAGAGTCTGAGGTTAAAAGAGGGATGGAAGGGAGGGGGTATTGGGGAGGAGGAGGATGAGGGGAAGTAGGGGAAAGAGGAGAAGCGGATGGAAAGTGGGGATTGAGAGAGAGAGGTGGGAGGGAGGCAGGGAGGTAGATAGGGAGGGAGATGGAAGAGTGCAGAATGAGATAGGAGGGGAAGGGTGGGAGAGGGGAAGGGTGGGAGATGGATGAATGGATGAAAAATGAAAGGACACGAACGAACAGCATAGGGAAATGGATGCAGGGAGTGGAAATAAATGCAGAGAAAAAGAACGATCAGAATAAAGAGAAAGGGAGAGAAAGAGAGAGAGAGAGAGAGAGAGAGAGAGAGAGAGAGAGAGAGAGAGAGAGAGAGAGAGAGAGAGAGAGAGAGAGAGAGAGAGAGAGAGAGAGAGAGAGAGAGAGAGAGAGAGAGAGAGAGAGAGAGAGAGAGAGAGAGAGAGAGAAGAGGCAACGAGAGAAGACCACTGGTAAACAGAAAACAGGGCAAGAGTGTGAAAATAAAGGAAGGAAGGAAGTGAACGAGAGAGGGAAGGTAGATAAAGGGATGAATTGAGGGAGAAGGAAGGGAGTGAGTGCTGGGATATAAGACACGTAGGAGAGGAAGGGGAGTGGGAATGTCCGGTGGATCAAATGTTCAAGATTATAAAGACAGAGAGTCAGCAGAAGCACGCATGTGTGTGTGTGTGTGTGTGTGTGTGTGTGTGTGTGTGTGTGTGTGCGCTCACCTATTTGTGGTTGCAAGGGTCGATTCATAGCTCCTGGCCCCGTCTCTTCCCTGGTCGCCGCAAGGTCCACTCTCTCCCTGCTCCATGAGCTTTATTGTACCTCTTCTTAAAGCTATGTATGGATCCTGCCTCCAATACATCACTTCCCAAGCTATTCCACTTCCCGACAACTCTATGACTGAAGAAATACTTCCTAACATCCCAGTGACTCATCCGAGTTTTTCACTTCGAGTTGTAACCTCTTGTTGCTGTGTCCCATCTCTGGAACATTCTGTCTCTGTCCACCTTGTCAATTCCGCTAAGTATTTTATATGTTGTTATCATGTCCCCCATATTCCTCCTGTCCTTCAGTGTCGTCAGGTTGATTTCTCTTATCCGGGACTAGTCTTATTGCAAACCTTTGCACTTTCTCTAATATCATGACGTGTTTGACCAGGTATGGGTTCCATACTGGGGTGTGTGTGTGTGTGTAATAAAAATAATAATAATATTAATAATCATAAAAATAATAAGAGAAAGGGGTCTAAGTTACGAAGACACTGCTTGAGATGGTCTTCAAGAGTCTATAAGAATTCAGAGAGTGAGGAGATGTGATCATGATATACAAAGTAGCAAGTTAAATAAATGAGATTGAAAAAAATATATAATAAAGAAAGAAATAGACCCCAAGGATGTAATTCGAAACTGAATAGTCACGATAGCCCCGGTAATTATTATTAAATCCGTGGAAAAGCGCTAAACCCATGAGGGACATGCAGCGGATGAGGAATGAGAGGCAATTTGTTTACATCCTGGGGAAGGGAAAGGAAGTTCCAGTTCCTCAGATCAAGAGCCGTTCACCAGAAGCACGACAACCTCCCTCTTCCCGTTTACTTCCATGAAGAGATGACCTTGAGAGAAGTGAGAACAGCAGAGATGTGGAAACTCACTAATGAACAACATTGTGAAAGACAAGACTATACATAGCTTCAGTGTAAGGTACGATGCCTTAAAACTACCTGAAGGACGTTTCCGAGGGACATCGCCCCTGCCACCAGGTCCTAGACCAAGCCTTCTGGAGGATCAAGGCCTGATCAACCAGGTCGTTACTGCTAGCCGCACGCTGTCCAACATATGAAGCACAACCCGGCTGGTCAGACACTGATTTGAGGAACTTGTCCAGAGGTAGATGAAGATGACGTCACTGTATTCATCCTTAAAAGCCAGACCCAGGAGCTGAAGTTCAGCACACTCACTTAAGTAGATAATTTTCAACTTGATAATCCTTACTACTAGTAATTACATGTATAACATTCTTACAAATATAACATATAGACTTGATGTACAAATTATAGCAGACACAGGAGATATGACATACATAACATACTTTCATACTGTGCATAACAGCCTTACAAAACATTCGCAACACATCATTTAAACATACAAAATATAAGAATATAACATTCATTATGGTATTTACTTTCATAACATGAATAACATACACAACATACATAATTCATAAACTACATTAAGTCAATGAAAATAGATAATAAAATGAGTGCGGTAATTATCTTTCACCCACTGAGGTCCTCTTCAGACACCACAAATGGTGAAGGTTACCGCTGCTGCTGGTTCATTCATCATGAAAAATGAGCTGACGTGGGACTTAGTCGCACGATTTTCCACTCAATGGCTTAATACCATAACCCTTGGGAGCGCTGCCGTTTAGTATAATAATGATAATACTAACGCAGGAAGCCAGGCGTTTCTAATCCTTTCTTCTGAACCAATAAATAAAACCAAAATTTTCAAGTAGGGTTGTTTGAATGTACGAGGGTGTAGTAGATATGTACGTGGGTGTAGTAGATATGTACGTGGGTGTATTAGATATGTACGTGGGTGTAGTAGATATATACGTGGGTGTAGTAGATATGTACGTGGGTGTAGTAGATATGTACGTGGGTGTAGTAGATATGTACGTGGGTGTAGTAGATATGTACGTGGGTGTAGTAATGTACGTGGGTGTATTAGATATGTACGTGGGTGTAGTAGATATGTACGTGGGTGTAGTAGATATGTACGTGGGTGTAGTAGATATGTACGTGGGTGTAGTAGATATGTACGTGGGTGTAGTAGATATGTACGTGGGTGTAGTATATATGTACGTGGGTGTAGTAGATATGACGAGAAAAAGTTGTTTGTTATGAAAGAAAGGAACCTGGATGTGTTAGCTTTAAGCAGAATTAAACAGCTAAAAGAAATGGAAGAATTTCAATAGGAGTTAAATAGGATGTTTCTGAGAGAACTACGGATAAAGGAGCTGTCATATTAAATGATCAGCTATAGAAAGGAAGAAGGGGTATAAGTATTCATAGTATAGAATTATGCGAATTAAATTAAAAATAATGTGTGAGAAGTGTTTATACACCTGGAAAGAATATTTTAAACAGTTAAATATCAAAGATGAAAGGGAGGAGGTGATAGTACATCTCTGGCAATGAAGAATAATAACTGGTAGGAGTAAGGAAGAGAAATGTCACATGGAGGGGAACTGCATGAAGCAATGTGTAGAATAAAAAAAAATGAGTTAAAGCAGCTAAAACATATGATATGTTAAAAGCAAGTGGGGATATAATTTGGATTTGTTGGTATATTTTTTTCAATATATGCGGGAAAGAAGGGAAGGCACCAAAGGACTGCCAGATAACATGCAGTGTTACTTTGTATAAAGCAAAATGGGACAAAAGAGAGAGAGTAAGAATTGCAAGGGAATAAGCCTATTGAATATATTGGCAGAGTGGACCGTAGAATTGTTACTTAGAAAGTAACAAGAGGATGTCAGGGATGTTTCAACCAAGAATTGAAGCACATGACTGAAGAATTCTTAAAAAAGGATAAGGAATAGTTTGCCACATTTATGAATTTAGAAAAGGCATATGATAGGATGAATAGGCGAGAGATATGGCAGATGTTACAAATATATGGAATAGGTTGTACATTATTAAAAGCTCAGGTTAGGGTGTGTAAGAGAGAAGAGAGCCATTTTCCATTAAAATGAAACTTTAAGGAGGGATGTGTGAGGTCACCTTGGTATTTTTAACACACCTGACATCTCTCACTAAAGTAAGGTGAACCGACAAAAAAGGAAAACGCTTTCACCGTCATTCATTCAACCACTTTCTTGCCAGAAGCATGATGACATCACAGTTCAGATATCTAACTAAACCGCCCCTTCCCAACTCATCCTTCAGAATGAAGGCACTGTACTTTCCATCATCAGGATTGAAATCCGGCAAATCGGTTTCCCTGAATCCTTTCATTAATGTTACCTTGCTCACACTCCAACAGTACGTCAAATCATAAAACTACTTGCCTCCACTTACTCCTATCTAACACGCTCACACCAGCCTGTTGGATGTTAAATTCCTCTAGCAGTCACAACCTACTTTTCCCTCCGAGCTTTCTTAGGTCTACCCCTACCCCATGTTCCCTCCACCCCAGATTTATTCGCCCTCTTGGTCATCCATTTTGCTCAGTCCTCTCTAAATGTTCAAACCACTTAACACCCTTCCTCTGCTCTCAGAACAATAATTTTGGTAACCCCACACGCTATACTACCTCCTAATCTCCAAACTCTAAATTCTCTACATAATATTTACTCTTCATATTGCCCTCAAGCACGACATCGCCACTGCTCCTAGCCGCCTCCTGGCTGCAACGTTTAAAAACCACGCTTCACACCCATTCAATAGTGTTGGTACCCCTAAACTCTGGGAAATACCATTTTTTTTTCCACGAATAAAATTCTTTGTCACAACAGTTGCCTCAGTGCACCACCCACCGTTTTTCCCTTCGTCAGTTCTGTGGTTCACCTAATCTTTCATAGAATCCAAGCCGACAAGTCCCCTCCCAAATATCTGAACAGATTTAGTTCCTCCATGCTCCTTCCCTCCAATCCGATATCCAGTCTTTCATTGCTTTGATTTTTTTTGGTACTCTCATCCTTTGTTCACTTGTAATTTTCTTTTTTAACATTCCCTCCCAAATTCATATACCAAATTTTGACACTTCTCTTCAGAATCTCCGAAGAGAATCGTGTCATTGGCAAAAAAAAAAAAGAAATAAAAAAAAAGAAACTGACAACTCCCTCTTCGCATTTATGTAAAAATCTTTTATTGCCACACCTCTCCCACCCTTCTAGTTTTCACTTCCTTTACAGCCTCATCAGGAAATATGTTAAACCGCCATCATTTTATTGGAAAATAATCTGTTTCTCCCACGTACCTCTCACATGAGCCGTATTATCCACATAAAAGCTCTTTACTACTTTAAGTAACCTACCATCTATTCCATACATTCGCAACATCTGCGACTTTGCTCTCATATTCACCCAATCATAATTCACATATATTAAACAACAATGGTTGTTTATTATGCTTATAGATACATATGTAAAAAAAAGTTTATTCTAGTGTGCTGGGGAGAAGTGTGGAATTAAACAATAAGGAATTTGACACGAAGTGGTCTTTGTCATAGTTCCTCTTGACTTGTCACATTCCCAAAGGAAGGTTGTAAAGAATGGTGGGCCAGGTTTGGAGGGTATGCAAAAGGAGTAAATTACAAGTGGACACAGAAAAGAGCTAATGAATGGAAGGTGTATGGAGGATGTGAATGTAAATATTTAGATATTTGGGAGTGGACGTGTCGGCAGATGGATCTATAAAAGACTAGGGTAAAAATCTAAAGTGGCAACAGACATCGCTGAGCCAACACAAGTGACTACACTCTACATCTCAGGCAGTCTTATCTTAGGAGTCACTACTGTGAAGTGATTGTTTGTTTTTAAGGCTTATTGTGTGAAACCTAGTTCAGGTAAGCCAGTGGATGTCATTCACTCAGCGGGTTGGTATCTGACTGCTATGTTTCCTGATTAATAAACCACCACCGCCACTCATGCAATCATCGGGAGAAAAAAACTGTCAGTGAACTGCATGTTTCATGAAGGTGATGATGATGATGATGATGAGGAGGAGGAGGAGGAGAATAATGAGGATGAGGACAATGAGGATGAGGATAATGAGGATGATGAAATAGCGCGACATGCACACGTGATTATTTTTACATTTTTCATGTTCCCCAGAGGGGATATCATTCTGTTAATCACGAAATTAATACATAACAAAGAGATAAATTAAGGATAACTAAGCTTAGGTTTAACCTAAGTTAGTGCTAGGAAGGCTAGGTTAAAATGCCAGGTTCGGATAATGCAAAATAAAAACAAATGTGCATATTATGTCATCTCACACTATCACATCAGTCACTGCATTTCTCTGTGTAGGAGAAATTCAGTGATAAAGTGGGACATTCCTTGTTGCTTCTTGTTTTTAGCCATTTCTTAGATACCTGTTACCCACATCTCTGCCATATCTTGAACGTCTCTTAGCCACCTCATAGACCCAGCCTAGCTTCTTCTCTGCATATTTTCGTGTGTATTTTACGAAGATATTCCGCAAGTGTTCTTTCAACGTTGCTTCCTCTTCCACACTGTATGTACTAAAATAACTGACACTTAATTTGCATACGACATTCTTTTCTTTATGATTTAATTTATTGGCTCGTTACGTTTCCTTCTCTCCCGTTGTATTCTCGGCATCAATTTAATGTTGTCCAGTGTTATTATTATTATTACTATTTTTATTATTATTACTATTATTATTATTATTACTATTTTTATTATTATTATTATTATTATTATTATTATTATTATTATTATTATTATTATTATTATTTTATTATTATTACTATTATTATTAATTATGTAGGTATTGTTATTATTATCTCTATTGGATGGAGGGAATAAAGGAGATTTTGTGTGGGAGGGGTTTGGACTTCCAGCAAGCGTGCGTGAGCGTGTTAGATAGGAGTAAATGGAGAAAAAAAAATTTAGGACTTGACGTGCTGTTGGAGTGAAAGCAAGGTACCATTTATGAAGGGATTCAGGGAAACCGGCAGGCCGGACTTGATTTCTGGAGATGCGAAGTACAGTGTCGGCACTCTGATGGAGGGGTGTTAATTTTTCAGTTTTATAACTGCAGTGTAAGCGAGTCTCTGGCAAGACAGTGATAGAGTAAATGATGAAGGTTTTTCTTTTTCGGGCCAGTCTGCCTTTGTGGGAAACGGCCCATGTGTTCATAAAAATAATGTGTGTATATATATATATATATGTCGTGCCGATTAGGTAAAACTTGCTATTTTGGCTTAAATAGCAACGCTCACCTTGCCATATAAGACAAGTGAAAATTTGTGTATGCAATAATTTCGCCAAAATCATTCTGAACATAATGAAAAAAATATATTTCATTGTGTTTGTTTATTATTAAATTAATGTTAACGTATCTAAAATATATTTAGTTGGGTTAGGCTAAATTAAATTGCACTTGTTGTAATAAGGTTAGGTAGGTTTTCAAAGTTTCTCTTGGTACAAAATTATAAATTCTTACATTAACATAAATGAAAAAATATATCTTTAAACGTATAAGAGAAAATTTTAGAAAGGACTTAATTTTAGATGAGTTCTTGCTAATTGACCAGTTTTACCTAATCGGCACGACATATATATATATATATATATATATATATATATATATATATATATATATATATATATATATATATATATATATATATATATATTGTCGTGCCGATGTAAAACTTGATTTTGCTTAAATAGCAACGCTCATCTTGCCATATAAGACAAGTGAAAATTTGTGTATGCAATAATTTCGCCAAGATCATTCTGAACATAACGAAAAAATATATTTTATTGTGTTTGTTTATTATTAAATTAATGTTAACGTATCTAAAATATATTTAGTTGGGTTAGGCTAAATTAAATTGCGCTTGTTGTAATAAAGTTAGGTAGGTTTTCAAAGTTTCTCTTGGTACAAAATTATAAATTCTTACATTAACATAAATGAAAAATATATATCTTTAAACGTATAAGAAAAATTTTAGAAAGGACTTAATTTTAGATGAGTTTTTGCTAATTGACCAGTTTTACCTAATCGGCACGACATATATATATATATATATATATATATATATATATATATATATATATATATATATATATATATATATATATATATTTTATTAAACCTTCGGCCGATTCCCACCAAGGCAGGGTGGCTCGAAAAGAAAAACTTTCATCATCATTCACTCCATCACTGTCTTGCCAGAGGGTGCTTTACACTACAGTTATAAAACTGCAACATTAACACCCTCCTTCAGAGTGCCGGCACTGTACTTCCCATCTCCAGAACTCAAGTCCGGCCTGCCGTTTCCTGAATCCCTTCATAAATGTTACTTTGCTCACACTCCAACAGCACGTCAAGTATTAAAAACCATATGCCTCCATTCACTCCTATCAAATACGCTCACACATGCTTGCTGGAAGTCCAAGCCCCTCGCACACAAAACTTCCTTTACCCCCTCCCTCCAACCTTTCCTAGGCCGACCCCTACCCCGCCTTCCCTCCACTACAGATTTATACACTCTCGAAGTCACTCTGTCTCGTTCCATTCTCTCTACATGTCCAAACCACCTCAACAACCCCTCCTCAGCTCTCTGGACAATCGTTTTGGTAATCCCGCACCTCCTCCTAATTTCCAAACTCCGAATTCTCTGCATTATATTCACACCACACATTGACCTCAGACATGACATCTCCACTGCCTCCAGCCTTCTCCTCGTTGCAACATTCATCACCCATGCTTCACACCCATATAAGAGCGTTGGTATAACTATACTCTCATACATTCCCCTCTTTGTCTCCACAGACTCCGAAGTGCTCCACTCACCCTTTTCCCCTCATCAATTCTATGATTCACCTCATCCTTCATAGACCCATCCGCCGACATGTCCACTCCCAAATATCTGAATACATTCACCTCCTCCATACTCTCTCCCTCCAATCTGATATCCAATCTTTCGTCACCTATTCTTTTTGTTATCCTCATCACCTTACTCTTTCCTATATTCACTTTCAATTTTCTTCTTTTACACACCCTACCAAATTCATCCACCAACCTCTGCAACTTCTCTTCAGAATCTCCCAAAAGCACAGTGTCATCAGCAAAAAGCTGGTCAATTAGCAAGAACTCATCTAAAATTGAGTCCTTTCTAAAATTTTCTCTTATACGTTTAAAGATATATTTTTTTCATTTATGTTAATGTAAGAATGTATAATTTTGTACCAAGAGAAACTTTGAAAACCTACCTAACCTTATTACAACAAGCGCAATTTAATTTAGCCTAACCAACTAAATATATTATAGATACATTAACATTAATTTAATAATAAACAAACACAATGAAATATATTTTCGTTATGTTCAGAATGATTTTGGCAAATTATTGCATACAAATTTTCACTTGTCTTATATGAAGTGAGCGTTGCTATTTAAGCCAAATCAAGTTTTACCTAATCGGCACGACTATATATATATATATATATATATATATATATATATATATATATATATATATATATATATATATATATATATATATCGTGTTGATTAGGTAAAACTGGTCAATTAGCAAGAACTCATCTAAAATTAAGTCCTTTCTAAAATTTTCTCTTATCCGTTTAAAGATATATTTTTTTCATTTATGGTAATGTAAGAATTTATAATTTTGTACCAAGAGAAACTTTGAAAACCTACCTAACCTTATTACAACAAGCGCAATTTAATTTAGCCTAACTCAACTAAATATATTTTAGATACTTTAACATTAATTTAATAATAAACAAACACAATGAAATATATTTTTTCGTTATGTTCAGAATGATTTTGGCGAAATTTTGCATACACAAATTTTTACTTGTCTTATGGCAAGGTGAGCGTTGCTATTTAAGCCAAAATCTGCAAGTTTTACCTAATCGGCACGACATATATATATATATATATATATATATATATATATATATATATATATATATATATATATATATATATATATATATATATATGCATATCAAAGAATCCATTATGAAAAAATAGAAGAATTCATAGTTCCTTGATAATGTATTAGTCACGAAAGCGCTTGGAATTCTTCTATTTTTTCATATGTTTTTTGCATATTTTGATATCACCTTTTACTGATCTTTTGCATATATTTATATATATATATTATATAATATATATATATATATATATATATATATATATATATATATATATATATATATATATATATATTAATTCAGAAAACCGGTTAGCCGGATTTATAGGTAAGGTGAGGATGGTTAATCATTGGATTATGATGTACCAAGGGAGGGAAAATAACCCAGCTTTAGAGTGAGTGAATATGAATGGTTTTTTTTCTTTGTCTTAAACAAAGTTGGTGGAAGATAGATGAAGTATGATAAAAAACGATGGTTAATATATGAGACTGAATTACACATTTCACGTCTCTTGTTCTATTTTTGTGTTCATGTGGGCAGATTTGTGCACATTAATAACGATGGGCTGAATCACTATGCTGGTTCGCGAGTTTTCTATACACTGCAAGCACGCATCAGCATCCTTAAAGCTGAACTGACTAGCGATTCATCTCCACTTCATTCTCCTAAACTCGTCTCTCTCTCTCTCTCTCTCTCACAGTCTTTCTCTCTCTCACAGTCTCTCTCTCTCTCTCTCTCTCTCTCTCTCTCTCTCTCTCTCTCTCTCTCTTCTCTCTCTCTCTCTCACTCTCTGTTTGTCTCTTTCGCTCTCTCTCACCTTGTATAATGAGTCTCTGCTTGCCATAGGAATATTACCAACACAGGACATCTCGCCTCAAATATTTCATGCACGGACAGACCCCCGCTGGACCCCGGAATCTGGTAATTAAACTGTGAGAGGGAGGGGGTGGAGGGAAGAGGGAGAGAGGAAGGGAGGGATTGAGAGATTAAGTTAGAGAGAGAGAGAGAGAGAGAGAGAGAGAGAGAGAGAGAGAGAGAGAAGAGAGAGAATGAATAAGAGCACTATGAAATGAGACCGATAAACATATTAAAGAAGAATAAGAGTATTATGGACGAACAAAATTAAAATCAGGGAAAGTGACCAATTTCTCTTGTTAACATGAAATAAACTTCAACACAGAGTTTTAAGGAGAGGTATGACAGGGTCCACGAATGTAAGTGAAAACAAACCCGACATGTTGTATGTTATGAATGAGGGCCAAGAACTGAGACTCGTTTTTCCTGTAACCACAAAAAAAGCGAGTACAAACACGCAAGTACATTCACAGACATTTTCCCTAAGCAAACACGTACATGCACTTAAATGACAGATAAACAATGACTTGTTTATCTCTCACTTCAAAGCTATCTACCGACGAAGTCCACCTTCAATAAGATCTATCTACTATTATCTAGATGTATGAGGCAAGGATAGCAAAGTAGATCGACACATGATGTCAATTACCTTGCTCTAGAATGTTTCCTTCCACAACAAACCAAAGTGAGAGACACATGAGCAGGAAGATGACCCAGTGAGAGACACATGAGCAGGAAGATGACCCAGTGAGAGACACATGAGCAGGAAGATGACCCAGTGAGAGACACATGAGCAGGAAGATGACCCAGTGAGAGACACATGAGCAGGAAGATGACCCAGTGAGAGACACAAGAAGTAATATGAACAAGTGAGAGATACATGAGCAGGAAGATAACCCAGTGAGAGACACATGAGCAGGAAGATGACCCAGTGAGAGACACATGAGCAGGAAGATGACCCAGTGAGAGACACAGAGCATGAAGATGACCAGTGAGAGACACATGAGCAGGAAAATGACCCAGTGAGAGACACATGAGCAGGAAGATGACCCAGTGAGAGACACAAGCAGGAAATGACCAGTGAGAGACACATGAGCAGGAAGATGACCCAGTGAGAGACACATGGAGGAAGATGACCCAGTGAGAGACACATGAGCAGGAAGATGACCCAGTGAGAGACACATGAGCAGGAAGATGACCCAGTGAGAGACACATGAGCAGGAAGATGACCCAGTGAGAGACACATGAGCAGGAAGATGACCCAGTGAGAGACACATGAGCAGGACGATGACCTAGTGAGAGACACATGAGCAGGAAGATGACCCAGTGAGAGACACATGAGCAGGAAGATGACCCAGTGAGAGACACAAGAAGTAATATGAACCAGTGAGAGATACATGAGCAGGAAGATGACCCAGTGAGAGACACATGAGCAGGAAGATGACCCAGTGAGAGACACAAGAAGTAAGATGAACCAGTGAGAGATACATGAGCAGGAAAATGACCCAGTGAGATACACATGAGCAGGAAGATGACCCAGTTAGAGACACATGAGCAGGAAGATGACCCAGTGAGAGACACATGAGCAGGAATATGACACAGTGAGAGACAGATAAGTAGTAAATTGACCCAGTAAAAGACACGAATTATAAGATGACAAAGTGAGAGACACCAGATGTAAAATGACCCGGTGAGAGACACATTTTGCAGTATGATTACCCAGTGAGAGACACTAGCAGTAAGATGACCCAGAGAGAGCGAGAGAGAGAGAGAGAGAGAGAGAGAGAGAGAGAGAGAGAGAGAGAGAGAGAGATAGAGAGAGAGAGAGCACTAAGCACAGAGGCTTTAATATCAACCCATGCCGGTGGAAAACTGGGCCGCCATCTTGGAAAGTGGAATTCCCATCCTCCTCTCCTCACGAAGGCTGAAATGAAACTCATTCCATTCATTCTCTGGCCTTCTTTAGCGCCGGATGTCTTACATCCGCTGCGGCAGTGCGTGGAAATTTATATATCTTTATATAAACATTTATAGACATTAGCGCAGGATGCATTACATCCTGCTGCAGCTGGTAATAATGAGTACTTTCGTCATAAGACAGGTGTGAACCAATAGCGCAGGCTAACGTGCAGGACGCATGTATCACTGTGTGCTTGACCCTCTGAGAGCAGGTTGACATCACCGCCAGCAGCAGCAACAACAGCATCACCGCCAGCAGCAGCAGCAGCAGCAACGCCACCAACAACAGCAGCAGCAGCATCACCGCCAGCAGCAGCAACAACAGCATCACCGCCAGCAGCAGCAGCAGCAGCAACGCCACCAACAGCAGCAGCAGCAGCAGCAGCAACGCCGCCAACAGCAGCAGCACCGTCAGCAACAATAGCAGCAGCAGCAGCGCCGCCAGCAGCAGCACCAGCACCACCACCAACAGCAGCACCGTCAGCAGTAGCATCACCGCTAGCAACAACAGCACCGCCAACAGCAGCAACAGCAGCTGTATCACCAGAAACAGCAGATGCAGCAGCAATAGAAGAATCAGCAGATAATGTAACAGGTATACCAACTATTGGTTGACAGTCGAGACCACCAGCAGTTACAGCAACAGCAGCTTCTACGGCAACAACAATAAAAACAGCAGAAACAGCTTCTACGGCGGCTGCAGCAGCAGTTAAAACAGCAATAGCAACAGCAGCAGTAAAAACAGCAATAGCAACAGCAGTAGATAATATAACGGCAGCATCAACTGTCTTTTGACAGGAGAAGTAGCAATAGCAGGAGCAGTGGCAGCCTCAAGAGCTGCGCCAACACCACCACCTGTTCGTTGAAGCTCTGATGAATGAGCCGCCAGCAACAGAAATAACAGTAGCAGGTGCATCAGCACCAGCAGGCGCGCCAGCACCAACAGTATTAACAGAAGTAGTAGCAGTAGCGTAGCAACACTAAGAGCAGCAGCAGCACCACTAGTAGCGGCAGCAGCGCACCAGCAGTGTCGGTAGCAGCAGTATCAGCAAGCAGCAGCATCAGCAATAGCAACAACACCACAACCACCCTTTCCAAGCACCACCACCGCACCCACCACCATCACCACCACCACCACAACGACCCCACAACTACCCCCCACTATCACCGCCACCATCAAGTGCGCAACGTAGACAGTACTGTATAATGAGATCAACAACTCTGACTCCTTACAAGGAAACTGTGACTTGTTCGATAATGTGCTTGCTGGAGGGCACCAGTTCACATTACTAAGATTTGTGGAGATGCCTATATTCTCTCACTGCTCTTTGATAATTCTGATATCTTCTAGAAGTGATTCTGTGGCACCTGCTAGTATGACATCTCCAAGAATCAGATATTGAGTGCGTTAATCAGGTCCTCGGTGACCTTTATTGATGGACAAGCAGCAAAGGAGAAAGAGGGTCTTCCTGCTGGACACCGTCACCTGAGCCAGTCTCGTGCTCTCTCGAGAGAAGTTCGAGTCGCTGGCGTAGAAAGAATGGATAAAGTGTAGATAAATGATCATGGACAACTCTTAGTTCAACGTTCCTTATGAATGAATTACAAACATTTGCAAAGTCCAAGTTATTTATAAATATCTGACACTTGAGGTAAGCGATGTATTCGTATGCATGGGCTGCATGGCGCGGCTTAGAAGCCTTACGGAATCCCGAGTCCCAGCTGCCTTAGTCTCACCATGAGACTCAGACAGGAGAACAATAATCCGCATCGCGGATTATTGTTCTCACGGCTGCCTTGGCAACAAGGTGGCGGAGGGAGTTGCCAGCAGTGATGAGCCTGATTCTTACATCTTTCGTTTGGGGTGAACAGAGCAATGCACTAAAAAAATAGGCCTAAAAGTCTTAGGAACATCACAAGCGAGAGAGATACTGCAAATTTTGTGAGCTAGGACAGGAAATGCTCTACTGCATCTCCGATTGCTGTGTTGAGAATTTGTCGGACATGTGGACATAACCGTAGGTCTATATACGAGTACACTTATGGTTCTTGGACAGTCAATGGGTCCGTCAAGTGGGTCATTATCTTTGCTATGGGTTCTGGGCTGATGTTTGCCTTGTAGGGCTTCGGCTGTAATGTAGTCAATGGGAGAAGTTGTTTCATTGCTGGTGTAGTATTCCATTCCTCTATTTTCTTGTTGATATGCGCTTTCGTATTGGAGATATTGGAAAAAAGTTTGGCTTTCACTTATCTGGTGGGTGTTGTATTCCACGGTGATGAAGGCGGATAAAATTATCATCTCTTTGGAATTCGTTTTTTGCCCTGATGACCTATGTTGTTAGGGACTTGGCCCTTCTCCCGAGTGGACAAGCAGTACCAAACAGCAAGAGATTGTGCCATGCTCCGGTATCTCTTGTGGAATCACTGACTTTTTTTTTTTAAATGGTCAATTAGTCTTGCAGGAGCCTGAGGGCGTTCTGCTTTAGGGATGTTAATTTATTTGCTTCTTTGAGGTTGTCTGTTGAGGTGAAGCCTGAATTAGTAGTATCTCCGCCTTCCTGTTGGTTGTTATTATTCTTAGGAAGAGTTCAGTTGCCTGACCAGACTTATAACTGAGTAAGCGAATTAAGCCAGTTCTGTTCCATATAAGTATACGACACATGTAATAATGTTGGTAGAATTACCGACAATATGTTAGGTAAAAGAACACAAGTGCAACTAATGTGACATTTTATTGTGGCAACGTTTCGCTCTCCAGGAGCTTTGTCAAGTTCCTGGAGACATTAGTTGCACTTGTGTCTTTTAACCTAATATACGATACATAGTTCAAACAAGTGACTCCCCAACAAAATTTAGACTTATGTGATACCGATGCTATACATACCAGACACACGACGTATGTGACCCCTGACACGAATGTACATCACATATGACAAAACCCAAGAAAATGCACATCATGTGTGATCAAAACCATGGAACCTATAAAACACATTGGACACAATCACGATACGTACATAACAGCTACGACACACAGTACACATGACACACCAAAGATACATTTTCCACATGTTACTCCACCACACACACATACAATACATATGATATACCTATGTTATTTATTATACAGAAACAATACTACCAAGCTATGGTACACGACATACAATAAATATACAAGACGTGTATACCCACCCTAATATGTACTCAGATTATACATATAACCCTAGTAGAATGCGCATTGAATACATATGGTTTGTCCAGATGAATACACCATATGTATGATGTGTCCGCGATGCATACTCTACACATACAACCTATATGAGTTAAATAAGCCATATTGCATGCCTGCGATACATAAACCATGTATATCGCTCGTTATTAAACATACATTAAAAATGACTAATGCATGATATATACACAATACATATAACCTCTTCATGATACACTAAATTATCATGTATTCATGTTGCATATGAGTATGCTACGATTCATACACCATACATGAAAACTAACACTTATTTGCGATACATGCACCATACATTTAACCATACCACGATACAAGCACCATACATATGACCTGTTCACTATATATACAACATACATATAACCTATCCACTACACATACAAGAAACATACTACATATACTACATATACAACACACATGTGTACGCGATACATGCTCAGTTGAACGTTCCAAATATTGAAAATATTATTAAGCAAATATTACAAGGGGTAAATGTCGTCGTTAGCAGTGAATTTCTACCGCAGTTCTTTCACTGTCCAGGCGGCTAATGCAGTGAAAAAGGTGAAAAGATGTTGATGCAAGATACTGGAAGTATCATCCCCTTCCTTGGATTAAACTCAATTTTCTTTCCCATGCACTAACCCCCTACAGTTTTAGCGCATGTCTTTGAATGTGATAAATTAAATGGAGTTTTGGAGAAAGTATTATCAACAGAAACACATTAATGTAGACACACAACACACATGTGTCCGGCAGCTGACACGTTAAGGAAGATATGCAACACACAAAACACCAGAAGCTGACACACTAAGAACGATACATAACACATGACACCGTCACCTATCACACTAATTACAATACACAACACATATGACACCTTAGCTGACACATTAAAGGCATACACAACACAAGGCATCTTTAGTTGACATATTAAGAAAGATACATAACACATATGACATTGCCAGCCAACATACTCTTTCCACCGTAGATATTTTACTGTGACTCAACACCTTCGCTAAATAACTGTGACTCTTAACAATTATCCGTCAGGATGTAGTGTTGCCACCATGTGTTCAGTGGTGCTCCCTTGCATGGTCCCTCAGTTCAGTGGTGCTCCCTAGTATGGTGCCTCAGTTCAGTGGTGCTCCCTAGTATAGTCCCTCAGTTCAGTTGTGCTCCCTTGTATGTCCCTCAGTTCAGTGGTGCTCCCTTGTATGGTCCCTCAGTTCAGTGGTGCTCCCTAGGTCCTCAGTTCATGTGTCCCTTAGTGGTCCTCAGTCTGTGCTCCCTTGTATGGTCCCTCAGTTCAGTGGTGCTCCCTTGTATGGTCCCTCAGTTCAGTGGTGCTCCTTGTATGATCCCTCAGTTCAGTGGTGCTCCCTTGTATGGTCCCTCAGTTCAGTGGTGCTCCCTTAGTATGGTCCCTCAGTTCAGTGGTGCTCCCTTGTATGGTCTCTCGTTCAGTGGTGCTCCCTTGTATGGTCCCTCAGTTCAGTGGTGCTCCCTAGTATGGTCCCTCAGTTCAGTGGTGCTCCCTTGTATGGTCCCTCAGTTCAGTGGTGCTCCCTAGTATGGTCCCTCAGTTCAGTGGTGCTCCCTAGTATGGTCCCTCAGTTCAGTGGTACTCCCTTGTATGGTCCCTCAGTTCAGTGGTGCTCCTTAGTATGGTCCCTCAGTTCAGTGGTGCTCCCTAGTATGGTCCCTCAGTTCAGTGGTGCTCCCTAGTATGGTCCCTCAGTTCAGTGGTGCTCCCTTGTATGGTCCCTCAGTTCAGTGGTGCTCCCTTGTATGGTCCCTCAGTTCAGTGGTGCTCCCTAGTATGGTCCCTCAGTTCAGTGGTGCTCCCTTGTATGGTCCCTCAGTTCAGTGGTGCTCCCTGTATGGTCCCTCAGTTCAGTGGTGCTCCCTAGTATGGTCCCTCAGTTCAGTTGTGCTCCCTTGTATGGTCCCTCAGTTCAGTGGTGCTCGCTTGTATGGTCCCTCAGTTCAGTGGTGCTCCCTTGTATGGTCCCTCAGTTCAGTGGTGCTCCCTTGTATGGTCCCTCAGTTCAGTGGTGCTCCTTGTA
>WNWK01002308.1:115000-120000 GCA_009830355.1 Cherax destructor | reverse complement strand
TGAGTCTCAGACGATAGCATTGGAGTGAATATTCTGCCCATCCAAACCCTCTCCCCATCCTCAAGACGTCTCTTTTCCAATTCTAAACGCTGATTTCTCCTCAGCCTGTACGATACCACCGGCTTTCATTGCATCCCAGTGGGTTGAAATCTAGCAGCCACCTTCTCTAACTTATCCCACGGTCTACAACAAACATCTAATGAGTTTTTATTCTTCTTCTTACTGCCTACCCCCTTACTGAGCTCCCATGTACATGGTCTGTACTCCCATTTAGTGTGGATGTATTGCTATGTAGTGTGGATGTATTGCTATGTAGTGTGGTTGTACTCCCATGTGGTGTGGTTGTACTCCCATGTGGTGTGGTTGTACTCCCATGTAATGCGGTTGTACTTCCATATAGCGTGATTGTAGTCCAATAAAGTGTGATTAAACTCCCATGTAGTGTGTTTGTATTCCCATGTGGTGTGGCTATACTCCCAGAGACTGTAGTTGTACTCCTGTGTAATGTGGTTGTACTCCTAAGCAGTGTGGTTGTACTCCCATGTATGTTGTAGTCTCAAGGACTGTGGTTGTAGTCCCAAGGACTGTGGTTGTACTCCCATGTAGTGTGGTTATACACCATGTAGTGTGATAGTACTCCCATGTATGTGGTTGTCTTCCCAAAAACTGTGGTTGTACTCCCATGTGGTGTGGTTACACTCCCATGTAGTGTGCTTGTACTCTCGTGTAATGTGCTTGGATCCCCATGTAGTAATTGTACTCCCATGTACATCGGCTGTAATTCCATGTACTCTGATTTTACTTACATTTACCGTGGTTCTCCCACGTACCGTGGTTGCACTCCTATATATTGTGGGTGTACTCCCGTGTAATCTGGATGTACTTCTGCGTACATGGTTGTATTTCCATGTTCTGCGGATGTACTTTCATTTACTGTTACCGTACTATTAAAACAATGTACTTGTACTCCCATGTACTATGGTTGTACTCCCATGCTCTGTGATTATACTTCCATGTGCAGGTGCGTTGTTTCCGAGTACTTAAGCAGTACTCCAATATACTGTTATACTTCAATTTACTATGTACTCCAATGTACTATAGCTGTACTTCCATGACCAGTGGTTGTATTCCCATGTACTGTGGATATACTCTCATGAACAGAGTTTGTAATCGCATATACTGTGTCTGTACTCCCATGTAATGTGGGTGTACTCCCGTGTACTGAGGTTGTACTCTCATGTACTGTGGTTGCAATCCTATCTACTGTGGTGTACTCCAACATACTGTGGTTGTACTCCCATGTACTGAGGATGTAATCCCATGTACGGTGGATGTACTCCCATGAAGTGAAGTTGTAATCTCATATACTGTGGTAGTACTCCCATGTACTGAGGATGTAATCCCATGTATGGGAGGTGTACTCCAATATGCTGTCTTTGTACCCCCATTCACTATGGACATGGTGTGCTTGTACTAACATGTACTCTAGTTGTTCCTCTTCTCTCCCTTACTGAAGCTGTGTCTTCTGACCATCAGATTTCCACTATTTTATCTACTTTTATTTAAGAGTGTTCTTCTTCTTTTTCTTTTGCTTTTTTTCACAACTTTTTTTTGTTAAATACAAATTTTTGACGTTTTCTTTTATAGGTCAAATATCAATGAACTTCTTGCAGTCTCTGAGTATGAAGTCCATTCACCTTTTTCTTGCCTGACAGCAGTCCGCCTGTCGTAACTATTAATAAATTTCAGGGGGAAGCGCTAAATTCGCATAGGTTATATCCCGCCTGGGGAGTGAAAAGTGGAGGTCAATTCATTGGATTTAGAGCCCCTCGATAACATTGGAGCTCCCACCTTGGAAATGCTCGTTGCTCAAGCGATAGCCCTTCGGCTTCCAGCCTGGGGACTGGGATTCGATCCCATCACGAGAAAAGAAGTTGGACATGTTAAACCTGTTGCTCCTGTTCACCCAGAAGTAAGTAGGTACCAGGGTGTTAGCCGACTGTTGCGGCCGAAATCTGAGGGAGGGAGATGAGCAGGATGAAAGCCCCTTGTCTGTGAATTCAACTATATAAAAAAAGATTTCGTGATTGTTGCAGTGAAGAGCATGATGGAGTCAGAGAAAAAATCGTATGTTAATTCTATGCGTAATGTGATAATTATTTTAGGAAATAGAGAATAAGGATTTCAGAGAATGGAAGAAGGTTGTCGAAATAGCTTGCCCATATCAAGATTAATATACCAGAAGGGTATATTAATCCAGAATGGATGGAATAACCAGCATAGGAAGTTCTTAGAAAAAGATGGAGGAACGGTGTGAAAGAGGTATCCAACGGACATACGGGGGTACGATAGAGTAAAGGCAGGGGAGTGCTGTGTGGCATTTGCTGCGTTGTTGATATGTGACCTTGATAGTAGTTAGGAAAATTTAGAAGTACATAGCGTGTACTTTTATAGTGTTCTCTGAAAGTGTGGACATACAGAGTATGTACTAATAAGGTTTGGGAGCACAGTGCATGTACACTTTTAGTTTAGAGGTACAGTACATGTACTTTTACTGTTCGGAAGTACAACGTATTCACTCTGAATATTAGGAAGTACATCCTATGTATTATGAAAGTTCGAAAATACTTAGTATATACTCTGAAAGTTTGGAAATACAGGTCATGTACAATGAAAATTTAAATATATTAAGCCTGAAGTCTAATGATTTTAAAGTACAGTGTATATACGATAGAAATGGATGTGAAGGTTACGATATCGTAGCTCAACACTAAATGTGAGACCCATAGTCTTCTAGCAAAGAAGTTAAAATGCAAGTGGTGATGGTTTTCCTGGGTCAGCCAGCCTAGGTTTTTAGATGTCATTATTTAGAAAACCCTTAACAAAATTTATTCATTTCTGTTTGTTTTAAACAAAATATTGATTATAGAAGAATTATAAATGTTAGCGATGTTTTAAATCTAGAAAGCTTTTGCAGAGTCAGCTGCACTTAATTAAATTAATTTCTTGACAAATTATTTTTATGAACTTACAATATAAAGATTTCACGAAGTTTTAAGCTAAAAATTATGTCTAATATAAATAATTTTTCCCTCAGGACATGTAACTAAAGCTATCAAAAACGACAGGAGAGAGTTCACATTAGAATATGAATGCGAAAACAGAGGGAGTTTAAGAAGAATCTCCATGCAAAACGAACAATTCCAACGAGGAATAACCGATAAATCTCAAAAAATACGCATAAAAAAACCACGTGTCTGAGAAAGTTTAATTAGAAACTATCTGGGGCACCGAAGTCTGGCCACGATGCTTTAATAAGAAAACGTTCCCAATAAAACGAGCTTTATTCACGAACTTTTAACCTCCTCCCCAAAAATCACACCAATTAAAAAAAACATGAGTAATCTTCGAGTGAGGATTTAACTAGACGGAGTATAGAAAGAAGAGAGGTATGAGTGAAAGTAGATGGGTAAGATATACAACAGTGTCGCCTCATTAATGCAGAAACTTTTCGTCTGCTCGTCATTCTTCTTCAGTCGAAATTCTGGAAACACACAATAATGGAGAGTATAATTATGGAGCGGTTTCAGCCAAGGTATTGTCGGCTTAATTCTTCATACGATAAACAGTTATGGAGGGTAATCTGAGCCCTCTATGAGCAGCCGTCGCAGCCCACCAGGATCTCATTATTACCAATATTACTAACAGTGATTATTACCACCAGCAATTATTACCAATATTGCCCTAACGGGTATGGAACCTCGTTCTTTTTCTGAAAATGTTGTTGCCACAATAATACCATTATGGACTTCAACCTTATGCTTCAGGTGCTGCAACACTGATACCAGCACGGGCCACAAGGTTATGTTGCAGCTCTTACCACGCCTGCAAACACTTGGTGCCAGGTAAGTGTTGCTATTGCAGAATATTAGTAAGCTTACATTCTCTCTCTCTCTCTCTCTCTCTCTCTCTCTCTCTCTCTCTCTCTCTCTCTCTCTCTCTCTCTCTTCTCTCTCTAACTCTCTGTACAGTATTCCTTTCCAGAGAGAGAGAGAGAGAGAAAGAACAAATTGTATTGTTCACATACCCTGAAAATGTTATGAGTGTGTGTGAAATGTTGCAGATCTGAGCGAACAAGCAGCGTCGGGTCAGGATGACGGGGGAAGAATAGCGAGGAATGGAGATACCACGAGAGCGGCTGGAACAAAAGCAACCTGTGAATATACAACAGTGTTGCTGCCACGACTCTTCCCCAAGAAACACAAGCTTCCACGACTTGTAGAAATACTTATTCTCTTCCTCTACCCTTGAATATATATATATATATATATATATATATATATATATATATGTATATATATATATCTAAATATTTTTTTCCTTCAACAAAATGATATCACATAGGCAGTATTTTATTTTTAATATAACACATAGGACGTTTCCTTCAACAAGAGTGGCCGAAAAGCAGAACTTTCATATCATTCACTCATGCACTGTTTCCCAGAAGGCGTGCTCACTACAGCTACAAAACTGCAATATTAACACCCCTCCTTCAGAGTGTCGGCATTGTACTTCCCATCTTCAGGAATCAAGTCCGGCCTGCCGGTTTCCCTGAAACCGTTCATAAATGTTACCTTGCTTACACTCCAACAGCACGTCAAGTCCTAAAAATAATTTGTCTCCATTCGCTCCTATCTAACAAGCTCACGCACGCTTGCTGGAAGTCCAAGCCCCTCGCACATAAAACCTCTTTTACCCCCTCCCTCCACCCTTGTCTAGGCCGACCCCTACTCCGCCTTCCCTCCACTACATATTTATACACTCTCGAAGTCATTCTATTTTGTTCCATTTTCTCTATATGTGCAAACCATCTCAATAACCCCTCCTCAGCTCTCTGGATAATAGTTTTGGTAATCCCAAACCTCCTCCTAATCTCCAAACTACGGATTCTCTGCATTATATTCACACCACACATTGCCCTCAGACACGACATCTCCACT
>WNWK01002308.1:102500-110000 GCA_009830355.1 Cherax destructor | reverse complement strand
TCAGTTCAAGGAACAGCTACTGAAAATTGATTAATGTCTGGAAAGCCTTCCAGCTCCATCCTCAAACATCTTACTGCTTGGTGATTTCAACCTAAGGCATACAAAATGGAAGAATGTAGCAAATCATGTTATAGCTTAAACAATCCCTGGAGGGAGCATAGATGAAAGGTCACACACACATGAGCTACTAAATCTTTGCGATAAACACACCCTAAGTCAGCAGATAGTGGAGCCAACAAGACTGGTAAACACATTTGACCTTATCTTCACAAATAATGAGGACCTGTTAAGAAACATAGCAATATAAAAAACAACTAATTCCGATCACAATCTAATGGAAGTTTAGACTTACATGCACAGGTGTCCTGATCAGCAAAAAACAACTAAGGAGTGAAGGTGTCTTCACCAAATACAACTTCAACAACAAGAACATCAACTGGGACCAGGTGAATCATGTCTTAAATGAAACATGTTGGGAAAATATCCTATATAACATGGATCCCTTTAAAGGATCAACTTCCTGGCAGCTGAAGTATGTTCAATGCATATTCCCCTAAGAGAAGAAGTAGTAAACTGGAGAGAGAGGACACTCCCTCTACAGAAGACGACGAAGAATCACTGAGCTCCTCAAGAACGCTAGATTATCTGATACTCGGAAGGAAACGCTGACCAGGGAAGTGGAAAGTATCGAACTTAAGTTAAAGGACTCATACAGGATCCAGGAGAGACAGAAGGAGCTAAAAACAATTAGTGAAATTGAAAGAAATTCGAAATAGTTCTTTTCATATGCCAAAAACAAGGCGAATGCCACATCTAGTATAGGGCCCTTGCTCAGACAAGATAGGATTTACACAGATGTCAACAAAGAAATAAGTGAGATCCTGAAATCCCAATACGACTCTGTGTTCAGTAAGCCACTAATCAGTCTAATGATCGATCGACAATCCAAATGATTTTTTCATGAATGAGCCTCAAAACTCCATCAATGCATGCCAGATTTCCGACATTACCCTAACTCCGATAGACTTTGAAAAAGCCATTGACAACATGCCCATGCACTCAGCCCCAGGCCCAGACTCATGGAATTCTATGTTCATTAAGAACAACCGCATGAAACCCCTTCCACGTGCCCTAAATATACTTTGGAGAAGGAGCTTAGACATGGGTGAAATTCCAGTCACTAAAAACAACGGATATAGCCCCACTCCATAAAGGTGGCAGTAAAGCATTAGCCAAGAATTATAGAACAATAGCTCTAACGTCCCATATCATAAAAATCTTTGAAAGAGTGCTAAGAAGCACGATTGCAAACCACATAGATTCCTAAAAACTGCACAATCCAGGGCAACATGGGTTCAGAGCAGGTCGCTCCTGCCTCTTGCAACTACTGGATAACTATGATATGGTCTTGGATGCACTGGAAGAAATCCAAAATGCAGATGTAATTCATTCTACTTTGATCAATTCTCTCTAAATGACCAAACCATCTCAACAACCCCTCTTCAGCCCTCTGACTAATACTTTTAGTAACTCCACACCTCCTCCTAATTTCCACACTCCGAATTTTCTGCATAATATTTACACCACACATTGCCCTTAGACACGACATCTCCACTGCCTCCAGCCGCCTCCTCGCTGCAGCATTTGCAACCCATGCTTCACACCCATATAAGAGTGTTGGTACCACTATACTTTCGCACATTCCCTTCTTTGCCTCCATGGATAACGTTTTTTGTCTCCACAGATATCTTAACGCACCACTCACTTTTTTTCCTTCATCAATTCTATGGTTAACCTCATCTTTCATAAACCCATCCGCTGACAAGTCAACTCCCAAATATCTGAAAATATTCACTTCTTCCATAATCTCTCTCTCCAATGTGATATCCAATTTTTCTTTATTTAAATCGTTTGATACCCTCATCACCTTACTCTTAACTATGTTCACTTTCAACTTTCTACCTTTATACACCCTATATATATATATATATATATATATATATATATATATATATATATATATATATATATATATATATATATATATATATATATATATATATATATATATATATATATATATATATATATATATATATATATGTCGTGCCGATTAGGTAAAACTGGTCAATTAGCAAGAACTCATCTAAAATTAAGTCCTTTCTAAAATTTTCTCTTATACATTTAAAGATAATTTTTTTCATTTATGTTAATGTAAGAATTTATAATTTTGTACCAAGAGAAACTTTAAAACCTACCTAACCTTATTACAACAAGCGCAATTTAATTTAGCCTAACCCAACTTAATATATTTTAGATACGTTAACATTAATTTAATAATAAACAAACACAATGAAATATATTTTTTCGTTATGTTCAGAATGATTTTGGCGAAATTTTGCATACACAAATTTTAGCTTGTCTTATATGGCAAGAAGAGCGTTGCTATTTAAGCCAAAATCGCAAGTTTTACCTAATCGGCACGACATATATAATATATATATATATATATATATATATATATATATATATATATATATATATATATATATATATATATATATGTCGTGCCGATTAGGTAAAACTGGTCAATTAGCAAGAACTCATTTAAAATTAAGTCCTTTCTAAAAATTTCTCCTATACGTTTAAAGATATATTTTTTTCATTTATGTTAATGTAAAAATGTTTAATTTTGTACCAAGAGAAACTTTGAAAACCTACCTAACCTTATTACAACAAGCGCAATTTAATTTAGCCTAATCCAACTAAATATATTTTAGATACGTTAACATTAATTTAATAATAAACAAACATAATGAAATATATTTTTTTCATTATGTTCAGATTGGTTTTGGCGAAATTATTGCATACACAAATTTTCGCTTGTCTTATATAGCAAGAAGAGCGTTGCTATTTAAGCCAAAATCGCAAATTTTACCTAATCGGCACGACATATATATATATATTTATTATATATATATATATATATATATATATATATATATATATATATATATATATATATATATATATATATATATATATATATATATATATAGTATATATATATATATATATATATATATATATATATATATACATGAATCATAAACTTTATGAATAATAGAACTGATCTGGGGAAAAAGATGAGTGGTGCACTGAGGTGTCTGTGGAGACAAAGAACATTGTCCATGGAAGCAAATTGTGGAATGTATGAGAGTATAGTTATAGCAACGCTCTTATATGGGTGCGAAGCATGGGTGGTGAATGATGTAACATGGAGAAGGCTGGAGGGCTGGAGGGCTCTGAGGGCAATGTGTGGTGTGAATATAATTACAAGAATTCGAAGTTTGGAAATTAGGAGGAGGTGCGGGATTACCAAAACTATTATCCAGAGGTCTGAGGTGGTTGGGACATGTAGAAAGAGTGGAACAATATAGAATGAGAGGGGGCAAAGGTCGGCCTAGGAAAGGCTGGAGGGAGGGGTAAAGGAGGTTTAGTGTGCGAGGGGCTTGGACTTTCAGAAAGCGTGTGAGCATGTTAGATAGCAGCAAATGGAGACAAATGGTTTTTAGGACTTGACGTGCTTTTGGAGTGTGAGCAGGGTAATATTTAAGAAGGGATTCAGGAAAACCGGCAGGCCGGACTTGAGTCCTGGAGATGGGAAGTACAGTGCCGGCACTCTGAAGGAGGGGTGTTAATGTAGCAGTTTTATAATTGTAGTGTAAGCACGCTTCTAGCAAGACAGAGTTGGGGTGAATGATGGTGAAAGTTTTTCTTTTTTTGGGCCACCCTACCATGGTGGGAAACGGCCGATTGTTAATAAATAAATAAATAAATAAATAAATAAATAAATAAATATATATTATATATATATATATATATATATATATATATATATATATATATATATATATATATATATATATATATATATATATATATATATATAGCTAGAAAGATAGATATTAATAGCCAAAATTAAAGAAAAAACTCGTGAGTCATTCAAGCCCAGATTCGTGATCAGCGCATCGCAGTTAGCCTAAAACCACCAATTTGGTTTCTGAAATAGATAAGAAGGCTAGTCTATTTTAAAGCCTTCACGCCATCATCACAAACAACAAAGAATCCCCACGCTATTATTGCAAACAATAATCGTTAAGAATCTTCACGCCATTATCACAAGGAACAATTATTAAAGAGTCATCACGCCATGAACACTCACGCCATGATCATAAAGCATCAGTCTTTAAGAGTTTTCACTTTATTATCATAAGCAAGAAGCATTAAGAGCCTTTACCCCATTATGACGAGAAACAATCATTAAGCTAAATCATTATGGCATGTAACAATCATTGAGTCTTCACGCCATTACCACATGTAACGAAAATTAAGGGTCATTACATCATTATTACAAGCAACAATCCTTAAGAATTTTCACGCTAAATACACAAGCAACAATCATTACGAATCTTCACGCTATTAACACAATCAACAAACATTAAGAATCTTCAAGTCGTTAATACAAGCAACAATCATTAAGAATCTTCATGAGTTTATTATAAGCAGCAGTTATTAAGAATCTTCACGCCATTAACACAATCAACAGTCATTAGGAATCATTGAGCCATTAACATAATCAACAATCATTAAGAATCTTCACCACATTAACACCATCAACAATTATTAAGAATCTGCAAGCCATTAATACAAACAACAATAATTAGGAATCTTTAAGCCATTAATATAATCAACAACCATTGAGAATCTTCTGGCCATTAACTCAAGCAAAAATCATTAAGAATCTTCATGCCATTAACTCAAACACCAGTCATTAAGAATCTTTAAGCCATTAATATAATCAACAGTCATTAAGAATCTTTTGGCCATTAACTCAAGCAAAAATCATTAAGAATCTTCATGCCATTAACACAAGCAACAATCACTAAGAATCTTCAAGCCATTAATATAATCAACAATCATTAAGAATCTTCTGGCCATTAACTCAAGCAAAAATCATTAATAATCTTCATGCCATTAACACAAGCAACAATCACTAAGAATCTTCAAGCCATTGTCACAGGCACCTTTCATTAAGAAACGTAACGACATTAACATTAGCAACAATTATTAAGAATCTTCAAGCATCAGTCATTTAGAGTCTTCACGCTATTGTTACTATCAATAATCATTACGAATCATCAAGCCATTAACACAGACAACAGTCATTCAGAGTCTTCACGTCATTATTACAAGCAACATTTATTAAGAGTCTTCACGCCATTAACACAAGCAACAATCGTCTTTTATCAAAGCAAGAAAACAAATTTAGATCACAGCTTTCGTCTCTATATAAAGACATCTTCAGTGAGAGAATGACTTCACAAAGGTGGAGAATACGCACATAATCTCTCTCGGTAAATGACCCTTGAAGGGAGATAAGCCTTGATGCTAGTTTAGGTCTCTTAATCTTAGGAATTTCAGTTATCCATTTCCTAGGGTCAGATTTGTTTGTCTCGCATTTTCCAGGGTAAATGGTACAACTGTCCCATCAGGGGAGATAATTTGAGGCTTGTGAAGGGGTCTGGGTTCAGAGAATTTGGGTTACCCTCCTCTTACTCGTATCAAACCTGATTATTTTCCATTAGGTATTCCTATAATTAACACTTAAGGAAACTTTGCCATTATAATAATGGGACCCAAGTACTTAAATACAAATATCTTGTAAAGCACCGAGCTCGTGTAGGTCAATTAGCACTTAGTGGACTAGGCTCTGTCTTCTGTCCACTAGTGTTACTTATGACGACCGAAACGTCTTCAAAAGTTTCAGTCTCCTACGTGAGGGTTATTTGTGCTTTCTTTTAGAGTCCACACTCATAACACGATTTCACAACCAAGTTAACACATGTTTTCGTGCAAATAATTTGACATTTATTTTGAACCATTATGAAGCTGATTTAGGTTAATGATTATGTCAAAAAATATTTTGTCATTGAAGTTCACAGCATCTTTGTGAGTGATAAAATATGACTCAATAATCAGACTCTCTCTATAATGGAAGAACAAAGGGACACTAATTGTGTTATAATTATAACATTTTAAACAGGTTATCGGCTAGCAAAGAACTTAAAGTATAACTATGTTGTTTAACTCTTATCAACACATATTTGTTGGTTTGATCAAAATGATTCCATTAAATATTTTTACAATAAATATAATGTTTTTGTTATGTTTTACACATAATGTCAAGATGATTAATTTTTAATTATTTAAATGAGAGCTTATTACATTTAACAATGGAAGAAATTACATATACTTAATACGTCACAAAGAAGCTATTTTTCTTAATTTAGTGAGTATAAAAATGTCTTAAAAAATTTAATCTTATCTTGTCAGCAACAGAATTTTTTCCCAGATGCATAAAGATTTTGCGTCAATTTAAACTGGAGAAAAGGTTCTTATTAATGAGTAATAAATTCTAAATGATTGCACAGCCCTGACTCTCTCTCCCTACACACAAGACTAGAAAATACGTGAAATAAAGTAGATGAGGAAGCAGTGGAAGCAAATTCCATACACAGTTAAGAGTAGGAATGGTATGGCTTGAGAGGCCATGAATGAGTAATTCTGACGATTATAGCTTAAGAGGCGGAACCAGAAAAGGAAACCTGACCATTACAAACACAACTCAGTGAGTTCAGCTACGTACGTGTGTACACACTCAGACAAATTTGCAGATAAACCTACATAAAACTTATTCACATGAGCTTAAACACAAAAAAGCTGCGCACAAATATCATTCACAACTATTTAATATATCAGCCTTTTTAAAGCATTAAATTTACAAAACATGAATCATTCATTATTTCCCAGCCTGCTTTACCAGATGGTCACACCGCACGCTCCAATATTGATCCACAAAAGAGTAATATTCTCGATCAAAACTAGAAAACTCCAGTCCACGTAGCCTGTTTCCATGAGTCGGAATAAAAATATTACCTTGTTCATACTCAGGCAGCTTGTGTAATTCATTAACGCTGTTGCCAATACATGCAGATTGCTTAAGCAACTTCTCTCAAAATCTGTTTCATAGATTTCTCACAATCATTTTTCAGACGTCACCAGCACATCCATCCATCAACCTTATCTGAACATTTTTAATCAACACGCCTTTCTCTATCCTATATACATCCTCTCTTCTGCTCTTGGAATCCTATCCCTCATTCCACAACACTGATCAGATAATCTTTATACTTCATATCCTGTATGACGTTCACGCCATGCTTTGGTCTCAGACAAGACGTTCACACTCTCGACCGTCTTCCTCCTTTACACAACATTCCAAGACTGCTTCACATGCATAGTAAAGAGCTAGCATTATATACTTTGATAAATTCCATTTATCTTCATACTTTACCAACGTTTCTGTTCATTTTCGTCACCCACACCCACACAGACACTTATGCACACACACATACACTCACACACATACACTCACAC
>WNWK01002308.1:37500-100000 GCA_009830355.1 Cherax destructor | reverse complement strand
GGTAGTTGAGCTACAGGAGGAGGAGGAGTAAGGAGAGTCGGTGACAGTGGAGGATTCTTGGGATGAGGAGAGTTTCGAGGATGCCGAAGACTTCAGGATGTTAATGGCTGACGGTTTCGACGGAGCCATTGAAGATGGTAAGGAAGGAGAGGTGAGGTGGGGTGTTTGAGAGGTGGTAGTGGCTCGTAGTGGTGGAGACTTACAGGTAGATGAGCAGGATGGGGTGTGAGTAGGTGAGCGGGGAGGGGAGGAGGGGCCTGACAACCACAGGCCTTCTCTTCCTTTGACAGGCGTGATGTGTGAGAGAGAGGATCGTGGGGAGGCTGTGGTGATGGCGGGCGCGAGTAATCTAGAGTCGGGGGCCATCCCGGCTTGACTAGCCGTCGTCAGGAGACACTAGAGGCTCGCACACTGGCAGGCACTGTCGGCTTGCTGCCCTCCACACATGCCCGTTGTTGCTCTTGGAGTTGGCTAGCTGGCAGCCAGCCCGCGGTGACGGAGGTGTGGGTAGTTGTGGATGTGGTGGGCCAGGCCCGTGTGGTGGTGTGGTAGTGTGGTTGCGCGGCGTGGCGTGGAGCCGTGGTGGCGTGGTGGTGGCAAGTGAGGGCGGGAGGCAGCAGGCGACAGCGCGGCACAGGGGTCCTCACTGCGCACGCCCTACACCGCCCAATCACCGCACGACCCGCCGCTCATGTCAAAAATAGCGCGCTGCAGTGGCTGCCCTCAAGAGCTCCCAGAGCCCGCAACGAAAGAGGGCCAAATTATTTTCAGGTCTATGCCTACGGCTAGAGCAAGGCTCTCCCCCTCCTCCCATCCCCCAGTCTAATGTTGCGGTCTTGGTCGCTGGACCAACCGCTCCCTACATCCCGGAACAACACCTACATTCTAGTACAGGTGGGCTAGACCACACAATACATTCCTGTCTTCAACATAAACTCTTGGGAGAGTGGAGGGAAGGGGAGGGGGTTACTTGTGCGCACAAAACAGATCTTAAAGTAAGGAGTCAGGCAGCAGCTACAAAGCGTCACGCAGCAGCTACAAGAAGTTAAGCAGCATCTACGAGGCGTCAAGCAGCAGTTACCATTAGGTAGCAGCTTCAATGCATCAAGCAGCAGCTAAAAGGAGTCAGGCAGCGGCTACAAGGAATCAGGCAGCAGCTACAAAGTGTTAGGAAAAAGATACAAAAAGGCAGCAGCGACAAGATATCATATAACACCTACAAAGCAGCAGTTACAAGGCGTCAGTTAGCTGCTACAAGACATTCGGCAGCAACTATAAGACTTGAGCAGCACCTACAAGGCATCAAGCCACACTTACACGATTTGATCAGTAGCCACAACGCGTAAGCAGCAGGTACTAGACATCAGACAGTAACTACAAGAGATCAGGCATCAAGCACAGGTCGTCAGGGAGCAGGAATAAGGCATCATGCAGAAAGTGTACAAGAGATCAGGCAGCAACTACAAGACTTAAAGAGCAGGTGCGAGACATCAGGCAGCAGCTGCAGGTAACACAATCAACATTTCCGCTGCTCTCTGAGGATGTCTCGTGGTCCTCTTTAAACGTTAATCATTTTATATATAATCGGGACACAGCTTTCATCCAACCTTATGTTTTATTGTATGAATAATATTCTATGCTTTCGTCGGGTGAAAATCATTACTTATTTTTCCAATTATAGCACAATGATGGGATCACATTGCCATAGTCACAAGACATACGTACGAGGGGAACACCTCTGCAAACATGCACACCTGGGTTGATTTACACCATAACACCGCATTCAAGGGAAAGCGTAAGGGAAATAGGAGGCATGGAGGGATAGTATCAATTCCTCTGATCAGGAGTCCTTCACCAGCATCAGGGTATCTAGAATGGAGCTCCCCAAGTCTAAGTCATTTTTCTTTAATGCTTTATATTTGTATAGAAAACTTGTTTTTGACTCATTAAAATTATCTTATTTGCTCTACCGTATATACAGTTGAAATAGAATAAATGAGATTATTGGTAAAATACAATAAGACAACTTGTAGTGGATGCTAAAACATTAAAGATTTTCTCGTGTGATTACTTGAGAATTGCTCTTTTCATCGGCTTCTAATTTTAAACGATAGTTCATCTTCCTTAGACGAAGGTTCGGATTTTCATTGACCTATGTCGATTAAAATTTTATAATTTTATATAATAAATTGAAATAATGGTGTCCTTGCGAAAACTTGAGAATGCTTTTTCTGATCGGCTTCTAACCAACGCTGATGCATCTTACTGAAATAAAAATTTGGATTTATACAGGGCTGGATAGGTAGAAACCCTTTTACCGTAGTAAAAATTTGAAAGGTATTGTGGCTATATTATCAGAGTTCGTCCATAAGATCTATCGGTTATCAAATGATCATTCCCTCTCCTCAGTAATTAGAAATAATTCAATGCATCATACCAGTGACCGCTGAATTATTATTATTATAAGTCGCCGTTAGCTACAAACAGTATCATGACCAGACTTAGTGAGATCATCATATCCTGGCCACTCACAGTAAAGGAAATCCATCTGGTAATCAGTGCCGTGATCAAGTCATCCTAAGTACTACATGGTGATAATAACATCATGATAACATCATGTCAGACAGGGACCGGGCAGCGGGGGCGGTGAACACTGAACTCGACTCCATGTACTCTCCTGGTAGGTAGTAGTAACAGAATTATTCTGGCCGATGAGATGCTACGCCTTGTGGTTATTCACATACCCCTTCTGGGTATGTGAATAACACTCAGTACTTGCCTTCTGGGTATGTCGGTATGTCAATCACACTTGGCATTTGAGTGCGACTCAAGTAATGAGTCAGCTCGACTCACGTACAGAGTCAAATACTGATTGTCACTCACAACTTGCTGAGTCGTGAGGAACGAAGGCAGAGAACCGACAGGGGTAAACGACAAAAGCACAAAACAGAGATATTCTTGAGCGAAACGTTGATGCAATAAAGGCTTATGCTGTTTCATTTGTCTGTGTCATCTGAGGGTCGTTGGTTCGATTCCGCGCTATTTTCGATGTTGTGTTGAGGTACCCAAGCCACAGGTATGCTCGGCACTACTTGTCCTGAGTCGTACTGACACACATTCCTGCGATAACCTTCCTGTGTTATCTTCGCTGTCATTCTACCATCTCTGCTTACCTTTTTTTTATCCTTATAATTTTTTCTTTCCTATTTCGCAAAAATCCCGAGCGATGATAATCTCCAAGTAATGTTAGCTTCTGCTGGAAGGACAAGACCTTTGAAGCTCTCTTAAGTGATGGAATGCTTGGGAATATCCTCATACCCCTACTCACGTTTCCCAGCTCAGGCTGACAAATTTCAGCACAATGTATGTTATCTATCCTGTGTGATGAAATAAGACAGGGGGAAACATAACTTTAGTTCCCACAATGTAAACTCTCAAATAGAGTAGAATGGTGAAGCCTCCCAATGCTTAGGTATCCGATTTTCCAGGATTTAAAAATTATATTTATGCCCTGTGCATCCATTCGTCATTCTCGCCTTTTCATCTATGAAAGACGTTTGTACATCAGGAGTTTGTATACAAACTTCTCAGTCCTTATTGAGCTATCCCCTTTATATCTTTTTCTGAGGGTGAGAGGGCATCTCACTTATTTCTCACGGTGAGGAATTAATCTATTGCTTTCTCACTCGTATACATATCTGGCGTTAACCTTAGCCCGGTTAACCCTTCTCTCCGTTAACCATTTACACACCGAATTTTCTCAGAATAACTATTTTTTACGAGTTAATTCCTTCCAAAAACAAATTCTGCTTTAATTTTCTTTGTTAATTTCACGTTAAGTATTCATTTTCTAATCATATTTTTACTTCTCTCTCTCTCTCGATCTCTCGGTCTCTTTTTTCTCTCTCTCTCTATCTCTCACATACTTTAAATGGGTTTTAAACAATCAATAAATAGTGCTCCTAGAGCTATTTTAATACCTTTATTATACAATAATAATAGACAACATTTAGTCTAGAGTTTTGTTTGTTGAAGGTATGACTTGTAAAAATTAGCGTATGAGAGAAACGTCAAATAAAAGTGTGCTGTGGTTTAAGTATTTTCCTCCGTGTCTGAATTTCTGTCATTCAATTCCTCTGCATTTTAGGGCAGAAAGACTTGATTCAACTTATTGAACGGCAGGGACAGAACGAACGGACGGTATATCTCTCAGGGCTTGGATAGGGATGGAACCCATGGCCAGTCTCTGAGTTTATGAAGAGGCTTCGAACCCATGTCAGAGCTATCAAGTTATGAACTATGTCCGAACCCATGGCAAGCCGGTCCTGAAATCAGGAGGCCAGTGCTTTCGTGTTATTATGATTTTGGCGAGTGGGACGATTTTTTTTTTTCGAATGATCGCTCACTGAATATATATCCTTCACAAAGGTAGAAATATTAGTTGTTTCATGATGAAAAAAAATTATTCATATACGATGAATTAGGAACATAAGCAACACCTGGGTATCATTCTTTTGATGACTTTTGCTAACCAGTGGCTTTTTCAATTCAATACAGAGATTATATGGAGAACAGGGGAAAATGGTGTGGTCAATACCTAATCTCGTAATGATAATGCAATGTAACGATACACATAAACTCAGAACATGAAGGTATTTAAGCTTTAAACGTATCTAGAAAACTGAAAGGTCAACAAATAGGAATGAGAGATATATTCCCATACAGAATCTTTAAAATAATATATCTTCCAAATAGCATTTTAGCTTATGGTAATTTAAAAAAGTAGTGACAGCGGTTGCTAAAACTACTATAAAATATGTAATAGAGAGGGAATGTCTTGTGAAAGTGTTCCATTTGTTTGTCACTATAATGTAAAATAATTTTTTTTTTTTTGAAATGTAAAGTTTACTGTGAATATGTATGTATTTGTTAAGATGGTGTTCTGTCTTCACCTTCCTCTGTTGGATCTTCACCTTCCATTGTTGGAACTTCACCTTCCTTTGTTGGATCTTCACCTTCCTCTGTTGGATCTTCACCTTCCTCTGTTGGATCTTTACCTTCCTCTGTTGGATCTTCACCTTCCTTTGTTGGATCTTCACCTTCCTCTGTTGGATCTTCACCTTCCTCTCTTGGATCTTCACCTTCCATTGTTGGAACTTCACCTTCCTTTGTTGGAACTTCCCCTTCATCTGTTGGAACTTCAACTTCCTCTGATGCGATTGATCTTCACCATCTTCTGATGGATCTTCACCATCTTCTGATGGATCTTCACCTTCCTCTGATGGATCTTCACCATCTTCTGATGGATCTTCACCATCCTCTGATGGATCTTCACCTTCCTCTGATGGATCTTCACCATCTTCTGATGGATCTTCACCTTCCTTTGCTAGATCTTCACCTTCCTTTGTTGGAACTTCACCTTCCTCTGATGGATCTTCACCTTCCTCTGATGGATCTTCACCATCTTCTGATGGATCTTCACCATCCTCTGATGGACTTCACCTTCCTCTGATGGATCTTCACCATCTTCTGATGGATCTTCACCTTCCTTTGCTAGATCTTCACCTTCCTTTGTTGGAACTTCACCTTCCTCTGATGAAACTTCACCTTCCTTTGTTGGAACTTTACCTTCCTCTGATGGATCTTCACTCCCGTTGGATTTTAACTTTCCGCTGTTGGATCTTCACCCTCTCTTGTGTGGAATGTTCACCTTCCTCTGTTGGATCTTCACTCTCTTCTGTTGGATTTTTCACCTTTCTCTGTTGGATATTCACTTTCCTCCATTGGATCTTCACCTTCCTGTGCTGGTTACTCACTTTGAACTGTTGGATCTCCGCCTTCCTTTGTTGGATATTCACTTTCCTCTTTTCTATCTTAACCTTCACCTGTTGGATCTTCACCCTCTCTTGTGTGGAATCTTCACCTTCTTCTGTTGGATCTTCAATTTCTACTGTTAGATCTTCATCCCTTTCTGTTGGATATTCACTTTCCTCCGTTGGATCTTTATCTTCCTCTAAATATTCACTTTTCACTGTTGGATCTTCACCTTCGTCTGTTGGATCTTCACCTTCGTCTGTTGGATATTCACCTTCCTCTCTTTGATCTTCACCTTCCACTGTTGGATCTTCACTTTCCACTGTTGGATCTTCACTTTCCACTGTTGGATCTTCACCTTCCACTGTTGGATCTTCACTTTCCACTGTTGGATCTTCACCTTCCACTGTTGGATCTTCACCTTCCACTGTTGGATCTTCACTTTCCACTGTTGGATCTTCACTTTCCACTGTTGGATCTTCACCTTCCACTGTTGGATCTTCACTTTCCACTGTTGGATCTTCACCTTCCACTGTTGGATCTTCACTTTCCACTGTTGGATCTTCACTTTCCACTGTTGGATCTTCACCTTCCACTGTTGGATCTTCACTTTCCACTGTTGGATCTTCACCTTCCACTGTTGGATCCTCACCTTACAGTGTTGGATCTTCACCTTTCTGTGCTGGATCTTCATCTTCCTTTATTTCATCTTTAACGTTGTTTGTTCCATCTTCTGCTACCTTTATTCCATCTTCTTCCTCTGTTTTATCTTTCTCCTCCCTCTGTTTTATCTTCCCCTCCCTCTGTTTTATCTTCTCCTCCCTTTGTTTTATTTTCTCCTCCCTTTGGTTCATCTTCACCATGCTTTATTGGATCATCACGCTCCTCTCTTTTATCTTTAAAGACCTTTCTCTTGTTTCATATTCACCTTTATGTTTCAACTTCTATTTCCTCTGTTCAATCCGTCCCTTCTTCTCTTCCCTCTTCAAAATTCCTTTGCTTTACATTATTCTTTATCTGTTATGGTGATAAGTGTTGTGTTGTGGTGATGTAGTGGCAATAAGTGTTGTGTTGTAGTGATGTAGTGGCAATAAGTGTTGTGTTGTAGTGATGTAGTGGCAATAAGTGTTGTGTTGTAGTGATGTAGTGGTAATAAGTGTTGTGGTGACAATTGTGTTATGTTATCGTGCTGAAGTGGTGATAAGTGTGTTATTGTGCTGTAGTGGTGATAGGTTTGTTGTAGTGGTGATAAATGTGTTGTAGTGGTGATAAGTATTGTGTTGCGTTATAATGTTGATAAGTCTTCTGTGTTTTCACTTTTCTATATTTCATTTACAGTTTTCCTCATATTCATTTACAGTTTTTCTCATATTCATTTTCTCCCGGTCCCAGTCTTCCCATCCACTGTCATCTATAACTCAATACCTATTATACATTATATAAAAAATAACCTTAAAATGCTCCTAAGATTTGGTTCACCTTGATTATAAAATAGATTTTGAAAGTACCTCATATATGACTTAGGGGTAAATCAAGTTTTTCGGTCCAGATTTTCCTTCTACAGTTTCTATTTCTTTCTTAAAATTTTCCTTTCTCTCTTACAGATTTTCCTTCTTCCCTTCGTCTCCCAACTGTTATTTAAATAGTTTTACATGTTGCTGTATGGAGTTACAAGACTTCTACATAGTACTGGGATATTTTTGCATTCATTTGTTTCTGATGTCGGCAGAGCTAACACTCCATTACAAATGATCTTGAAGAGAAGGATCTAAGTCAGAATTGCACGTTGAAGCCAGCCAACTCAAACGTATTAGGTAAAAGGATACAAGTGCAACATTTTATATTGGCAACGTTTCGCTCCTGGAGAGCGAAACGTTGCCACAATAAAATGTCGCATTAGTTGCACTTGTGTCCTTTTACATAACGTATTGTCGGTAATTCTTCTAACATTATTACCTGAAACTTGTACTAAGCATTTAGCTGAAACTGTCCGTCTCTGCTGTTGAAATTCGTGTTTGACAGTGCTGAGTCGATTATCACGGTTAGCAGTGTCTATCTGTATGACTGAAGCATTATGCATCACTTGCCTCGTCAAAATACCGTGGCTGGAGCAAGATACAACTAGCCCACAAAATTGGGAAGGAAACAAGGCTATGTTTCTGCACGTCCTGGGTCATAATCTTGCGGCTTATTAATAATCTGGGTTAGATGGGCATGACTTAGTTTAACTTCTGATTCGAGGATTGGTTGTTTACTTTCTCATGCTAATGATTTAATTGAAACTTTTCCAGGCGCTATTGTAAAAGCCTTTATAATAAATTACTAATGATTTTATCGGCACTTACTTTATTCTTATCAAGTACCTTCTATATGGACTTACCAGAACATTGAATCATTGGCACCTACGTTGTACATGTGAGCACATAGGAGTTTACTTCTAAGTATTGAAAGTATTAAGACAAGTATTAAGCCTTTTTATTCTTTATTCAAGATGAAAACATAGTTCTCTCTTGAGACTCACATTCCAGAAACCACGAACGGAAATCATGCGACAGCCTTTATATAATATGAAACACTAAACAATAGAGATATAATTCTCTCTCTCTCTCTCTCTCTCTCTCTCTCTCTCTCTCTCTCACAAACACACACACACACACTCTCTCTCTCTCTCTCTCTCTTTACGTCAATCGCAACTCTTTCTACGTCAGTGCTTTCTCTCCTGTGGTAAATCTTTCGCTGTCTAAACTCTCTACTTCTTTTGTCAGCCAACCATTTTTTCCTGCTGAAAGTTATTTTTTGTGCACTTTATTTTTTCTTCCTCTGACAAAGCCTCCCATTACTCTGTCTTTCTTTTCTTCTCCTCCTCTTCTTATTTCGTTAACTTTCCGCTGTTGTGTAGAACTTAGTTCAGTTAGGTTCCTTCCTACACCGATGATCTTGTCTTTCTTCCGTAAATCTATCCTTCTCGTAGTTAACTTTTCTTCTTTATTAACTTCCTTCTCCCTCATTAACCTAACGTTTTTGCTATCAATTTTAAATTTTCCAATTATTTTTACCTATTAATTGACCGACTCTGTTAAGACGTATCCTTCTCGTTATCTAAATTCTCAATTTACTTGCTGTCTCATACCTTTGAAATTGTCTACTTTTCCTATTCTATCTCTTTCATTCGTTATCGTTCTCTGTCTTCAGTTAGAGATTAGTACTCTCTCTAACAATCTCATTCCATTGATAGCCTCTAAGTTATTCTATTAAATACTATTTTCAACTGTTAACTTCTGCATTCCTCTGTTAGACTCTCCTCTGTTAACGTCTACTTTTACTCTTTTGTTAATCTCTTCTTTCTTCTCTTTGCTTTAATATGTTAAACTCTACTCTCCTAAGTTAATTTTTATTCTCCTCTGTTAAGCTTTACTTTGATCTGTTAAATTGTCATATATAATGTTTACCTCCCTCATTTAACATCCACCTTTATCCATCAGTCTTTAAATTCTATAAAATCTCAACAAATGTTCTACAAATTCTCAGTAAATATTGTTTGGTTCATTATAGTCTCTTCTGATAACTTCTGCTTTCCTATGTATATATCCTATTTACTCTGTTTATTCATCCACATAATTCCAGCATTCTTTTTTTTTTCCTGTTTACAATCTTCCCACAATAAAAAAAACAAGAGAATACGATGATGCCTGGGAAGGGCTCTTAAATCAAGGAGTTGAAGCTGCCTTACTTCCTTGCTTGAACCAGGTCTCATTACCTTCCCTTCTCCAGGTGCAGCATGAAAGATGAAGAATTATCGCTTACCTCGAAATACAATTGGTGAAGATGATGATAATGATGATGACAATCATAATAAAAATAACAATATTGAGGATTCCATTCTTCAGTTTTGTCTCATTATTGAATTGTGATCATTACACTTTGCCACACAAAAATGTATCAGTATAAACACAATATAAAGTCAATACATGAGAAATCGTAATTGAAGACGAGCAAAATAAATTTCAGTATATGAAGGAGAAAGGAAGCAAAACGAAGAAAGAAAAATATATATAAAAAAACATAGAGATATTACAAATATTCTAGAATGCTCTAAGCCAAATAAATGTTGAAAGCTAATACTGTTTTTAAAATAAATTTGAATAATGTGTATATATATATATATATATATATATATATATATATATATATATATATATATATATATATATATATATATATATATATAAAACTAAATATATTTTAGATAAGTTTAAAATAATTTAATAAACAAACACAACGAAATATTTTTTTTTTTTTTTTTTTGTGTGTGTGTGTGTGTGTGTGTGTGTGTGTGTGTGTGTGTGTGTGTGTGTGTGGGTAAATTGGTAAAAACTTGCCTAACAAAAAAATATTTCGTTGTGTTTGTTTATTAAATTATTTTAAACTTATCTAAAATATATTTATATATATATATACATATATATATATATATATATATATATATATATATATATATATATATATATATATATATATATATATATATATATATATATATATATATATATATATGTCGTGCCGATTAGGTAAAACTGGTCAATTAGCAAGAACTCATCTCAAATTAAGTCCTTTCTAAAAATTTCTCTTATACGTTTAAATATATATTTTTTCATTTATGTTAATGTAAGAATTTATAATTTTGTACCAAGAGAAACTTTGAAAACCTACCTAACCTTATTACAACAAGCGCAATTTAATTTAGCCTAACACAACTAAATATATTTTAGATACGTTAACGTCAATTTAATAATAAACAAACACAATGAAATATATTTTTTCGTTATGTTCAGAATGATTTTGGCGAAATTATTGCATACACAAATTTTCACTTGACTTATATGGCAGGTGAGTGTTGCTATTTAAGCCAAAATAGCAAGTTTTACCTAATCGGCACGACATATATATATATAGATATATATATATATATATATATATATATATATATATATATATATATATATATATATATATATATATATATATATATATGTATATATACAAGACAACCACTATGAAAAAATAGAGGAATTCCAAGCGCTTTCCTGACTACTCACATTATCAAGGAACTATAATACAAAACATAACAAGAAGGCTTATAAAGGGGCGAGACTACACCTCACAGTCACATCATACTAACAAAGACCACACCTCACAGTAGCGTAACATCGCCCGACTCTGTGAAGAGGACCTGAAACTCTTCCCAAAAATTAAGATTTGTCCAATTTATCATTAAATTCTTCCCAAATTTTATTAATTATAAATGAATCCAATTTATATAAACCAAAATAAATATTCATATTATTTTCAAAACCGCTTTTAATGAAACATGATTTTATTATATTTCTCTCAACCATGGACTTGCTTGATACAACTTTCTCAGTATTTTGAAAATCAATTGGTTAAAATCTCTCACATGAATAAATATAGCATTAGAATCTTGTCCAGTTCTAATGCTATATTTATGTTGTTTTAATCTAAGTTCAAGACTTTTACCAGTTTCACCTTAATCAACTTTATCGCATATTTTACAAGGAATCTTATAGACACATTTGTCAGCATTTTGGGGGGAATTTTTTATGAAAAGTTTTTTTTACTGTATCAAGATTCTTAAATACAACTTTGATAATAAAATTCTTAAGAAAGGAAGGCATATCAACCAAGTTTTCATGGTAAGGGAGAACCAACATATTTTTAGTTGAATAGCGTTGGTTGTCCCTTTTTGGAGCGTAAAATGTATTTCTAGCTATTTTAAAAGATTTATCAATTACGTTTCCTGAGTATTTTAAATCATTAGCTATTTTATAAATTTTAGAGATTTCTTCATCTATGAACTCTGGACTACAAATATGTAAAGCTCTCAAAAACATTGAAGAGAAAACCGATACTTTACAGCAGTGCCCTTGCTCAATCACTGTTACAGTAAAATATCATAGTAAATACAGATTCCATGCCCAACATTAAGTTGTATCTTAAACTTGCATCAGTCTATCCAAATCAGATTAAGAGTGTGAAGAAAATTCTCCAGTCTTTCAAGTCTCTTATCAGTATTTCTGGTAAACAACAATTAAAACTATTTCTCATTTTATAATAATCAAGTAAAAATGTTATCTCTTATACAACTAATGATTTTAGCATCAGCTAAACATAACTGTTCGAGACATGGATCTCATATCAAGCATTGTTTCGTATTTTATTCATTGGTATGTTCTTCAAGGCAAGAACATTCCACCTTGTTTTCTGATTATCATCCTATAATACTTTTCCATTCTAATAAAACTAAATATATAGGTAAGGAATCTTAATTGTTATTGGTAAAGACGAGCTGAATTCCGCTTCATTACGAGTAACATAGTACGTTAGTGTTCTTCAAGTCTAGATCATTGTTTACCGCTTTACCTGAACGCTGAACACAGGTAAAACATGAAATTTTCTATACAGAAGCTTAGTGTATATAGTAATAAATGAAGTGAATAACATATCTAGGGAATACTCTTGAAAAAATAACATAGCATGACTATTCATTAATGTGTGTGTACATATAACATTGTCTGACATGCATATTATGATGTAATATATAAATGTCATTATTAGTGAAGGCTTCAAATATCATCTGCATTCGACAGGAAAGAATGAATGTCAGTGTACTCAGTGACTTTTATTTAATCAATTATATTGTACTATGCTACATTTAAAAGATCACAATACCATGGTTAAATAACTATATTTACGTTAGGTAGAGAAGAATAAATAATAGTGTGTAAATGGAAGTGAGTGTATTGGTATAGCATATAATATTAAAACACAAAATGACAATAATAATAATAATAATAATAATAATAATAATAATAATAATAATAATAATAATAATAATAATAATAATAATAATAATAATAATAATAATAATAATAATAATAATAATAATAATAATAATAATAATAATAATAATAATAATAATAATAATAAAATAATAAATTTAATAATTATAATGTTAATAGCATTTATATTAATAAAACTAATAAATAATTATTAATATAATAATAATGTACACATGATAAAAAAAGTGAAAAAATAATGTTTCAGTACGAAATATACTAATTACAATAAAACTGACACTAACACATAAAAAAATCGGCTGTAAATTGGATTATTATTATATTATGTTATATAAATCGTATTATAAATTATAACGTTAATAATTATTAGAAAGCGATTTTCTAAATTATAATTGTCAGTATAAAGTCTATGGAGGCAGCATGTACGATTTCACTATCTCAGTGCCAAGGAAAAGTGCCTTACCTAAATATTTCTGTGATGGATATTGGAGAGTACAGAGGCTGCTAATTTCATCATTGTAATTCACTTGATTTTTTTGTCATGTTGGCCCTTATTTTGTTACGTACATTTTACATAATCATATATCGTGTATATCCGAATGTATATTTTAAACTTTTGTATATGCTATCTCCAGAAGGACTAATTAGATATGTTTCTCCGTTGACAGTGAATGATCAGTTTACACTGAGATGTATAGATTCTCAAGTGAATTTCAGAATGTTAAAATTATCTGCGTATGTACTGTCAGATATCCCATAATTAAATGTTGAGGTGGAAAGTATCCCATCAGCTTCCAAAGGGACTGTCGCTGATATGACGCCCTTTAAAAAATCTGATTCTCCTATTTGTTATTAAAGCAAATAACATTTATATACAGTAATTATATTCGTTTATCATAAATATTTTCATTAGTAAATTTAACGAATTAAATTCGTTTATCGTAAATATTTTCACTAGTAAATAATGCCAGTGTAGTCATAATGCGGCTAACCGAATAATGACTAAATTTAATACACTCGAAGGACACACTGCAGTTTGCCTCAAGGTTCATTTTAAATGCAGTTCCTTGATGCCGGTCAAAGGCTACTCAACCATAAATACCTCCTATTCCCAAGGTTCTATATGACCCCTTACGGATTTATCTCGACCCATTATATATAATGATTGACTCACGGTAGTTCACGAACTAAATTAAACCCCGTGGATGTCCCACAAAAATCAAAATTCTTTGAAGTATATTTTCTGAGTGATGTATCTTTTCCACTGAATAACACTCCTGATAATGCTTTAATAGATGATTAAGCTTGAAATACCTAAGTTTCTTGCAGAGACCTAACTTGTGTGTATCGGCCTCTCAAGTTTGCTTCTTTCAACTTACATAAACTCTAAGTCTTCTCCTTTAGTCTATGCCATCCCCGGTGTTCATACGCACAAGCTTATCTTCACTAAGTTCCTTATAGTGAGTCTAATGATCGAGAGACGAACCTTCTCTGATGTATTACTTAAATATGATTTCCATGCAACACTTCGGGAAGGATATCAAGCAACTGAGTAACGGTGAATGTGTGTGTGTGTGTGTGTGTGTGTGTGTGAGTGAGTGTCTGTGAGTGTGTGTGTGTGTGTGTACGTGTGTGTGTGTGTGTGTGTGTGTGTATGTGTGTGTGTGTGTGTGTACTCACTTAGTACTCACCTAGTTGTGGTTGCAGGGGTCGAGTCATAGCTCCTGGCCCCGCCTCTTCACTGGCCGCTACTGGGTCACGCTCCCTGCTCCATGAGCTTTAGCATACCTCTCCTTAAAGCTATGTATGGAACCTGCCTCCACTACATCGCTTCCTAAGCTATTCCACTTTCCGACCACTCTATGACTGAAGAAATACTTCCTAACATCCCTGTGATTCATTTGAGTCTTCTACTTCCAACTGTGTCCCATCTCTGGAACATTCTGTCTCTGTCCACCTTGTCTATTCCTCTCAGTATCTTATATGTCGTTATCATGTCCCCCCTATCTCTCCTGTCCTCCAGTGTCGTCAGGTCGTGTGTGTGTGCGTGTGTGAGTGTGTGTGTGTGTGTGTGAGTGTGTGTGTGTGTGTGTGTGTGTGTGTGAGTGTGTGTGTGTATGTGTGTACTCACCTATTTGTTGTTGCACGGGTCGAGTCATAGCTCCTGTGTCTGTGTGTGTGGTAAACTACAACACTAATTTCATTCTCCTCCCGTTTGGGATATCAGCTTTCACGAGCAGTACACATATTAATGCAGCCACAAACGAGTGTTTTTAGACAAATAGCAATACTGCGACTAGCCGGAGATCAAACCCCCGGTATTTTATCATGCTTCCGAAGCAAGCCAAAATTCCAAGATGCTTATCAGTGAATACACGTCTAGATTTATTATCTCTCCGGAAAGCATTCAAAATATCGATGCACAATTTAGTTTTAGTTTTTTCGTTGAATCCGTTAGATATTCTTAAAATACAATGATTTTTATGTAAAAAGATAACTCTAATGATAAATAAAAATGATATTGGGAAACAAAGAAATTTTTGAATAAAGACTCATTAATTCATATATATATATATATATATATATATATATATATATATATATATATATATATATATATATATATATATATCTTTCTTTCAACACGTCAGCCGTTTCCCACCGAGGCAGGGTGGCACAAAAGGAAAACGAAAGTTTCTCCTTTTACTTTTAGTAATATATACAGGAGAAGGGGTTACTAGCCCCTTGCTCCCGCCATTTTAGTCGCCTCTTACGATACGCATGGCTTACGGAGGAAGAATTCTGTTCCACTTCCCCATGGAGATAAGAGGAAATAAGAACAAGAACTAGTAAGAAAATATAAGAAAACCCAGAGGGGTGTGCATATATATGCTTGTACATGAATGTGTAGTGTGACCTAAGTGTAAGTAGAAGTAGCAAGATGTACCTGAAATCTTGCATGTTTATGAGACAGAAAAAAGACACCAGCAATCCTACCATCATGTAAAACAATTACAGGCTTTCGTTTTACACTCACTTGGCAGTACGGTAGTACCTTCCTGGGTGGTTGCTGTCTACCAACCTACTACCTAGGATATATATATATATATATATATATATATATATATATATATATATATATATATATATATATATATATATATATATATATATATATATAATAAATGTACACGTTTATTGTATACACACTCATCTGAGTTTTCTTTGATTTTATCTTAATAGTTCTTGTTCTTATTGCTTTTCCCTTTCATATCCATGGGGAAGTGGAATAAGAATCTTTCCTCCGTAAGCCATGCGTGTTGTAAAAGTCAACTAAAATGCCGGGAACAATGGTCTAGTAACCCCTTTTCTTGTATAGATTTACTAAAAAGAAAAAGAAGAAAACCGTCAAAGTGGGATGTTTGAATGTCCGTGGATGTTGTGCGAATGATAAGAAAGAGATGATTGTAGATGTTATGAATGAAAAGAAGCTGGATGTCCTGGCTTTAAGTGAGACAAAGCTGAAGGGGGAAGGAGAGTTTCAGTGGGGAGAAATAAATGGGATTAGATCAGGGGTTTCAAATAGAGTTAGAGCTAAAGAAGGAGTGGCAATAATGTTGAATAATCAGTTATGGCAGGTAAAGAAGGAATATAAATGTATAAATTCAAGGATTATGTGGAGTAAAATAAAGGTTGGATGTGAAAAGTGGGTTATAGTAAGTGTTTATGCACCTGGAGAAGAGAGAAGTGTAGAAGAGAGAGAGAGATTTTGGGAAATGTTGAGTGAGTGTGTGGGGAGTTTTGAACCAAGTGAGAGAGTAATTGTGGTTGGGGATCTTAATGCTAAAGTGGGTAAAAATGTTGTGGATGGAGTAGTAGGTAAATTTAGGGTGCCAGGGGTAAATGTAAATGGGGAGCCATTAATTGAGCTATGTGTAGAAAGAGGTTTGGTAATAAGTAATACATATTTTATGAAAAGAGGATAAATAAATATACAAGGTATGATATAGCACGTAAGGAAAGTAGTTTGTTGGATTATGTATTGGTGGATAAAAGGTTGATGAGTAGACTTCAGGATGTACATGTTTATAGAGGGGCAACGGATATATCAGATCATTATTTGGTTGTAGCTACAGTTAGAGTAAAAGGTAGATGGGACAAAAGGAAAATGGCAACAGCAAGTAAGAGAGAGGTAAAAGTGTATAAACTAAGGGAGGAGGAAGTTAGGGTGAGATATAAGCAACTATTGGCAGAAAGGTGGGCTAGTGCAAGTAGGAGTAGTGGGGGTTGAAGAGAGTTGGGATAGTTTTAAAAATGCAGTATTAGAATGTGGGGCAGAAGTTTGTGGTTATAGGAGGGTGGGTGCAGGAGGAAAGAGGGTGAGTGGTGGAATGAAGAAGTAAAGGGTGTGATAAAAGAGAAAAGGTAGCTTATGAGAGGTTTTTACAAAACAGAAGTGTTAGTAGAAGAGCAGAGTATATGGAGAGTAAAAGAAAGGTGAAGAGAGTGGTGAGAGAGTGCAAAAGAAGAGCGGATGAAAGAATGGGAGAGGATCTGTCAAGAAATTTTGCTGAAAACAAGAAAAATTTTGGAGTGAGATAAACAAGGTAAGAAAGCCTAGGGAACGAATGGATTTGTCAGTTAAAAACAGAGTAGGGAGTTAGTAGATGGGGAGCTGGAGGTATTGGGTAGATGGCGGGAATATTTTGAGGAACTTTTAAATGTCGATGAAAAAGGGAGGCGATAATTTTATGTACTGGCCAGGAGGTACAACATCGTTTAGGAGTGAAGAAGAGCAGGATGTGAGTGTGGGGGAGGTGCGTGAGGCATTACGTAGAATGAAAGGGGTAAAGCAGCTGGAATTGACGGAATCATGACAGAAATGTTAAAAGCAGGGGGATATAGTGCTGGAGTGGTTGGTATTTTTGTTTAATAAATGTATGAAAGAGGGAAGGAACCTAGGGATTGGCAGCGAGCATGTATAGTTCCTTTATATAAAGGGAAGGGGATAAAAGAGAGTGTAAAAATTATAGGGGAATAAGTTTACTGAGTATACCAGGTAAAGTGTATGGCAGGGTTATTATTGAAAGAATTAGAGGTAAGACAGAGAGTAGGATTGCAGATGAGCAAGGAGGCTTTAGAGTGGGTAGGGGATGTGTAGATCAAGTGTTTACAGTGAAGCATATATGTGAACAGTATTTAGATAAAGGTAGAAAGTTTTTATTGCATTTATGGATTTAGAAAAGGCATATGATAGAGTGGATAGGGGAGCAATGTGGCAAATGTTGCAAGTGTATGGAATAGGTAGTAAGTTACTGAAGGCTGTAAAGAGTTTTTATGAGGATAGTGAGGCTCAGGTTAGGGTGTGTAGGAGAGAGGAGATTACTTCCCGGTAAAAGTAGGTCTTAGACAGGGTTGTGTAATGTCACCATGGTTGTTTAATATATTTATAGATGGGGTTGTAAAAGAAGTAAATGCTAGGGTGTTGGGGAGAGGGGTGGGATTAAATTATGGAGAATTAAATGCAAAATGGGAGTTGACACAGCTACTTTTTGCTGATGATACTGTGCTTATGGGAGATTCTAAAGAAAAGTTGCAAAGGTTAGTGGACGAGTTTGGGAGAGTGTGTAAAGGTAGAAAGTTAAAAGTGAACATAGATAAGAGTAAGGTGATGAGGGTATCAAACGATTTAAATAAAGAAAAATTGGATATCACATTGGAGAGAGGGATTATGGAAGAAGTAAATGTTTTCAGATATTTGGGAGTTGATGTGTCAGCAGATGGGTTTATGAAGGATGAGGTTAACCATAGAATTGATGAAGGAAAAAGGTGAGTGGTGCATTGAGGTATCTGTGGAGACAAAAACGTTATCCATGGAGGCAAAGAAGGGAATGTACGAAAGTATAGTGGTACCAACACTCTTATATGGGTGTGAAGCATGGGTTGCAAATGCTGCAGCGAGGAGGAGGCTGGAGGCAGTGGAGATGTCCTGTCTAAGGGCAATGTGGTGTAAATATTATGCAGAAAATTCGGAATGTGGAAATTAGGAGAAGGTGTGGAGTTACTAAAAGTATTTGTCAGAGGGCTGAAGAGGGGTTGTTGAGGTGGTTTGGTCATTTAGAGAGAATGGATCAAAGTAGAATGACTTGGAGAGCGTATAAATCTGTAGGGGAAGGAAGGCGGGGTAGGGGTCGTCCTAGAAAAGGTTGGAGGGAAGGGGTAAAGGAGGTTTTGTGGGCGAGGGGCTTGGACTTCCAGCAAGCATGTGTGAGCGTGTTAGATAGGAGTGAATGGAGACGAATGGTTTTGGGACATGACGATCTGTTGGAGTGTGAGCAGGGTAACATTGTGTGAAGGGATTCAGGGAAACCAGTTAATTGATTTAGTTGGACTTGAGTCCTGGAAATGGGAAGTACAATGCCTGCACTTTAAAGGGGGGGTCTGAGATAGTGACAGCTGGGAGGGACTTTTCTCAGCTGTAGTATCTGAGCTCCTCTGCAAAGACAGTGATTATGTATGAGTGTGGTGAAAGTGTTGAATGATGATGAAAGTTTTTTCTTTTTGGGGATTTTCTTTCTTTTGGTCACCCTGCCTCGGTGGGAGACGGCCGACTTGTTGAAAAAAAAAAAAAATATATAATGTATATATATATATATATATATATATATATATATATATATATATATATATAATATATATATATATATATATATATATATATATATATATATATATATATATATATATAATATATATATATATATATATATATATATATATATATATATATATATATATATATATATATATATAATATATATATATATATATATATATATATATATATATATATATATATATATATATATATATATATATATATATATATTTTTTTTTATTAACACATCGGCCGATTCCCACCAAGGCAGGTGGCCCGAAAAGAAAAACTTTCATCATCATTCACTCCATCACTGTCTTGCCAGAAGGGTGCTTTACACTACAGTTATAAAACTGCAACATTAACACCTCTCCTTCAGAGTGCCGGCACTGTACTTCCCATCTCCAGAACTCAAGTCCGGCCTGCCGGTTTCCCTGAATCCCTTCATAAATGTTACTTTGCTCACACTCCAACAGCACGTCAAGTATTAAAAACCATATGCCTCCATTCACTCCTATCAAATACGCTCACACATGCTTGCTGGAAGTCCAAGCCCCTCGCACACAAAACTTCCTTTACCCCCTCATTCCAACCTTTCCTAGGCCGACCCCTACCCCGCCTTCCCTCCACTACAGATTTATACACTCTCGAAGTAACTCTGTCTCGTTCCATTCTCTTAATTCTTTCAATAATGACTCTACCATACACTTTACCAGGTACACTCAACAGACTTATTCCCCTATAATTTTTGCACTCTCTTTTGTCCCCTTTGCCTTTATACAAAGGAACAATACACGCTCTCTGCCAATCCCTAGGTACCTTACCCTCTTCCATACATTTATTAAATAATAGCACCAACCACTCCAAAATTATATCCCCACCTGCTTTTAACATTTCTATCTTTATCCCATCAATCCCAGCTGCCTTACCCCTTTTCATTCTACCCACTGCCTCACGAACTTCCCTACACCCACAACTGGCTCTTCCACACTCCTACAAGATGTTATTCCTCCTTGCCCTACACACGAAATCACAGCTTCCCTGTCTTCATCAACATTTAACAAATCCTCAAAATATTCTCTCCATCTTCCCGATACCTCTAACTCTCCATTTAATAACTCTCCTCTCCTATTTTTAACTGTCAAATCCATTTGTTCTCTAGGCTTCCTCAACTTATTAATCTCATTCCAAAACTTTTCTTATTTTCAACAAAATTTGCTGATAACATCTCACCCACTCTCTCATCTGCTCTCTTTTACATTGCTTCACCACTCTTTTAACCTCTCTTTTCTCTCCATATACTCTTCCCTCCTTGCATCACTTCTACTTTGTAAAAACCTCTAATATGCTAACTTTTCTCCCTTACTACTCTCTTTACATCATCATTCCACCAATCGCTCCTCTTCCCTTCCGCACCCACTCGCCTGTAACCACAAACTTCTGCTGAACACTCTAACACTACATTTTTAAATCTACCCCATACATTTTCGACCCCATTGCCTACACTCTCACTAGCCCATCTATCCTCCAATAGTTGTTTATATCTTACCCTAACTGCCTCCTTTTAGTTTATAAACCTTCACCTCTCTTTTACTTAGTGATTCTATTTTCCTTGTATCCCATCTACCTTTTACTCCCACTGTAGCTATAACTAAAAAGTGATCTGATATATCTGTAGCCCCTCTATAAACATGTACATCCTGAAGTCTACTAAACAGTCTTTTATCTACCAATACATAGTCCAACAAACTACTGTCATTACGCCCTACATCATATCTTGTATACTTATTTATCCTCTTTTTCTTAAAATATGTATTACCTATAACTAAACCCCTTTCTATACAAAGTTCAATCAAAGGGCTCCCATTATCATTTACACCTGGCACCCCAAACTTACCTACTACACCCTCTCTGCATGTTTCTCCCACTTTAGCATTTAGGTCCCCTACCACAATTACTCTCTCATTTGGTTCAAAAGTTCCTATACATTCGCTTAACATCTCCCAAAATCTCTCTCTCCTCTACACTCCTCTCTTCTCCAGGTGCATACACGCTTATTATGACCCACTTTTCGCATCCGACCCTTATTTTAATCCACATAATCCTTGAATTTACACATTTATATTCCCTCTTTTCCTTCCATAACTGATCCTTCAACATTATTGCTACCCTTCCTTAGCTCTAACTCTCTCAGATATATATATATATATATATATATATATATATATATATATATATATATATATATATATATATATATATATATATATATACATATAACAAACTGATCATATTGGTCAATTAGCAAGAACTCATTTATAATTAAGTCCTTTCTGAAGTTTTATCATATACTTTAAAAATATATATTTTTCATTTCGGTTAATGTAAAAATTAATATTTTGTACCTAAGGAACTTTATAAAACTTACCTAACCTTATTATAACAAGCGTAATTTAATTTGGACTAATCCAACTAAATATATTTTAGATAAGTTTACAATAATTTAATAATAAACAAACACAAGAAGATATATTTTTCGTTAGGTTCAGAATGATTTTTGCGAAATTATTACATACACTAATTTTCGCTTGTCTTATTCGGCAAGAAGAGCGTTTCTATTTAAGCCAATTAGAAACGACAGTTATACATATATATGTATATATATATATATATATATATATATATATATATATATATATATATATATATATATATATATATATATATATATATATATATATATATATATATATATTTATTTATATTTATTTATTTATATAATATACCCCGGGCTATCATTTTTCTTGATAGTCCGGGGTATATATGCTTTGTTTGATATATAGCCAATCGACTGCACATGCTGTTAAGGCTGGGTGTCGACCACCAGTCAAGGAAACCATGATCTTTAAAATAAGGATTAAATTCTCAACGCTTGTAACTGAGAGATATACAGCTCTCAGTGTATGCCCCTTCGCATTTTGGGTTGAACAATGTGTTTTCATCTTTTTTAACAACGCAGATTTATCTTTCAGTTTGAGTTTTTAAATTATTTACAATGAGATTTTAAAGTATTTAATACGAGCTTTTAAATAATAACTTCAAAGTTCATTTTGCTAGACTGTGAGAGATGCACTTCATTTTGGCGATTAGTGGAGCCTCCGTCACACCTAATAGTGAATGACCCCACACTGGTTTAACGCTTTATAAAAATATAATGTTATTACTCTAGACAATGGCTGATTTGCCTTTCACGCCTCCCAAACTAGAAGTATTCTTCCTTTTGTAGTCACTGGCGAGTAAAAGCTGAGAAATTGCATTATAATTGGGGATGTCTACTAACAGTAAAGAATCGAACCCAGAAAGTCTTAGTAACCCATTGAGACTGTATCATATAAGTAGCATATTACTTTATCATGAGCATCATGAATCATTTTGATGTTATTCATATTTGCATTAAGTATAGATAACAAATTTGGAATTTGCATAGTAAATATCGGAAGTTAAAACCATCCTTCATTATGGCAGCTTCACAGTTGTTTCCAGGAATTTCTGACATTGCAATAAAAGGACCTTAGTTATGCAAATGAATCCAAATACTGTCTGATCCCAGTATTACTTTTATTTATTAGAATTCTAGTTTTCTTTCAATGATCATATTTTCATAAAACCTATAAATAAATAGTAGGCATAAATTTTGAAAACAATTTGGTTCCTCCCACGAATCAAAGGATGAATGATGTATTTGTTTTAGCAGTCCTACGAGGCTTCTCAACTACCAAATGTGACTGACTGCTTGGGGAAGTGTCATCTGACAGCCGTTAGAGTACACGCCTAACATTGTCTTCTCTCGTCATATTACATTGTTTCGACGTGCGTTCGGAACTTTTCATTATAAATCAAATATCTTTTCCAGGATCTCTCTTCTTGGGAGGGGGAAATCTTGATATGCTTTATCCAGGTATTCAATAATCTTTACTGATTTAGTGCTCCCTATGATTACAGTACAGAGAGATCTGCTCCTTCACCGAGTCATTGTGTTGATATTTGTTCTCATTAATTCCATGGTATTATTTTTTTTCAAAGTTCATTATTACAAGAATATTTTCCTTTAACATTCTTTTGCTTGTCGTCATTAAAATGAATCGAGACTCTTGATAGTATGAAAATACTGTGGTGCACATTTCAAAGATTTTAAAAACGATTTATGCAATACATATTATTATATTCTGCATAATTACGTTGGAGAGGGATGTCGTAGTGAAGTCTCGAAAATGGCTGAACATTCTTATCAGTGAAGTATTTAATGTGAACCTTCGAACATAATCTTAGATTTGCGGTTTTAACGTGTTGTTACTAAAGCGATTCGTGTTGTTTAAATGTTCCTTACATCAGTGTTAAGACTTTACTTATATATAACTTTTGGCTCTCTCCTCTTTATCTCTCACACTTAATATTAACTCAGGAAGGAACGAAACGTCGTCACATGATATGCACCCTAAAGAGGGTATTCCTCTCAGCGTATAAATGCTGAGAATATATCCCCGCGTCAGGAAACACTTTCTGTGTATTTCCTGACGAATTTTACCTAACCTAACCAATTTAAAGATTAAAATAGTTTTGACTGATGGTGAGACGGTTACCGTGCAGCTTGGATGGCCCTAGAGTAGGCGATAGGCCTTAAACCCCATTAACAAGTCAGTATCGTCGCAGAGGATATATACCAAGAACTGACTAGGACTATTAACAAGTCGGAGCTAAACATTTTCATAAGTTTCAGTCTCGTACGTGCGGGATATTTGTGCATTGTTCCAATCACGGTATTGTGTATGTTTTTTTCACAATCTATATATGTTGCGAGTTTACTTTAACCCCTATTTTAAGGATTAAAGTATTCTTGCCCGGTTACTTACAGTCATAATATAACTAATATAATCAATAGACTTTAACACCCATTCACCAGCCTAATCAACGTCGTCCGGCAGGATACATATGGCGAGAAGTATGTCTCTCAGCGTACAAGTACTGAGAATTTACTTTAAACAGTATTTTAGTGAATGAATTGCGAGCAGCCTTAATTACCCTTGAGTTGTCGATAGGATTACAACACCATTAACTAACTAATCAACCAATATCTTCTCAGTTTGTATATGTCTACCGATGAGAATTGCTCTCTTGAAGTGTGTGAGCTGAGAGGAGCAGTGTATATACATGTGGCAGAATATCCGCCCATATTTGGGCTTAAAGTATTTTCGATTGGTGATGAACAGGTGACGACTCTTTTGTGTGGGTAGTGTTTAAGCCTTATAAACTGTCCAAATGAAGGTTTATTGTGAAAGGTTATTTTCCGTCTCTGCACAACTTACTACTAACGAATTTCATACTTTGCAAGTAGCGATATGAAATGAATCCCAGACATATTGCATTTTGTTATGAAGATGGTTATCAAGGACAAGCAAAAACGTGCTTGGAAAAATATATAAATATGTTAACAAATCATGTTAACATATGGACTTCCATTTTTGCATAACTATTTCTGAGCTAACTTAAACTTCATTCATGATTCTGCTGGTGACCATAAACCAAACCTCTTGAGATAATATTTCTGAAGGCAGGTGAAAGCTGTTGGAAGCCTGTAATGGGCTCAGTTGGAGAAGAGTGGTGAAGTCAAGATGATTGAACAGAGAAACACGTCTCAAAGGTAGGCTGATGAGGCTATTATGTGAGACATCTTGGCCACTGCATAGGAGCATGCACTGGAAGATTACTTCTCAAGTGCTACTTAGAAGACATTCTAAGATTAGTGTGTCAAAGCAGAAGAGCTAAACCTCGAGACATTAATTGAAAGATTGAAATTAAGAACAATATACGCGCAATTAACTGAATGTTGGTTAAATATCCTTACATTTTTACAAGGGTTCGACTGTGGAAGTTCAGAAGGCGAATGAAGAGGTTATCTTTAATATAAATTCCCAGTGTACAACTTGCAGTGCAGCAGAATAAACTAAAGAAGGCAGCTCCACATTATGCTGCCCAGATACTAAATGATAAATGGGTTAAAATTCGAACTTCTTTTTCCCAACAAACTCTACAGCCAGCATCTGCACTACACCCTAACTTACCCACTTCTGCACTTTGTTGCCAAGTTAACAATATATAGACAATGAGCAATAGAATGTTTCTTTCTATTCTTCGTTTTCTCCTTCTGATATTCCTCTTCATCTCCTGTCTTCATCAAAGAACTCTAATCGTTTTCTGTTAACACGCTCTTATAGCTACTCGTTATTCTTCACCCTCCAACAACCACAACTCTACCAATGAATAGTGCGCACCCCCATCTCCCATTCCTCTTTCTTGAATTCTCATACACGTCGCGTGTGTACCTGCATTTCTGAAAACTCTTCTTCAATTTAATCGCTCTTCTTGTTCTTACCCATCTTTCATGCATAATCATCCTATCCCTAATCATGTAATCTATGTCCTACAATCACACCACTCCCACAACCGACTTCAGTACCTCTACTTTATCAAATCCTTTATTCTGTGCCACTCCTTATCCCATTCCTCTTCTTCTTCGTCTTACCCCCTCTTCCCCATTCCCCTTTCTCCTGGTCCTACTCCTCTAATTATATATTATCTAGCTCTCATGCTATATGAACCACCAACTTATTTTCTTCCACTCAGCCAACTTACCACTAGTCTCTATAATCATTGTTGGTGAAAATACCTGACGATGATGATGATACTTGATAAAGTTCAGTAATAGACGAAACGTCGTAGTAAGGATTTCACGTCATACAAAGAGTCTTTCTCACTCAATTCTCCTCCTCAGTCATTTTCCTTAGCTTCGTCACGGCCTTCAAAACTGATCGATTGTAGCTTAGCGAAGAGAATAAAAAACACTGACAAAAATTCGGCATGATGTAAAAGAACTGGGAATATATTATGAGAGAGAGGAAATCCCCTTCCCATATTTCCTAATTACTGTAACCAGACTCGGCAAATGTTATGACGCGAGAAGGGTGATTGACATTTTACGTCAGGAAAGACTTACAGGGGCTAAGAAAAAATCCATTAGCAATCACTGTTTTCGCTCTTAATGAGGTGTACGGACCCATTACCTGCAAGTGCTGTGGTCTATTAGCTTAAGGATGGGGAAGTGGAACAGAAAGCCATGTGTGTCGTAATGGCGACTAAAATGCCGGGAGCAAGGGGCTAGTAACCCCTTCTCCTGTATATATTACTAAATGTAAAAGGAGAAACTTTCGCTTTTTCTTTGGGATACGGCTGGTGCGTTGAAAGAAAGAAAGAAAGAATATATATATACGGAGTGTACATGAAGTGAGTGCCAGTGAGGGAGGATACATAGCTGTCATCTGAGGGTTGGAGGGGGTAGTGAGAGGAAGTGGGCAACATGGAGGAGGGGGTAGGATTTCGTATGTTCCCCCCCTTCCTCAAACATGCGCACATACCGTGCGCATGTTTCGAAAGCCGAGTGTTTTTTAACCTTGTGTGTATAGTGTAAAGTGTATAGCGGTGTGTTGTTTATAGTGGGGGCTGGGTATAGTGCATATTGTCGTGTCATATATAATGAGGTGTCGTTTAGTGTAGTGCGTGGACAACTCTGCCAGGCCCGCCTCTCCAGGTCATCACCTCTACTCTCTACTACTTCCTCACCCTCATCACTCCTCACACCCCGTCTTCCACGCGAACTTGAGACCGCCAACCAGATCTAGGCCTACTCTCTCCTCCTCCCTTCTTCACCCCCACCATGAACAACCAGGGTATGTGCCTCCACCCACACGTGCCATTTTCCCTTCATCCCAAGCTTACCACACAGACTGAGGTATGGCAGATGATGCAGCCAACCAGCCACAAGGCCAGGGAAACAGTGCACCTAACAATGAAAGAAGAGGCACATGTCAGGTGTGTTTTGGGTGTTTTCGAGTGTTTCGGGCACTCAACAGGAATGACCTTATACGTATACACAATGGGTGTGCTGGATCACATATGGTCCCTGCAGGTAGCAGCCCACAGCCTCCACAGGGAGGTGAAAGTTCAGTTGTGAAGATCTTCTGATGGTATTCAAATCCACTGCTCGCAGTACCCTGTCTCACATTTCTAAGGCGGATCGTCCATATGCGGCAGGGAAATTCACAGACCTTAAGCAGGTGAATGGAGGTTCCACCAACTGAGAAGTCCGGGGCACCATTAAGGCATAGCAGAACCTACTCCTGTTCAGTTCCTGAAAGATGAAGCAAACTGCTAACCACAGCAGTCATCAAGGCAGTGCGCAACTACCCAAGAACGGATAATTGTGTCTCTCTGCCTCATCATTGCAGGAATCACAGAGGCAGACCCAAGAAAAATTCCACTGAAAATAAGAAAATCTGCGCACAGGTTAGCAAAAAAATCAAAGAAGGTAACACAGTTGGAACAATCAGAATAATTATAAGTGAAGACACTGTTGCTCCCAACAAGGGACACCATAGTCGTTAACAACAACCCTGAGGAAGATCTCATCACTGGACAATTAATTTTGCCAGAATCAGAAGTGTATAAGGCGATAGAGTCATTTTCACCAGGATCTGCAGGAGGTTTCACTGGAATTCGACCACAACTCCCAAAAGAGATGGTAAATCCAGTACTTGGTACGTCTACATCAATTCTTCTCTCCGAGTTAACAACCTTCGCCAACAACAGACTGGCTGGGCGGATTCCAGAAGAAATTAAATCTTTATTTTTTTGGAGCCTCATTATGCGCTTTAAAGAAGAAGAATGGGGGACTCAGACCCATCGCTGTTGGTAACACTCTTCGTCGTATCGTTGCCAAAGCAGCAGTAAGAAACATTCGCCTAGAAGCTGCCAGTTTACTCTAGCAACACCAACTGGGTTTTGTATCTCTCAAGGTAGTGAAGTGGCAGCTCATGCAGCAAGGGTCTACATCAGGGACTTACCAGAAGACAAGACCGTAGTCAAACTTGACTTTTGAAGTGCTTTTAATATGGTGAAAAAATATGTGGTCTTTCCAGCCGTTCGGGATCGGTTCCCCAGACTTTTTCCCTTCATTTAACTGGCTACAGCAAACCCTCAATTCTTTTGTTTGGTTAACATGAAATTCCCCAATTAGAGGGTGTTCAGCAGAGTGACCCACTCACTCTACTTCTCTTCTGCTTGGCAGTAAGAGAACTAACTTCCAGCCTACGCAGCGAGATCAACATCTAGTACCTGGATGATGGCACTCTGGCAGGTAATGAAGAGTCCCTGGTAGAGGACCTACAACTGGTGAAGACACAGGGAGAAGCCTTGGGACTCATCCTCAATTCCTCCAAGTGTGAAATCATCACAACGAACCAGGAAATAATCAGAGCTGTGCGAACAATCCTACCTGAAGTCTCTAATACAACTCCAACCAAGAGGACATTCTTGGGAGTACAGCTGGGTCATCAGGCCATCGACGCAATCTTCAAGGACAAACTGAATGACCTGAAGAGAAGAGGAAAGAATTAGAGATATTAATGCCCATGATGCCCTGTATCTCCTCACAAGGTGTCTTACTCTGCCAAGACTCACTTACTTCCTGAGGTGCGCACCCTCTTTTGACAACCCAACACTCAACGAATATGACTCACTCATGAGATCAATCTTTAAGAAGGCACTGAATCTGTCATTGGAAGATAATCAATGGAATCGGGCAATTCTCCCAGTGCGACTGGGAGGAATAGGGGTTCGCAAGGCAACGCAGGTAGCTTTACCTGCATTTCTGTCCTTGTGTTTGGCTTCCAGTGGACTTGTCAAAGAAATTGTCCCCAGACGCTTGAGAGGTGTGGTAGGAGCTCAGGAACCCAGAAATAACGGTTTTAAATTGGATGAATTTAGATTTAGAAGGCTCATAGGCAAGTACTGGTTTTCGAACAGAGTTGTAGATGCGTGGAACAATCTTCCGAGTACTGTGATAGAGGCTAGGACCTTGGGTGGCTTGGGAGGCAAATTACTAGAGTCAATTATAGCTGATATTATTAGAAGCCATCTAGATAACCATAATTTGATTAATGATACCCAGCATGGATTCACGAGGGGCCGTTCCTGCCTATCTAATTTATTAACCTTCTTCAGTAAAGCTTTTGAGGCTGTTGATCACGATAAAGAATTCGATATTGTTTATTTAGACTTTAGTAAGGCTTTTGATAGAGTACCGCACCAGAGACTGTTAAAGAAAGTGGCAGCTCATGGCATTGGGGGAAAAGTGCTGTCATGGATCGAGTCATGGCTCACCAATAGGAAGCAGAGAGTGTGCATAAATGGGGTTAAATCCGAATGGGGACTTGTAACAAGTGGTGTTCCACAGGGATCAGTCTTAGGCCCATTGTTATTTATAATATATATCAATGACCTTGATGAGGGAATTACTAGTGATATGAGCAAATTCGCCGACGACACGAAGATAGGTAGGATAATTGATTCAAACATAGATGTCATAGAACTTCAGGAAGATTTAGACAAACTTAATTCGTGGTCAGAAAAGTGGCAGATGCAGTTCAATGTAGATAAATGCAAGGTTCTGAAGCTCGGGAGTGTCCATAACCCAAGCACTTATAAGTTAAATAACGTAGAACTTAGCCATACAGATTGCGAGAAGGACTTGGGGGTGATGGTAAGCAGCAACCTTAAACCAAGACAGCAATGCCTAAGCGTACGTAATAAGGCAAATAGATTACTGGGATTTATATCAAGAAGTGTTAGCAACAGAAGTCCAGAGGTTATATTACAGCTTTATACATCATTAGTAAGGCCTCACCTAGATTACGCAGCTCAGTTCTGGTCTCCATATTACAGAATGGACATAAATTCGTTAGAAAACATTCAGCGTAGAATGACTAAATTAATACATAGCATTAGAAATCTTCCTTACGAAGAAAGATTGAAGACCCTAAAATTACATTCACTTGTAAGACGTAGAATGAGGGAGACATGATCGAGGTATACAAGTGGAAAATGGGTATTAACAAAGGGGATATAAATAAGGTCTTGAGGATATCTCTCCAAGAGAGAACCCGCAATAATGGATTCAAGTTAGATAAGTTTAGATTTAGAAAGGATATAGGAAAGTATTGGTTTGGAAATAGGGTAGTTGATGAGTGGAACAGTCTGCCTAGTAGGGTTATTGAAGCTAGGACCTTGGGTAGTTTCAAATTTAGGTTGATAAATTCATGAGTGAGAGGGGTTGGATTTGAGTGGACTCGGCATGAGTGGGTAGAATTGTCAAAGCTTGTTTCTTGGGTAGCATTGAAAATTGGGTTGAGCAAATGTTCTGTTGGTGGGACGGATTGTGAAGGACCTGCCTAGTATGGGCCAACAGGCCTGCTGCAGTGTTCCTCCTTTCTTATGTTCTTATGTTCTTATATGAGTGGGAGGGGCTGGGTTTGATTGGTGTTGTGAGTACGGGAATAAATTCTTGGGTGGTGGTGGTTTTGATGTGGATCTGCCTTGTATGGGCCAGTAGGCCTTCTGCAGTGTTCCTCCATTCTTATGTTCTTATGTTCTTATGTTCATTGAAGCAGCAGTGCGGTGGGACATCCTTGCAGACTCCTCCAGTAGACCAGCTCCTCCCAAAGAGCACCAACAGTCCCACTGGGACAAACCGATCATGAAAAAACTCGCCAACACAATGTTCACCAACACTTCAGGAAAGGACAAAGCTCATCTCCTAGCGGTGAAGGCACCACAATCAGAAGATTTCCTTTTAGCTGTTACAAATTTCTTTCTGGGGCCTTGACTCGACCCACAGGCCATTCGGCTTGGTGTTGCTCTTCGACTAGCCGCCCTCATACACACCGAACATAGATGAATTTGAGGCAAGGAGACGGTTGATCAATTCGGACTTCATGGTCTCGTGTGTCACACACCAGAAGGGAAGTATGCTATACATGAGGAGGTCAACGACATCATAAAGAGAAGCCTCGCCACAGCCCATTGACCAGTTGAGCGGGAACCCCAAGTACAGAGGTCTGACGGAAGTCAAAAGCGTCATGATGGAGCCACTATGCTACCCTGGAAGGATGGTAAGAAGATTGCCTGGGACTACACCTGTGCCGCCACATTGGCGGACACCTACTAGCCATTCTCAGAAACTGAAGGGGGTGGAACTGCCAGCTACAGGGATACCCAGAAGACCCGCAAATATGAAGGCCTTCCCCCCTTGCTATAAATTCATCCCAGTAGGGTTGGAGACCCTTTGAGCATGGGGCAAGTGTGCTCTAAAGTTCCTCAAAGAGCTGGGTGAAAACCTCATCACAGAAAACAAGGATCACTGAGCAGCCAGCTTCCTCTTTTAAAGACTCAGTGTTGCGATCCAGAGTGGAAATGCATGCAGCATTCTGGACATGCGGAACACCATATTTATATATATATATATATTTAAGAAGGTGGTACCTACTTAAATATATATATATATATATATATATATATATATATATATATATATATATATATATATATATATATATATTTTTTTTATTAACACATAGGCCGATTCCCACCAAGGCAGGGTGGCCCGAAAAAGAAAAACTTTCATCATCATTCACTCCATCACTGTCTTGCCAGAGGGGTGCTTTACACTACAGTTATAAAACTGCAACATTAACACCCCTCCTTCAGAGTGCAGACACTGTACTTCCCATCTCCAGGACTCAAGTCCGGCCTGCCGGTTTCCATGAATCCCTTCATAAATGTTACTTTGCTCACACTCCAATAGCACGTCAAGTATTAAAAACCATTTGTTTCCATTCACTCCTATCAAATACGCTCACACATGCTTGCTGGAAGTCCAAGCCCCTCGCACACAAAACTTCCTTTACCCCCTCCCTCCAACCTTTCCTAGGCCGAACACCAGTACCCTGGTGTTCAGCCTTACCAGTACCCTGGTGTTCAGCCTCACTAGTACCCTGGTGTTCAGCCTCACCAGTACTCTGGTGTTCAGCCTCACTGGGCCACAGAGCGAAGACGCCGTTGGAGGTAAATTCTGCGTGCTCGTAGATAGAGGGGGCAGTCCAACAGAATATGTCGAACGGACACTGGAACCAGACAATGCTCACAGAGAGGGACAGGGAGCCTCTCCATGCCCCTTCCTTCCCTCCACTACAGATTTATACACTCTCGAAGTTATTCTGTCTCGTTCCATTCTCTCTACATGTCCAAACCACCTCAACAACCCCTCCTCAGCTCTCTGGATAATAGTTTTGGTAATCCCGCACCTCCTCCTAATTTCCAAACTCCGAATTCTCTGCATTATATTCACACCACACATTGACCTCAGACATGACATCTCCACTGCCTCCAGCCTTCTGCTCGTTTAAACATTCATCCCCACTGCTTCCTCTCCATATAAGAGTGTTTATATAACTATACTCTCATACACTTCCTTTTTCCTTCCATGGCAAATTCTTTCTTTTCGCATCCAACCCTTATTTTAATCCACATAATCCTTGAATTTACACATTTATATTCCCTCTTCTCCTTCCATAACTGATCCTTCAACATTAGTGCTACCCCTTCCTTAGCTCTAACTCTCTCAGATACTCCTGACTTAATCCCATATATTTCTCCCCACTGAAACTCGCCTACCCCCTTCAGCTTTGTTTTGCTTAGGGCCAGGACATCCAACTTCTTTTCATTCATAACATCAGCAATCATCTCTTTCTTATCATCTGCACTACATCCACACACATTCAAACAACCCAGTTTTATAAAGTTTTTTTTTCTCTTTTTTAGTAAATGTGTACAGGAGAAGGGGTTATTAGCCCATTGCTCCCGGCATTTTAGTCGCCTCATACGACACGCATGGCTTACGGAGGAAATATTCTTTTCCACTTCCCCATATATATATATATATATATATATATATATATATATATATATATATATATATATATATATATATATATATATATATAAAATTTGTCGTGCCGATTAGGTAAAACTGGTCAATTAGCAAGAACTCGTTTAAAATTAATTCCTTTCTAAAATTTTTCTTATACGTTTAAAGATATATTTTTTCATTTACGTTAATGTAAAATATATAATTTTGTACCAAGAGAAACTTTGAAAACCTACCTCCTTATTAAACAAGCGCAATTTAATTTGCCTAACCCAACTAAATATATTTTAGATACGTTAACATTAATTTATTAATAACAAACACAATGAAATATTTTTTTCGTGAGATTCAGAATGATTTTGGCGAAATTATTGCATACACAATTTTCGCTTGTCTATATGGAAGAAGAGCGTTGCTATTTAAGCCAAAATCAAGTTTTACCTAATCGGCACGACATATATATATATATATATATATATATATATATATATATATATATATATATATATATATATATATATATATATATATATATATATATATATATATATATATATATATGCGTGCCGATTAGGTAAAACTTGATTTTACTTAAATACAACGCTCATCTTGCATATAGACAAGCGAAAATTTGTGTATGCAAATTTCGCAAAAATGATTCTGAACCTAAAGAAAAATATATTTCATTGTGTTTGTTTATTATTAAATTATTGTTAAAGTATCTAAAATATATTTATGGTTAGACTAAATTAAATTGCGCTTTTGTAATAAGGTTAGGTAGGTTTTCAAAGTTTCTTCTACAAAATTATAAATTTTTACATTAACATAAATGAAAAATATATCTTTAAACGTATATGAGAAAATTTTAGAAAGGACTAATTTTAAATGAGTTCTTGTAATTGACCAGTTTTACCTAATCGGCACGACATATATATATATATATATATATATATATATATATATATATATATATATATATATATATATATATATATATATGTCGTGCCGAATAGGTAAAACTGGTCAATTAGCAAGAACTCATCTAAATTAAGTCCTTTCTAAAAATTCTCTTATACGTTTAAAGATATATTTTTCATTTATGTTAATGTAAGATTTTATAATTTTGTACCAAGAGAAACTTTGAAAATCTACCTAACCTTATTACAACAAGCGCAATTAAATTTAGCATAACCCAACTAAATATATTTTAGATACGTTAACATTAATTTAATAATAAACAAACACAATGAAATATATTTTTTCGTTATGTTCAGAATGATTTTGGAAATTGCATACATAAATTTTCACTTGTCTTATGGCAGGTGAGCGTTGCTATTTAAGAAAATCAAGTTTACCTAATCGGCACGACATATATATATATATATATATATATATATATATATATATATATATATATTATATATATATATATATATATATATATATATATATATATATATATGTCGTGCCGATTAGGTAAAACTTGCGATTTTGCTTAAATAGCAACGCTCACCTTGCCATATAAGACAAGTGAAAATTTGTGTATGCAATAATTTCGCCAAAATCATTCTGAACATAACGAAAAAATATATTTCATTGTGTTTGTTTATTATTAAATTAATGTTAACGTATCTAAAATATATTTAGTTGGGTTAGGCTAAATTAAATTGCGCTTGTTATAATAAGGTTAGGTAAGTTTTCAAAGTTTCTCTTGGTACAAAATTTTAAATTTGTACATTAACATAAATGAAAAAAAAATATCTTTAAACGTATAAGAGAAAATTTTAGAAAGGACTTAATTTCAAATGAGTTCTTGCTAATTGACCAGTTTTACCTAATCGGCACGACATGTATATGTCGTGCCGATTAGGTAAAACTTGCTATTTTGGCTAAAATAGCAATGCTCTTCTTGCCATATAAGACAAGCGAAAATTTGCGTATGCAATAATTTCGCAAAAATCATTCTGATCCTAAAAAAAAAAATATATTTCATTGTGTTTGTTTATTATTAAATTATTGTAAACGTATCTAAAATATATTTAGTTGGGTTAGGCTAAATTTAATTGAGCTTGTTATAATAAGGTTAGGTAAGTTTTTTAAGTTTCTTTTGGTACAAAATTATATTTTTTTAGATTAACATAAATGAAAAAATTATATCTTTAAATGTATAATTTTTTAGAAAGGACTTAATTTTAAAGGAGTTCTTGCTAATTGACCAGTTTTACCTATTAGGCACGACATATATATATCAATAACTACACTGCACTAGCCAGGGATGAAACCCATGATGCTTTGGCCCGCCTCATGATGAGTAAAAACACATGACGCTCTTGTCCACTGAACCACACAATCCTTAAGAGTAGCGCATCCAGTAGGACTGGATGTTGTACTCTCTAGTAGTAGAACGAAATTAGCTTAGAGGCGTCCACAGCACCGTATGTCCTTGGGTAGCGAGTACAACATTTAGTCCTACTGGATACCCTACTCTTAAGGATTGTGTGGTTCAGTGGACAAGAGCGTCATGTGTTTTCGTTCATCATGAGGCGGGCCAAAGCATCATGGGTTTGAGCCCAGGATAGTGCAGTGTAGTTATTGATAAATACAACTTGTTCGTGGTTACAATAATATATGTATATATATATATATATATATATATATATATATATATATATATATATATATATATATATATATATATATATATATATATATATATATGCAAAAGATCACAGTAATCAGGTGATATCAAAATATGCAAAACAACCACTATGAAAAATAGAGGAATTCCAAGCGCTTTGTGACTACTCACATTATCAAGGAACTATAAAAGTAGTCTTTGTTAGTGTGATGTCACTGTGAGGTGTAGTCTCACCCTTATATAAGTCCTCTTGTCATGTTTCCTTTATAGTTCCTTGATAATGTGAGTAGTCACGAAAGCGCTTGAATTCCTCTATTTTTTCATAGTGGTTGTTTTGCATATATATATATATATATATATATATATGAGGTCATAGGTCAATGTAAGGATACGTAGACATTCTTTCGAGATGGTTGGTTGTTTAGTGAGATTTTAAGCCTTTCAACTACACTAGGTCATTAACGCAACTCATTAACCTTCTGATCACCACGAAGAATACCTTAATCTCTGTTTTAGGGCTTAAAGTAAACTTTTAGCAGGTATACGCTAAGAGACATACACCTCTCAGAGTATATGTCTTATGAGGCGATAAACATTTTTCTTATTATTATGCCTTGTGTAAAAAGAAAGACTTTATAATTACGGGGTAAGATACGTACTATAATATGAAACTCATCATATTATGGTAACTAAATGTATGAAATCCAAGAAAAATAAAATTAATAATTATACCTTGTTATTAAAAGAGAGGTTTGCAGATCTCATAAGTGACGATGAGGAAGCTGAATATAGTAAATGTAGAGATACTCAGGCAGTCTCATCTTTATCTTTGATGAGTAAATGGCAAAGACTTTGAACGCTGTGAATGTTCCCTAATGGTCGAAAAGAATGGTTTACTTAATGATCCTGCCCAAAAATATCTGCCAAGGCGTTCAGCGGTACGAGCTGTAAGGTGTCTCGTCGTCTTATTAGTGTATTGAGAGTTATTTCGTGTACAGGCTGAGTGATTCACTAAAGTCAGCTGTAGACTATGAAGGATCGAATAATTAAGCATAACAACTTTCGTAATGCTATTTTATATTACGATTCCTGAAGAATGTTTCAAGCAATACTTACCAAGCGTACTGTATTCATCTTGCCAGCTATAAGCGTACTGTATTCATCTTGCCAGCTATAAGCGTACTGTATTCATCTTGCCAGCTATAAGCTAAGCTTAAGAGGCTCTGCAGCATCTTGGCCTCCTCGGAGTTGGATGGTTAATTCGATAATGTCGTCTGTAGTAATCGTTCCAACTACTTAGACTCCAGCTAAAAACTTTTTTGGCTGTTCATTGTAACCACTGATCCTCTGAATTTGTTGCTTTCTTACTATTAAACTGTTAGTTTTTTTTTATACCCTTGTTCTTTTATAAACTTTGTACATACGTGCATTGGTGAAGGGTGAATTTATATACATTGGAAATCACTCAAATTATTTATGAGCCTAACTCATAATGAAAGAGTGATTCTTGTTACACAGTTACAGGCCTGCAGTACTGCACGCCTTTAACAGAAGAATTGGAATTCGTGGATAAGTTTCAGTACAATAGACGCTACTTTCCATCTAGGATTATTATCTAGTTGCAAGTTTACTTCGTTGTCTAAAGTTTCTTCTTCAACTTATCTATCTGATGAGAATGTTCAGGTAATCTTTATTCTAAGTTAATGATTTAATTTGATAAAATTTTAAAATGTTTAAATGGAAAACTATGTTTACTTGACTTTGATTTTTTAAATTTGATATTTTTCAAAACTTGTTCAAGTGGCTGCGATATTTCATAAGTCGAGACACTTCTCATTTCCTTCATTAATACAATACAACCATAAATATCTGTAACCTTATTCTGTGTATTTATTTTAAAATTGAAACAATTACATGAAATAATTTTGCCACAAATACATTTGAAGACCAATGACTCAACCACATAAAATTTTTGAAGGTGAACAGTCGTATGTTAGAAACTTAACTAAAAATGATCCTGTTCACAATTATTCTCCTGCTTCACCGTGACGACTTTCAATCCGATGCAAAAACACGACCACGGAAAACAACTTCTATTCTTCATAACTTCCCTGGCCAGCGATAGACTTCTCTCGCACTCCTGTTATTGCAGCCGAATGCCCCGTATATTTTCTCTTTCAATAAGCTTAAATTCCTTCCCGGATCCCGAGAGCAGCGGCTGGCTTCCAGACATCGGTACTCCAACGCTGTGTTGGCCTTTCAGGTCGGCATATACACTCACTCTCTCGTTCTGTCGTAATTAGGCAAACACTGTAGCGTCAACCTGACTTGAAAATCATACAGGAGATGAATTTTCTCGGAACCAACCAAAACGACAGAAGTGAAAACACACTAAAACTTGTCAAGTCTTCGTGAGGAGAATCAACCATTAAGTAAATTTCATGTATCGTAAAGAAGAAGAAGAAGAAGAAGAAGAAGAAGAAGAAGAAGAAGAAGAAGAAGAAGAAGAAGAAGAAGAAGAAGAAGAAGAAGAAGAAGAAGAAGAAGAAGAAGAAGAAGAAGAACAAGAACAAGAACAAGAACAAGAACAAGAACAAGAACAAGAACAAGAAGAAGAAGAAGAAGAAGAAGAAGAAGAAGAAGAAGAAGAAGAAGAAGAAGAAGAAGAAGAAGAAGAAGAAGAAGAAGAAGAAGAAGAAGAAGAAGAAGAAGAAGAAGAAGAAGAAGAAGAAGAAGAACAAGAACAAGAACAAGAACAAGAACAAGAACAAGAACAAGAACTAGAACAAGAACAAGAACAAGAACAAGAACAAGAAGAAGAAGAAGAAGAAGAAGAAGAAGAAGAAGAAGAAGAAGAAGAAGAAGAAGAAGAAGAAGAAGAAGAAGAAGAAGAAGAAGAAGAAGAAGAAGAAGAAGAAGAAGAAGAACAACAACAACAACAACAACAACAACAACAACAACAACAAGAACAACAACAAGAACTAGAACAAGGACAAGAACAAGAAGAAGAAGAAGAAGAAGAAGAAGAAGAAGATGAGGAAGAAGAAGAAGAAGAAGAAGAAGAAGAAGAAGAAGAAGAAGAAGAAGAAGAAGAAGAAGAAGAAGAAGAACAAGAACAAGAACAAGAACAAGAAGAAGAAGAAGAACAAGAACAAGAACAAGAAAAGAACAAGAACAAGAACTAGAACAAGAACAAGAACAAGAACAAGAACAAGAAGAAGAAGAAGAAGAAGAAGAAGAAGAAGAAGAGAAGAAGAAGAAGAAGAAGAAGAAGAAGAGAAGAAGAAGAAGAAGAAGAAGAAGAAGAAGAAGAAGAAGAAGAAGAAGAAGAACAAGAAGAAGAACAAGAAGAAGAACAAGAACAAGAACAAGAACTAGAACAAGAACAAGAACAAGAAGAAGAAGAAGAAGAAGAAGAAGAGGAAGAAGAAGAGAAGAAGAAGAAGAAGAAGAAGAAGAAGAAGAAGAAAGAAGAAGAAGAAGAAGAAGAACAACAACAAGAACAAGAACAAGAACACTAACAAGAACAAGAAGAAGAAGAGGAGGAGGAGGAGGAAGAGGAAGAAGAAGAAAAAGACAACAACAACAACAACTGTTGCATGCAAAGAGTACGTACCCTTTATTCGGAGCATGTTAAACACACCCACATAGGTTTCCCTCCAACCAGCGAACCATCGTTAAGGGTTTGAGATGGGGCCCCATCATCAAATCAACGACTCGGTTCAGCCAATCATAATGCGAGTTTAACAATGGCAAAAGGTGATGTGGATACCACTCACAAGTTTGTCATTGTCATTCCTGCATTGAGCTGTCTATTGGCTGCTGTTTTGCCTTGACGACCGTGGCGTGCACTATATTACTCTCTCTATACATAGTGTACATAATTATAAAAGGCCTTATCTAATACTTGGTGAAGGAAAAGTCAAAAGTCTTATCTAATAATAATTGCTTGGTGAAGGAAATACAAATTCAAACCATTTTCTACTGTGTTTCTTTGCTCCAAGCTCCCTTTTACTCTCAGGTTAACAGGCCATTGAACCTGAGGTTGTAATAACAACAACAACAACAGAAATAAATCTCATAAATTTAGTGGCCGTGTTGTCTTGGACTGGTATTCAGCCTGGAGAAGCATAGGTCGACTTGTGTTAAGGGGTATATGGAAAAAAAGGGAATTCTATTAGAAAAGAAGAAAATAAAGGGCACTCGGAAGACAAGTAAAAATATCAGTATTCAAGATTGAGGAAAATTTTTATACAGATATAAAGAGTTACGTCAAAAACTCTTTACTAAGGATAAGGAGCAACAACTGATATCAACAAAGCTCATGCAGCTATAGATAAGGCAGTCCATCCTTCTAATCAAAGGTCGTGTTTTACTGTGGCTTAAACAGTCAGATGTGTGACAGTGAGACAGAAATGAAAAGGCCATTAAGTGACTTGATAATTTTAAGGTTCTCTCGTTGGGTGCCCGCTTTTGGCCGAATTCCAAAAGTTTCTATGGTTTTTATTTATAACTGGAATTATTGCCCTTATAGTAAGTTACAAATCTTATCATTTTGCTCCTAGACAACAAAACGTAACGCATCGTAACGTATATCGATAAATGTGCTTTAAACCTTATGTGAGAAATATTGTTGCCTGAGGAAGACAATATTACTAACAGAATATGACAATAACAGCATCAGTATTAACAGAACCAAGCAATACATTCACCATCTACAGATAACTGTATCAGAGGCATTGCTTTTAATAGGATTATCCTGTGGTGCCGTTGTACCAGGTACATTTATACGCATGGGGAAGCATTATTACGCAGTGTATTGTAGAGAATACTGTGAATAAAAAACGCTCCATATATAATGTCAGTTTCCGGGATTTGTTCTGAAACCGGACGCGTATTATTCCTGGTCAGTCAGAGTGGCCATGAGAGGAGAGGAGAGTGAGGTGTCTATTAGTTAGTACGAGAAGAGCAGCGGCGGGGAGAAGTCGTCATAGTTGGGCGTTGGTATAAGTAGGTGAGGGGAGTGAATTTTTTTTTCTTGGTGAGTTTATACGCTAGGTTATTTAATTGTTTTAAGTGCTCCAATGTTTACCTGTAAGTGTGTAGAGGCCTGGGTTTTGGGAGAGTACTCGTATGGTGGTTTTGCCTCTTGGTAGCAGACCCGCAGAAGGGAAGGATGGAGTGTCATGGAGCCTCAATGTTTATAAATGTTTATATATTTTGTTTTACTCACTAGTAGCAGTGTGCTAATAAAGTAAAGGTGATGGTGGCATGTAGTAGAATAGTTGAATATTGTATATATATTTATATATATAATATATATATATATATATATATATATATATATATATATATATATATATATATATATATATGTCGTGCCGATTAGGTAAAACTTGCGATTTTGGCTTAAATAGCAACGCTCATCTTGCCATATAAGACAAGTGAAAATTTGTGTATGCAATAATTTCGCAAAAATAATTCTAAACCTAACGAAAAAAATATATTTCATTGTGTTTGTTTATTATTAAATTAATGTTAAACTATCTAAAATATATTTAGTTGGGTTAGGCTAAATTAAATTGCGCTTGTTGTAATAAGGTTAGGTAGGTTTTCAAAGTTTCTCTTGGTACAAAATTATAAATTTTTACATTAACATAAATGAAAAAAATATATCTTTAAACGTATAAGAGAAATTTTTTGAAAGGACTTAATTTTAAATGAGTTCTTGCTAATTGACCAGTTTTACCTAATCGGCACGACATATATATATATATATATATATATATATATATATATATATATATATGTGCCGATTATAAAACTTATTTTGCTTAAATAGCAACCTCACCTTGCCATATAAGACAAGTGAAAATTTGTGTATGCAATAATTTCGCCAAAATCATTCTGAACCTAACGAAAAAAATATATTTCATTGTGTTTGTTTATTATTAAATTAATGTTAAAGTATCTAAAATATATTTAGTTGGGTTAGGCTAAATTAAATTGCGCTTGTTGTAATAAGGTTAGGTAGGTTTTCAAAGTTTCTCTTGGTACAAAATTATAAATTTTACATTAACATAAATGAAAAAATATATCTTTAAACGTATAAGAGAAAATTTTAGAAAGGACTTAACTTTAGATGAGTTTTGCTAATTGACCAGTTTTACTAATCGACATATATATATATATATATATATATATATATATATATATATATATATATATATATATATATATATATATATATATATATATATATATATATATATATATATATATAATTATTTATATATAATATGCGTGTGTGTGTGTATAGGTGAGTTTTTGTGTCCTCTCTTATAATAAATTTAATATTGTCTCCACATTTAATGTGAAGGTACAAACTGGCCCTAGAGTGGTTTCTTTTCTATTTTATATAATATACATGCCCGTAGACATGGCAGGTTCTTTTCCCTTTAAGACCCACGACTTTTATTTAGGTTACGCAGTCAAAGGCGTAACAAGCACAAGCATTAATGCCGTAAGGATCATACAGCTCCTGGGAATGGGAGGCAAGCAAGTGTGATTCAACACAGTGAAAGGGATAGCTCCAATTCCGTTGACTCATTTCCCTTCACCAGCAAGAAGGTACCCCCTTCAAAGGTGGTAAATACTGGAAAACTCTGAAAGGTATTCATTGGGAAATCTATGCTTAAAATATATTAAGCTCTAATGGCAGCAGCAGACGTAGTTGATTCCAAAGTGTTGTAGCAATAATTACAGATACAATTTTGCGGTACAAAATTATGCAGTTTACATGTTATAAAACATTGTTAGGAACAAAAGGAAGCATTTCAGGCAAACTGTTCAGAGATTACTTAAGAATTTTGACACAGACTATTTAAGTATAAGATTTCTTATGCACTTAACTACAATCTTAAATACAATAAGAAAGGTAACTAATGTAAAATTGGTAGAATTTTAAAAGTATGGCTTATCATTTCAAAAATAAATCAAGGAGAAAGAAGGATAGGTACCATGGCAGCAGTTGTGTGGAGAAACAATGGCTACGATAGTACACGTTGTCTCTTCCTTCAGAAGACGGAGGATCGAGCCTCCACCAGTCCATTCTAGTAAGAACCTCAAGCGGAAAACCATGAGTAGTTTCTCTTTTAGCAAGCTCTATGGGCATGGGTAACAAAAGAAATACCATGGAGAGCAATTAGATCAGGTTGCTAGGAAAGTAACAGTCACAGTAGGACCCAGGAGAATCTAGAATTTAAAGCGGGGCCCCAGGAGATTCTAGAAGTTAGAGCAGGCCCCAGGATATTCTAGAAGTCAGAGGAGGCCCCAAGAGATTCTGTAAGTTAGAGCAGGCTTCAGGAGATTCTAGGAATATGAGCAGGCCCTAGGAGATTCTAGGATTTACAACAGTCCCCCAAGAAATTTTAGGAGTTAGGCCAGACACTAGAAATTCTAGGAGTTAGAATAGACGCCATAAGTTTCTAGAAGATACAGCAGACTCTAGAAGATTCCACGAGTCATAGAAGGCCCTAGGAGATTCTAAGAGTTATATCAATCACAAGAGACTCTAGGAGTTATATCAATCCCAGGAGATTGAGGAACATATAGCAAGCCTCTGTGCATTGTTATTATCATAGTATATCACAGGAGATTGTAGCCGCAGCAGCAGGTGTAGTAGCTGTAACGGCAACAACAAGAGAAACAGTAGATGTAGCAGTAGCAGTAGCAGGAGCAACAGCATCAGTAGAAACAGGTTCAGTAGAAGCATGAGCTGGAGGAGGTTAAGCAACAACGGTAGCAGAAACAGCAACAACAACAGCAGCAGCTGCTACACCAGTGACGATAACAACAAAAGCAACAGAAGCAGCAACAGAAGCAGTAGTAGGAGTAGCAGTTAGAATAAGATCACTGCCCAAAATACAAGAAGCACTAGCGATAAGGACAGGTCCTCGGGAAGAAAAGCATCACGCGGCTGCACCAGGCAATCAGGACACAGCGTCAGAGGTGTACTAGTCGGTGATGGTTGGTCACCACCGACCTTTCCCTCAGGCATCACAATACAATGGTACTTGTGTCATGAGACGCTACCTGCACTGCTGCCACACACACACATCATGTAATATTAACGCCAGCATGCCAGAGTTGACCAAAACGCTCTGGGCCTCCACTCTCCTGTATTAGCCACTTGCGCCCACCTTCCACCCGGCCTTCCCCACTTTGCCGCACTGGCCAACAAACGGTACGGAGAGTTAACTAGGTTTTTTTTTTTTTTTCTTGCGATGAAGAGTAAGATTAAAATTCCAAGAATATAAAAACATGTTGTGATTATAAAATGCAGTTAGTTGTACAAGTACTACGGGAATGCTTTTTCTTATTTCTAACCTGGGACAAATTAATACGACAGATAAATGACATTTTATTAATCAGGACTTTATCCTTTTTTCGGTGCGTTACTTCCTGGCTTTCCGATTCTCATACTTTCTTAGTCTAAATTTCTCCTACTTGAACCAACTGCATCAAGTTCTGTCTTGGTTAAATATTTTCAACACGCTACTTATATCCCGTTCATTTAGCCCTCTTTTTCCATTTGTACACTTCAACCATATCTTTCCCAATTCTACGACTTTCCAAAGAGTGTAAAATCAGTGCTTTCAGCCTGATTTCTTAGGAAAAGTTTCTAATACATGGAATTAACTTTGTTGATCTTCTCTGTTTATTTTCGAGTATATTTATACTCTACTTTTAATATGGAGATCAAAAACTTAGTATCTACTTTTCACACAAATATATAGAATATACAGGAGACCCATACGAGTACTACTATTAAGATATCTATAAGGGGATGTGTGGAGTAACTATTGTGTAGGTATATGGCTGTGTATGTGGAAAGAAGGGCTTCCCCGACAACCACTCTGTGCTACATAATCGGACTTCTTGATGGGCAATGTAAGACCCCCGAACAAGTTCTATCTAGCAACAAGCATAGAAGAAATAAGAGTTTATAGGTAAACTCCCAGGTACACCAGTGACGTACTTAGTGAATAAAGACATCCATACACACACACATGCCTTAATGCCCAGCAGTAACAGGAAAAAACAAAGAGCAATTGAATGCTGGCTTATAAGGTATTAAGACACCCAAAGTCCCAGGTTCTAGGTTAAAGATAATGATGCTGGCCAACTGACACCAGATAGGGTGGAAGTTTTGAGAGCTACTGAATGCACACCGAGAGTCACAGAGGATCTGCCTTAAGCAGTGCCACAGAAGGTCGCAGTGATAACAGCATTAAAGAGCATGGAAAAATGATCACATCATAAAGCAACGGATTGAAACGACAGAAAGTAGACGTGGATAATACGTGTCATACACACACAACCCGCACATATAAAAGAGAGGAGCTTACGACGACGTTTCGGCCCGACTTGGACCATTTACAAAGTCACACTAACACACAAAGACGGGGGAAGTGGTATTTATAGGCAGGCAGACAGGGGAGGGTACAGGGAGTGGGGGGGAATAATGGAGTAAGTAGTGTCCATATCCACTGCTTCCAATCTTATTTATTAGCCTGAAATATTTCTATTTCTAATATTTCAGACTAAAAAAGGAATAAATACACATACAAACACATATTCCGCAGTAGCAATGAGCGGGGGAAGGGGGATGTAAATCTTTAGCTCAAGTACTTTCACACTTCTCAGTGCGTCATCAGGAGCTGTGCAATGTTGCAAAGGTAGCAACAGGAGAAATGAGAGCAAATTTTCTCAAGAGTATGGTAGCGTGAGTGACACCCGCCAGCACCTCTTTCAGGTTCTCATTCAGATTGCAAAGCTCCTGATGACGCACTGAGAAGTGGGAAAGTATTTGAGCTAAAGATTTCCACCCCCCCGTGGCTTGTCTTGAATATATATATTACCACCACACCACCACCATCATCGCCACCACCATAACCATCGCACCATCACCACTACCGCCACCACAAAGTACAAAACATTCACCAACAGATAACACTGAGTAAATGGGTAAATCAAATTGGATCAGTATGAATGATTAAACCTTGACTGTTTTTTTGTTTTAAATTTGCTCTTTGTCAGGTAAATTATTTCCTTTATAATTCTTCCATATTTTCTCTAGTTTTCTTCTATATTCTTCATTTTCCTATATAATTCCTCTTTATCCTAATTATTTCTTCTTCACTATCTTGATTTCCTCTACATTTCTCTATATTTTCCTCGGTATTTCTTCTACATTTTTTATACTTATTCTCTATATTTGATGAATATATCATCTACATTTCCACTAAATTTTCTTCTATATTCCCTCTATATTTCTTTTATATTTCAGTGGCATCTCCGCAAAGTATGCTTGATTTCAACGTGGCTTTTGAGGCGCGAATTCGATGACTCATTTTTGCGTACTTTTCGCGTGTCCGCAAATTGATAACTTGGAGATACATTTGCTAGAAAATTTCGTATTCCCGGGAGGCATTGCAACGACTAACTTTGGCAATCTCATGCGTGACTTTCCCAACGCAACAAGTTCCAAATCTCTGGATTGAACCAAATTTGATCTCAAATATTTCATACTTTCTCACGAAAGTTTAAGTCTATATTGTGTTTGTGTTTTTATGTGCGTTAGTGATGTAGGCGTATGTGTGTGTGTGTGTGTGTGTGCGCTATGAGTGTGACCCCCTGCGAGTGTGAATGTAAATGTAATGTGTAACTGATACCTGGAGTATACCTGGAGAGGGTTTCGGGGGTCAACGCCCCCGCGGCTCGGTCCGTGACCAGCCTTCGTAGTGGGTGGTGGATCAGGGCCTAATCAACCAGGCTGTTACTGCTGGCCGCACTCAAACCGATGTATGAGCCACAGTCCGGCTGATCAGGTTCTAACTTTAGGTACCTGTCCAGCTCCTTGAAGACGGCCAAGGGGTCTATTGGTAATCCCCCTTATGAATGCTGAGAGGCAGTTGAACAGTCTTGGGTCCCTCACTTATTGCGTTGTCTCTTAGCGTACTAGTGGCGCCCCTGCTTTTCATTGGGAAGATGTTGCATCTCCTACTGAGTCTTTTGCTTTCGTAGGGAGTGGTTTTCGTGTGCAGATATGGGACTAGTCCCTCTAGGATTTTCCAAGTGTATATTATTATGTATCTTTCTCGCCTGCGTTCCAGGGGAGTACAAATCAAAGGACTTCAACTGTTCCCAGTAATGTAGGGGATTTGTCGTACTTATATGTGCCGTGAAAGTTCTCTGTATATTCTCAAGCTCCGCAATTTTGCCTGCCTAGAAAGTGTACAGCAAAATTCCAGCCTAGAGAGAAAAAGCGATTTGAAGAGAATAATCATAGGCTTGGCATCTCTAGTTTTGAAGGTTCTCATTATCCATCCTATCATTTTCTTAGCAGATGTGGTAGATACATTTTTGTGATTTTTGAAAGTGATATTCTCAAACATTATCACTCCCAGTCCTTCACATTTATTTTTTGAGGTCTATTGTGTGGTTAGAATTTGTTTTATACTCCGATACAGTTTTTATTTCCTCGAATTTTCCATAACTGAGTCGTTGAAATTTGTCATTATTGATGTTCAAATTGTTTTCTGCGGCCCATTTAAAGATTTGGTTGATATCCGCTTGGAGATTTGCAGTGTCTTCGATGGTTGACACTGTCATGCAAATTCGGGTGTCATCCGCAAAGGAGGACACTGTACTCTAGTTTACATCTCTGTCTATGTCAGATATGAGGATGAAGAACAGGATAGGAGCTAGTACTGTACCTTGTGGAACAGAGCTTTTCACTGTAGCCGCCTTTGACTTTACTGTGTTTACTATTACTCTTTGTGTTTTGTGTTCTGTTTGCTTGGAAGTTATGATCCATCTACCAACGTTTCCTGTTATTCCGTTATCACGCATTTTGTGTGCTATTACACCACAATCGCTCTTGTCGAAGGATTTCGCAAAGTCTGTGTAAACTGCATTTGCATTTTGCCTGTCCTCCAGAGCATCCAAGACCATGTCATAGTTGTCCAGTAGTTGGGATAGGCAGGAGCAACCTACTCTAAACCCATGCTGCTCTAGGCTGTGCAGCTGACTGTTATTTAGGTGGGAGGCGATCTTGCTGTGGTGGGACGTTAGTGCTGTCGCTCAGTAATTTTTTTCAATTGCATTACTGCCACCTTTTAGCTATGTCTGTTGTTTTTAGTGACTGTAGGATGGCCCCTGTGTCCATGCTCCCTCTCCAAAGAATACCTAAAGCATGTGAAAAGGGCTTCTTGAGGTTCTTGATGAACACGAAGTTCTACGAGTCTGGGCCTGGGGCATAGTGCATGGGCATGTCATCTAATCTTTTTTCAAAGTCTTGTGGCGTTAGGATAATATCGGAAATTTTTGAATTAACCAAATTTTGAGTCACGGTCATAAAAAGTAATTTAGATTGTCTACCTTTAGTGTGATTAAGGGTTCACTAAACGCTGAATCATAATGGGACTTCAGTATCTCACAAATTTGTTTGCTGTTATCTGTGTAAAGTCCCATCTCGTTTAAGTAGGGGGTCCAATACTGGATGTAGTTTTTGCCCTAGATTTGGCATAATAAAAGAAGTATTTTGTTTTCTTTCAATTTCAGTTATGGTTTTATGTTCTTCCTGTGTTTCTTGCCTCCTGTATAATTCTTTAAGCTTGAGTTCGATATCTGTTATTTCTTTGATCAGTGCCTCCCTTCGTATTTCAGACATACTGGCCCCTTTCAGCAGCTCTGTGATTCTTCGCCTTCGCCTGTATAGGGAGCGTCTTTTTCTAGTTTACATCTAATCTTTAATTTTTCTTAAAGGAATGTGCCTTGAGAATACCTCAAGTGCCACAAAGTTAATTCTTTCTAGGCAAAGGTTCAGATCCGTGTTGCTTAGGATATCTTCCTAGCTTTAGGACATGGTTGATTTAATTCCAGTGTATGTTTTTGTTATTGAAGTTGAAGGCACCCTTGTAACTGATCTCCTTATGATGGTCGGGAGCCCTGTGCATACATGTCTGTACTTTTATTATGTTATGATCAGAGTGTATTGTCTTTGATACTGGTTTGTGAATGCGTGATATGAGAGCATGTGTGCTCGCGTGAGTGTGTATACGTTGCGTGTGCGTGCGTGTGTACTCACATAATTGTACTTATAGAGCTCGAATCTCAGTTCCTGGCTCCACTACTCTGCTGCTCGCTACTTTTTTCACTCTCTCCTGAGTGAGTGAGTGAGCTCCATTATACTTACTTTTAAAGCTATGTGTAGATTCTTCCTCTACCATTTCAATGTCTAGATAGTTCCACTTCGTGACCACTCTAAGGTAAATATAAATTTTCTAACATCTCTGTAACTCAACTGTGCTTATAACAGACACTACGCGTCCACCCAGTCAATTCCTCTGAGCATTTTGTACTTCGAAATCATGTCACTTCTAGCCCTTTGGTCCTCTATTATCGTCACAGATGGTACTCACAGATCGCCTCACAGATCGTACCTACCAGCTCTGGGACTAGTTTTATTGCAAACCTGTGCACTTTTTCCAGTTTCTTTACATGCTTTATGAGATGCAGGTTTCATACTGCATACACGAAGATGGGCCTGAATGTCTCCTTGTTGATGTTCCCAAAAGCTGCAATTAAATTTGCCCGCTATTTCGTTTATTGGGTTCAAGTGTACCTCAGGCGAATTGCCCAAAACTATGCTCACCCCGAGGCCCTACTCTTTCATGAAGGTTTAAAGTCATTGTCCCCCGAGCCTGTACACTTTCCGGACGTCTTTACCTCGGTTTTCATAAATTTTGCACTTGCTGGGATTTAATTGCAATTACCACTTGTCTGACAAATGCTACAGCTTGTCCAGATTCATCTGAAGTTTTTCAAGGTCTATCCCTGCTTGAATTTTCCTTATTAGTCTCGCATCATCTGCGAACAAGAACACTTCAGACTCTGTTTTCTCAGTCACACAGTTTACATACACTAAAAACAACACTGGTTCAAGTACAGACTCTTATGGAACCCGACTCATCACACTCATCCATTCTGATACTTCCTCTCTGACAGTAACTCGTTGCTTTCTTTCGTTAATTATTATTTTATCCATTGAAGTACTTCCTTCCGTTAAGTATTCCATGATCCACTGATGCACCTCTTTCCATAAAGAATTTCTTGATCCATTGTAGGGCTTTCTTACCTTAACTATTCCTTGATCCACAGTACTGCTTTCTTCTAGCCTTTGTGTCAGTCTTGTAAGCTAAAAAATACAGTCCGCACAAGCCTCTCTCCTGCCTAATAATCGCTACCTTATCAGAGAACTACTTTCCCTAATCTTCATGACTTTGCACTTAGTGGGGTTAAACTCCAGAAGCTGGACCAGTATGTGTGTGTGTGTGTGTGTGTGTGTGTGTGTGTGTGTGTGTGTGTGTGTGTGTTTGAATGTATGTCAGTCACACTGGTCTATAGTTTAGTGCCTCGTTTCTGTCTCCTTTCTTAAAAATGGGGACTACATTATCCGTCTTCCATACCTCAGGTAGTTGCCTAGTTTCAATGGATGTGTTGAAAATTGTGGTTAGTGGCACACACAGCGTTTCAGCTCCCTCTCTAAGGACCCACGGAGAGATGTTGTCCGGTCCCACCGACTTTGAGGTATCAAGGTCACTTATCAGCTTCTTCACCTCCTCCTCGGTTGTGAGTATTTCATCCAACACTGGTTGGAATATTCCTTGTTGGTGTACCCCTTTGTTCTGTCTTCTGTCTTCCCAGAGTCCTTTCTGTCTCCACTGTACTCACCTAGTTGTGGTTGCAGGGGTCGATTCATAGCTCCTGGCCCCGCCTCTTCACTGGATGCTACTGGGTCACTCTCCCTGCGACACGAGCTTTATCATACCTCTTCTTAAAGCTATGAATGGATCCTGCCTCCACTACATCGCTTCCAAAACTATTCCACTTCCCTACCACTCTGTGACTGAAGAAATACTTCCTAACATCCCTGTGATTCATCTGAGTCTTCACCTTCCAACTGTGTCCCCTTGTTGCTGTGTCCAATCTCTGGAATATTCTGTCTGTCAACCTTGCCAATTCCTCTCAGTATTTTATATGTCGTTATCATGTCCCCCCTATCTCTTCTGTCCTTCAGTGTCGTCAGGTCGATTTCCCTTAACCTCTCCTCGTAGGACATACCCCTTAGCTCCGGGACTAGTCTTGTTGCAAACCTTTGCACTTTCTCTAGTTTCGTTACGTGCTTGGCTACGTGTGGGTTCCAAACTGGTGCTGCATACTCCAATATGGACCTAACGTACACAGTGTACAGGGTCCTGAACGATTCTTTATTAAGATGTCGGAATGCTGTTCATAGGTTTGCTAGGCGCCCATATGCTGCAGCTGTTATTTGGTTGATGTGCGCCTCAGGAGATGTGCCTGGTGTTATACTCACTCACTGTACTCCGTCTGCAGTCTTCTTTGCCCTTCTCCAATCTTCATGACTTTTTACTTGGTGGGGTTGAACTCCAGGAGCCAATTGCTGGACCATTCTTGCAGCCTGTGTGTATGTGTGTGTGTGTGAGTGTGTGTGTGTGTATATGTGTGTGTGTGGGTGATTGGGTGTTTGTGTGGTGGGGTGTTTGTGTGTGTGTGCGTGTGTGTGTATGTGTGTGTGTATGTGTGTGTGTGTATGTGCGAGTGTGTGTGTGTGTGTGTGTGTGTGTTTGTGTGTGTGTGTGTGTGTGTGTGTGTATGTGTGTGTGTGTGTTTGTGCGTGTGTGTGCGTGTGTATGCGAGTGTGTGTGTGAGTGGCTGCGTGCGTGTGTGGGTGGGTGCGCGCGAGCGTGTAAGCGCGTAATGCTAACTTTATTGTTTATGAGTATAGCAGAAATATCTGATGAACCAAAATACATTTTTTTTAACACAGTTTAACAATTTTAATGATTTCGACTGTTTTATTAACTTTCTAAACCGGTCATCAAATTAAACGGACAGAGAGAGACTGTTCCTGCAGTTTGGTCTTATCAAACAGGATACCATAATGCCGGTGAAGGGCTCTTGATCCAAAGATTATGACCTACCCGCCCTTTCTTTCAATCGAACTTGTTTACCTATTATTTAGCATATATATATATATATATATATATATATATATATATATATATATATATATATATTTATATATATATATATATATATATATATATATATATATATATATATATATATATATATATATATATATATATTGTTATGCCTGGTCACCTTCCACATTACTTTGGGCCCAAATATCACATAATATCATATTGCAAACATCTTTATTAATAGCTAAAATAAGAAAGTCCGACTATATAATATTATTTGTGGACATAGTATCTTACTAAATGGAATCATGTTCAATTAATGTGTATTGTAACTTGACTTAATGTCATAGGTTAGGAGTAACAGTGCTAGTATTGTTAAGCACTTGTGGAAACACCAGTCTCTAGTTCAACACCGAGCTACTTCTGAGAATGACATGTGACCTACCCTATGTCAGGTTGCCCCTCCACACAGCAAGCAGTAGCAGCTGGCCTTCAACCCAAGGTGCACTTCTTTGAGATACTCTCTTGTAACAGATCCCTATTCCTTTGAGAATACGATAGAAGGTGCTCGAAGGGGATAAATGTGTCTTACGTCCCGTGTTAAATTATTTTGATTTCTCACAGGCGGTCTGAAGAACCCCGTGAGGTTGCCTTATATAACTTTGCAAGTATGAATGATAATGATGCCTTATGGCTATGTATAGAGTTCTGTGTACTTGTACTTGTACTTGTAAGATACGAGAGAAACGCAAATGATTTATAATTGATATGTTTCTAAGAAATAATATGACATTAAACGGCCTTTTAAATTTTACTTGTGGTTCTTGTGAAAAGAAAGACAGGTGGGCAATAATATATATATATATATATATATATATATATATATATATATATAATTTGAAGTACGCAATATAGCCACAGCATTTTTGGAAAAATGCAGCTCTGCGTTGATGCCTTGCATGTGAGAATATACATCATTAACACCAAGATTTATATATCTGTTAACGGCACAGGCTTTCGAGGGTTTATATAAGAGAAAAGTTATAACAGGAGAGTGAATGCATGATTTTCATTGTGTATCATAACTTATCCCACGCCTCTGTACGCCCTCCTGCCTCCCACGTACAGGGATGCCAGTCAATATCCGCATACTCAGTACGTACAATGGTATGTTGAAACTCACATCTGCAATTGCGTACGATCATACTCGTACATACACGGTCAAAGATACGTGATATGTACGGTCATAGAATTACGATCAATACGTGCACACGTGCTTAACCACGTGTGCACGTATTGATATATATATACTATATATATATATATATATATATATATATATATATATATATATATATATATATATATATATATATATATAGTACATGAGGTGTGAGAGATACATGTCTAGTACATATTGTTACGTGTTTGTCACTGATTATAATACGAAAATCTCATCCAGCTCCTCAGAGCTGGTTGCGCATGCCCAAAATACAGCATGCATTAACCCTCTGAACAGCAGCGCTGAGTCGTTGGAACAGAAAATTAGCTGCCCTGGGATCCCTAGTTACCCTGATGAATCTTTTGCCTTGGTGCTTAAGGAACTTGCATGCACTCTTTCCCCATGAGGCAAGGGTCTGCGAGCCTATGGGAACAAACATATAATGATGGGCAAGTTCTCCGTATTTTTTAGACTTTTGGGATATATATATATATATATATATATATATATATATATATATATATTATATTATATATATATACAGTGGAACCTCGGTGTTCGAACTTAATTCGTTCCAGAAGTCTGTTCGAGTGCCGATCTGTTCGAGTACCGAACGAATGTTTCCCATAAGTAATGTAAATTAAATTATTCCGTTTCAGACCCCACAAAAATATACTTACATCGACTTTGCAATGTATTTTCGAATGGTATTTATGATTGGAAGTCTGCATAACAGTAAATCTTCAATTTTTGCGTGAATAAAAATTAAAAATGGAAAGCAAGCGTAATATATGAGAGGCCCAAAGTGTTAGGAGTTATAGGAGATAGAGGGAGGGGCCAGCATAAGGAGCATTCCGTATCTGATGAGTCGTCTTGATAGCCGGTGGCGCGAATACAATGTTGTGCAAATGCGCTAATATTAGTAAATTAAGGTTATCTATCAAATTTATTCCAACATGATATCAAAAACATGATATATAACCTAGAAGCGCAATAAAGACGCCGAAAATAATAAAAAGGCATATTATATGGAGAGGCGGAGGCAGTGTTTACATCAGGGAAAACACACATTAACCAATTTTCTTTTTGGATGTCTGTTATCACTAATCTCCTTAGGCACCATGGTGACTTATTTATACAAATAATATAAAAAACACACCCAAAAAAGCGAAGAAACACGAAATAGTTTACAGTGAAGTTCAGCGGAGTTTAGGACTGAGCGACAACTGCGGGGAGACTGACACATGTTCTAGCAGGTCATGTTTTTTTAGTCGAGTGCCGAGCAAACGGTCGAGTACCGAGCGATTTTTTTTACCAAATAAAGCGCTCGAGTACCGAATTGTTCGAGTACGGAGCTGTTCGAGTACCGAGGTTCCACTGTATATATAATTTACCAAACTGCAGCCAGCCGGGATTACATCCTGCAACACATTCTCCAGCCTCAAAAGACAGAACATCGTTCATTGCCTTAATTAACCACTTAACCCGCGATGTTTCGAAGATTATGCACCCAGCAGAGCTAGGTGTTGTTCATGATCCGAGGCCACTCGTGGAAGTGGTAGTGGTACTTAACCTTGACCTTACCACTACCATAAATGTCCTCGGATCATGAATAATACCTAGCTCTGCTGGGTGCATGATCTTCGAAACATCGCTGGTTAAGTGGCTAAGGCAATTAATGTTGTTCTATCTCTTGAGGTTGGAGAATGTGTCGCAGGATTTAATCCCAGCTGGCTGCAGTTTAGTCAATGTATCAATACCACTTGTGGGTTAAGGCGTCATGTGATTTTCGCTCACCACGAGGCAGGCCCAAAACTACATGTGTTCAAATCCTCGGCTAGTTCGTGGTCACAAATATATATATATATATATATATATATATATATATATATATATATATATATATATATATATATATATATATATATATATATATATATAATCTCATTCAATAAAAACAACATTGGCATGGTTTTTGAACACCGAGATCTGTGAAAATGATATGCTGCATAGACGGCAGCATCTCATGTTATATTCATGCTTTGAGCTGGGAAAAAACAATAACAGAATTATTGTCCCCTTTCTTGGATGGATCCTTTGCGGGTTTAGCTCTTCCTAATTAATTTAATTATCATGCTTTTAATTCTAAAATTAAAAACTTAAGATAATTTTCAAATTGTTTGTCTTTTTCTTTTAAAATTCTCACATAATATATGGATCACTATACTGACACAGTTCAGAAGATACGTGACTAATGAAGACACTGTTAATAGAATATATTGAAAATAGAAGAAACAGTTGAAGATGCTGACACTAAAAGACACTGACAATGAAATATTCTGGCAATTAAGAATAATGCCAATAGAAAACAAACAAAAAAGTTAATTTATGATAATGGAAAAAATTAGCCAGAGTGGAAAAACACGTTGATGAGAAGTTAATGAACTGTGATATTAACTTTGAGACAGGCGAGTAAAAATGACAAAAAATCATGCAAGGCAACATATTCATGCATATATGTATGCATTATATATATATATATATATATATATATATATATATATATATATATATATATATATATATATATATATATATACGTAAACATATGTACCAGACATGTATCTCTCACACCTCATCTTTATATCAACAATGTATCTCTTAAATCTTTTCAAACATATTATGTAATGAAATATATCTATTGGTAAAAGGAATGAAAAGATGGGGTGGTAGGGAAAGTGGAATATTTAAATGGTTTCAGGAAGAAATCCAAATATTCTTCCTTTGAAGCCTTTTTATCCACTTCTCCGAAGCTATGGTTCTCAAAATTTACACCAGAGGTGGACCCCATCTATATGTGATATATATATATATATATATATATATATATATATATATATATATATATATATATATATATATATATTATATATATATATATATATATATATATATATATATATATATATATATATATATATATACCACAGAGAGGAGTACAAGATCGGCAAGTACAGGGACATAAGCCAACAGTATAAATTTGTCCCAGTGGGATCGGAGACCTTGGGAGCGTGGGGAAAAATGCAACACGTTTCCTTAAAGAGCTGGGTTCCAGACTCATCGACACCACCAGGGACCCAAGGGCAGCCACGTTCATGTTCCAGCGTCTCAGCGTGGCCATCCAGAGGGAAACGCATGCTGCATACTCGGCTCGCGTCCGGCTTCGGAGGAGCTGGAGGAGATTCATAATCTTTGACATATTGTACCATTGTATTCATGTTCATGTTTGTGTGTTTTATAAATGTATTCTGTCTATTAATAAAGCATTTATATGTATGTATGTGTGTATATAGGATGGGGTGGTAGGAGAAGTGGAATATTCAAACGGCTTCAGGAAGAAATCCAAATATTCTTCCTTGATGCCTTTTTTTCCACTTCTCCGAGGCTATGGGTCCCACAATTTGCACCAGAGGTGGACCCCATCCTATATTGAAAAAAAAATATATATATATATATATATATATATATATATATATATACAAACTTTATTTCAAGACAAAATACAAAATACAATGGGGAGTAAAACAACATAGATAACAACTCAGAGCTACATGTCAAATACTTCGTCCAACTCCCCGGCAGTGGGCCGCGTGCCCAGAATACTGCAGGCATTTCCCTCTGGATCGCAACACTGAGTCTCTGAAACAGGAAGCTGGTCGCCCTGTGGTCCTTGGTTTCTATGATGAGTTTTCCACCCAGCTCCTTGAGAAACTTTAGAGCACACTTGCCCCATGCTCCATGGGTCTCCGACCCTATTGGGATGAAGTTATAGCAAGAGGGAAGGTCTTCATATTTGCGGGTCTTCTGGGTCTCCCTGTGGCTGGCAGCTCCACCCCTTCGGCTAAGGAGTGTGGCAGGTAGGTGTCTGCCAATGTGGCAGCACAGGTGTAGTCCCAAGCAATCTGCTTACCATCCTTCCAGGGTAGCATGGTGGCTCCATCAGGACGCTTTTGACTTCCATCAGACCTCTGCACTTGGGGTTCCCGTTGAGCTGGGCAACGGGCTGTGGCGAGGCTTCTCTTTATGATGTCATTGACCTCCTCATGTCTAGCATACTTCCTTCTGATGTGTGACACACTAGACCATGAAGTCCGAATTGGTCAGCCGTCGCCCTGCCGCAAATACACCTATGTTCGGTGAGTATGGGGGCGGCTAGGCGAAGAGCAACACCAATCCGAATGGCCTGTGGGTCGAGTCGAGTCCCCAGAGAGGAATTGGGAACAGCAAGAAGGAAATCTCCTGAGTGTGGTGCCTTCACCGCTAGGAGACGAGCTTTGTCCTTTCCTGAAGCGTTGGTGAGCATTGTGTTGGAATTTTTTTCCATGATCGGTTTGTCCCAGTGGGACTGTTTGTGCTCTTTGGGAGGAGCTGGTCTACTGGAGGAGTCTGCCAGGATGTCCCACTGCACTGCTGCTTCAATGAACTTGGGGTAACCACGAACGAGAGGTATTGATCAGGTTCGAACCCTGGCTACCGCAGTGTTGTTAGTGATCAATACCACTCGTTCGTGGTTACAATAATATATAAATACTGCTCGTAGGCTAGTACACCAAACAGGGATGAGAATGAAATTAGCTTGAAAGCTCCCACACCTCCGTATGTCCTCGGACCAAGGTAAAACACATAGCTCTGTGCTGTGTGCTTGGTTCTTGTAGCATTGGGTGGTCCTGTGGGTAAAGGCGTCATGTGGTTCTCGCTCACAATGACGGACCAGTACAACATGGGTTCGAACTCTGGCTAGCGCAGTGTTGTTATATATATATATATATATATATATATATATATATATATATATATATATATATATATATATATAATACATACATCATATATATATATATATATATATATATATATATATATATATATATATATATATATATATATATAATACATATATGCATGAATACGTTGGTATATACAAATGTATGGTTAAGAAGATTTGAATCTAAGGTGGATGTTCCGGCCATGGGTCAGTAAACCTCAGTGCACCTCAGTTCTTGTGTACTTTAGCACACAATTACTATCCTTTTCTGACGACGTTTCGTCCACCCACTGGGTGTACGACACGTCGTCAGTATATGATATTAATTGTCTCTTTCTCTTTTGGCCGTATTTTATACCACTTTTCTCCCTCATATATCCCCACGTAAGCAGGAATACTTATACCATCTTCGAGAAAGAAGGCTTAAATTCTTCAGTTATGTTCGACATATTAAGCTGAAATCCTTCTGTCATCTACTCTACATATAGGAGTCATCTTTTTAGACTTCATGACAAAGCAAGCATCTTTGTGTGTGTGCCACAAAGAAAGCAGGCATCCTTTCTGTGTGTGCCACAAAGAAAACAGGTATCCTTCCTGTGTGTGCCACATAGAAAGCAGGCATCCTTCCTCTGTGTGCCACAAATAAAGCAAGCATCTCTCCTGTGTGTGCCACAAAGAAAGCAGGCATCCTTCCTGTTTGTGCCACATATAAACTAGGCATCCTTCCTGTGTGTGCCACAAAGAAAGGCAGACATCTTTCTAGAGAGTGATACAGAGAAAAGTAGGTATTTTTATCGCTGTGTGCCACAAAGAAAAGTAGACATCTTTCCATTGTGGGCCACAAAGAATGGCAGGAGGATTTTCACTCTCTGCCACAATCAGGTAACTCTGGTATTCAACAAACACAGTCGCGCCTGGCCCCACACCTTTAAAACGGCACACACGCACACACACGGGAACATGACTCGGTGTTCGGCCTGCTGGCCAGCAACACGCCGCTGCCACCACCTCATACTGCACTTTCACCACAAGTCGATAAGGTACTGCCGTCACCAATCTATACATCTCTCCAATCACGTTTTACACCACTGTCACTGTCTCATTAGCTAATTTCACCACCTCATACCTGACCAAGGTGAGTCAGAAATTTTATGAAATTTTCCTTTATTTTTAGGGATGTTAGGAAAAGCGGAATGAACTGAGAGATTATATTTTTTTCGGAATTTTAATGCACAGATTCACAAGTAAATATAATATGATGGAACTCCACAGCGAGAGCTCGAGAAGTACATATTGAACACACACACACACACACACACACTCTCCTCTCAGTCAGGCGATTTCTTAACCTTCGTTGAGTTACTCTTGAATATTGTCACTTCACTTTCTTTTGACGTGCTTGACCAGTTGTGGGTTAACGTGCTGCATACTCTAGTATGGCTCTGACGTACACGGTGTACAGTGTCTTGAACGATTCCTTATTAAGGTAACAGAACGCAAACCTAAGATTAGCGTTTCGTTACCTTAATAAGGAATCGTTCAAAATACTGTACACGGTGTACGTCAGGCCCATACTAGAGTATGCAGCACCAGTTTGGAACCCACACCTGGTCAAGCACGTCAAGAAATTAGAGAAAGTGCAAAGGTTTGCGACAAGGTTAGTTCCAGAGCTAAGGGGAATGTCCTACGACGAAAGGTTAAGGAAAATCGGCCTGACAACATTGGAGGACAGGAGGGTTAGAGGAGACATGATAACGACATACAAAATACTGCGGGGAATTGACAAGGTAGATAGTGACAGGATGTTCCAGAGAGGGGACACAGAAACAAGGGGGCACAATTGGAAGCTGAAGACTCAGATGAGTCAAAGGGATGTTAGAAAGTATTTCTTCAGTCATAGATCAGTCATAGAGTAGTCATGAAGTGGAATAGTGTAGCAATTGATGTAGTGGAGGCAGGAACCATACATAGCTTTAAGACGAGATATGATAACGCTCATGGAGCAGGGAGAGAAGGGACCCAGTAGCGGTCAGTGAAGTGGCGGTTCCAGGAGCTGAGTCTCGACCCTTGCAACCACATTTAGGTGAGTACACATGCACACACACACACACAGGAACCATACAGTTTTAAGACGAGGTATGATAAAGCTCATGGAGCAGGGAGAGAGATGACCCAGTAGCGATCAGCGAAGAGGCGGGGCCAGGAGGTATTTCTTGACCCTTGCCACCACAAACAGGTGAGTACACACTCGCCGCGGTGAACTCCTTTCTGGTAAACATTAGGCAAATAACGTACCCGCTGGACTACCACATTGTAAAAATCAATGGACCCTAATGACTCAACTCACTGCCAGGCTGAATTCCTTCAAAGTTTCTCGATTATTTGGAATCGATTATTTTTTAAGGCTTTTAAAAAAACTACTTACAAATTTAATCATGCACATTATATTCTTAAACAAATCCTTTAGAACAAATTTCATCATATGAATTCTCGTGAATTAAAGTTGTATTAAAAAACCTGAAAAACAAAATTAGTAATATAACATTTTCTTAAATTTCCACAATATATAGAATAATTGTCTTTGACATATAACAAAAGTTACAATAGGTTTCGTTTGTTATGCAAAACTATTGCAAATTAACGATGGTCCTGGTCGGACCCACATGATGTCATAAATTACATCTATATGTATATATATATATATATATATATATATATATATATATATATATATTTATACAGTATATATATATGTCGTGCCGATTAGGTAAAACTGGTCAATTAGCAAGAACTCATTTAAAATTAAGTCCTTTCTAAAATTTTATCTTATACGTTTAAAGATATATTTTTTTAATTTATGGTAATGTAAGAATTTATAATTTTGTACCAAGAGAAACTTTGAAAACCTACCTAACCTTATTACAACAAGCGCAATTTAATTTAGCCTAACCCAACTAAATATATTTTATATACGTTAACATTAATTTAATAATAAACAAACACAATGATATATATTATTTTCGTTATGTTCAGAATTATTTTGGCGAAATTATTGCATACACAAATTTTCACTTGTCTTATATGGCAAGGTGAGCATTGCTATTTAAGCCAAAATCGCAAGTTTTACCTAATCGGCACGACATATATATATATATATATATATATATATATATATATATATATATATATATATATATATATATATATATATATATATATATATATATATATATATGCAAAAAGATCACAGTAAACAGGTGATATCAAAATATGCAAGACAACCACTATGAAAAAATAGAGAATTCCAAGCGCTTTCGAGACTACTCACATTATCAAGGAACTATAACAGCAAACATGACAAGAAGGCTTATATAAGGGGCGAGACTACACCTCACAGTCACATCACACTAACAAAGACTACACCTCACAGTAGCGTAACATCTCACGACTCTGTGAAGAGGAACATAAGAAAGGACCTGAAACTCTTCCCAAGAATTAAATAGTGATTGGACAAAGCACGCTAATAACAATTTTGTAATTAACTTATCAGTTGAAATATTAGATAAAAATACAACTGCTGCTTTTGGTTTCGGTTTAAGTTTTGCAACTTCAAAAAAACTTAATAATGTTGAAATTGCAAAAGCCTTTTGTAATTTAGAAAAATCCTCTGATTTATCCACTGATGAAATTAATATTAGTAAGGGGATGGTATATAGCTCAATGTTAAAACAAAATATTCCCAATTGCCCTCAAAGATTTTTTAAGTCTTATGATTCACTTTTGAATAATAAAAATTTGCGTCTTACTAAAGCAGATAAAATTAATGCAATTGTAATTATGAAAGAAACCGATTACCAAGATAAAATGAATAACCTCCTAAATGATTTTGAAACCTATTCTAAACTTAGAAAGAATCCCTTAGAAACTGTTAACTGCAATTTCAATAAAACAATAAAACATCTATTGAAGGGCAAAGATGAATTAATTAAAAAATTTACTTCCACTAATCCATCTTTACCTTATATGTATGGATTAATAAAAACACACAAACCTGGTAATCCTGTTAGACCAATTATTAGCTCTATAGGTTCAGTTTCTTATAAACTTTCTAAATGGCTTGTTGATATTTTGAGCCCAATTGTTGGAAAAATTTCTAATTTTAATGTTAAAAACAACTTAGATTTAGTTGATAAATTAAGCACCTTGACTGATTTAAATGATTTCAATATGGTTAGTTTTGATGTTACCTCCTTGTTTACAAAAGTTCCAGTTGATGATTTACTAAGTTTCTTATCTGAAGAATTGGTTAATTATGATTTACCATTGCCAGTTCCTACTATCAATAAACTTATTAAACTTTGTATTGTTGATGCAAAATTTGTATTTAATGATGAGTTTTACACTCAGAAGTTTGGTATGGCAATGGGAAATCCTCTTTCACCTGTTCTTAGTAACTTATATATGGAATTTTTCGAAACAAGATTGCTTAACACTATCCTTTCCAATAGAGCTAAGTGGTATA
>WNWK01002308.1:0-32500 GCA_009830355.1 Cherax destructor | reverse complement strand
GCAACACTACCCCAGCAGCCAGCACCACTACATCAGCAGCCAGCAACACTACCCCGGCAGCCAGCACAACTACCTCAGCAGCCAGCAACACTACCCCAGCAGCCAGCACCACTACCCAAGCAGCCAGCACCATTACCCCAGCAGCCAGCACCACTACCTCAGCAGCCAGCAACACTACCCCAGCAGCCAGCACCACTACCCCAGCAGCCAGCACCATTACCCCAGCAGCCAGCACCACTACCTCAGCAGCCAGTACCACTACCCCAACAACAAACACAACTAACCAAGCAGCCAGCACCAATACCTCAGCACTCAGCTCCACTACCCCATCAGCCAGCACCACTAATCCAACAGCCAGCACAACTATCCCAGCAGCCAGCACCACTATCTCAACAGCCTTCAACACTAACCCAGCAGCCAGCACCACTACCCCAGCAGCCAGCACCACTACCCCAGTAGCCAGCACCACTACCTCAGGAGCCAGTAACACTATCCCAGCAGCCAGCACCACTACCCTACGAAGCAGTCAGCACCACTACCCCAGCAGCCAGCACCACTACCCCAGGAGCCAGCACCACTACCCCAGCAGCCAGCACCACTATCCCAAAAACCTGAACCACTACCCAAGCATCCAGCACCAATACCCCAGCAGCCAGCACCACTACCCCAGTAGCCAGCACCACTACCTCAGGAGCCAGCACCACTACCTCAGGAGCCAGCAACACTATCCCAGCAGCCAGCACCACTACCCCAGGAGCCAGCACCACTACCCCATCAGCCAGCACCACTACTCCAACAGCCAGCACCACTATCCTAGCGGCAAGCACAACTACCCCAGCAGCCAGCACCACTACCTCAGCAGCCAGCACCAGTACCCCAACAGGCAGCACCACTACCCCAACAACCAGCACCACTACCCTAGCAGCCGGTACCAGTACCCCAGCAGCCAGCACCACTACCCCAACAACCAGCACCACTACCCAAGCAGCCAGCACCAATACCTCAGCAGCCAGCTTCACTACCCCATCAGCCAGCAACACTACTCCAACAGCCAGCACCACTATCCCAGCAGCAAGCACCATTATCCCAGCAGCCAGCACCACTATCCCAGCAGCTAGTAGTACTACCCAAGCAGCCAGCAACACTACCCCAGGAGCCAGCACCATTAAACCAGCAGCTAGCACCACTACCCCAACAGCCAGCACCACTACCCCAACAGCCTACACCACTATCACAGCAGCCAGCACCACTATCCCAGCAGCCAGCACCACTACCCCGGCAGCCAGCACCACTACCCCAGCACCCAGCACCACTGCCCCAGCAGCCAGCACCACTACCCCAGGAGCCAGACCACTATCCCAGTAGCTAGTACCACTATCCCAGCAGCCAGCACCATTACCCCAAGAGCCTGCACCTCTATCACAGCAGCCAGCACCACTATCCCAGCAGCCAGCACCACTACCCCAGCAGCCAGCACCACTACCCCAGCAGTCAGCACCACTGGCTATCCATCCCCATTCGCTCATTCCCCCTGACGGTCCATCGACTATCGATACTGGGCCGCCTCTAAAGCAGTTTGGTGTTTCGATCTTTTTTTCTATTGGGTCAGATGCCCAGAGGAATGTAATATATATATATATATATATATATATATATATATATATATATATATATATATATATATATATATATATATATATATATATATATTATATATAGTATATATATATATATATATATATTGTCGTGCCGATTAGGTAAAACTTGCGATTTTGGCTTAAATAGCAACGCTCACCTTGCCAAATAAGACAAGTGAAAATTTGTGTATGCAATAATTTCGCCAAAATCATTCTGAACATAACGAAAAAAATATATTTCATTGTGTTTGTTTATTATTAAAATAATGTTAACGTATTTAAAATATATTTAGTTGGGTTAGGCTAAATTAAATTGCGCTTGTTGTAATAAGGTTAAGTAGGTTTTCAAAGTTTCTCTTGGTACAAAATTATAAATTCTTACATTAACATAAATGAAAAAAATATATCTTTAAACGTATCAGATAAAATTTTAGAAAGAACTTAATTTTAGACGAGTTCTTGCTAATTGACCAGTTTTACCTAATCGGCACGACATATATATGTCGTGCCTATTAGGTAAAACTGGTCAATTAGCAAGAACTCATCTAAAATTTAGTCCTTTCTATGGGATGGGACACAGAAACAAGGCGTCACAATTGGATGATGAAGACTCGGATGAGTCAAATGGATGTTAGGAAGTATTTCTCCAGTCACAGAGTTGTCAGTGGAGGCAGGATCCGTACATAGTTTTAAGACTAGATTTGATAAAGCTCTTGGAGCAGGTAGAGAGAGGATCTAGTAGCGATCAGTGAAGAGACGGGGTCAGGAGCTATGAATCGACCCCTGCAGCAATAATTAAGTACACACACACACACACACACACGGCCAACAATGTTTCAGGGACGGGAAATCCTGTGTCACAAACCTACTGGAGTTCTATGACAAGGTGACAACAGTAAGACAAGAAAAAGAGGGGTGGGTAGATTGTATTTTCTTGGACTGTAAGAAGGCGTTTGACATAGTTCCACACAAGAGATTAGTGCAAAAGCTGGAGGACCAGGCAGGGGTAACAGGGAAGGCACTCCAACGGATCAGGGAATACCTGTCAGGAAGACAGCAGCGAGTCATGGTACGTGGTGAGGTGTCAGAGTGGGCGCCTGTGACGAGTGGGGTTCCACAGGGGTCAGTCCTAGGACCGGTGCTGTTTCTGGTATTTGTGAACGACATGACGGAAGGAATAGACTCCGAAGTGTCCCTGTTTGCAGATGATGTGAAGTTGATGAGAAGAATTCAATCGGACGAGGACCAGGCAGAACTACAAAGGGATCTGGACAGGCTGCAAGCCTGGTCCAGCAATTGGCTCCTGGAGTTCAACCCCAGCAAGTGCAAAGTCATGAAGATTGGGGAAGGGTAAAGGAGACCGCAGACGGAGTACAGTCTAGGGGGCCAGAGACTACAAACCTCATTCAAGGAAAAAGATCTTGGGGTGAGTATAACACCAGGCACATCTCCTGAGGCGCACATCAACCAAATAACTGCTTCAGCATACGGGCGCCTAGTAAACCTAACAACAGCATTCCGACATCTTAATAAGGAATCGTTCAGGACCCTGTACACTGTGTACGTTATGCCCAAATTGGAGTATGCAGCACCAGTTTGGAACCCACAGCTAGCCAAGCACGTAAAGAAACTAGAGAAAGTGCAAAGGTTTGCAACAAGACTAGTGCCGGAGCTAAGGGGTATGTCCTACGAGGAGAGGTTATGGGAAATCGATTTGACGACACTGGAGGACAGGAGAGATAAGGGAGACATGATAAACGACATATAAAATACTGAGAGGAATTCTCAAGGTTGACAGAGACAGAATGTTCCAGAGAAGGGACACAGCAACAAGGGGACACAGTTGGAAGTTGAAGACTCAGATGAATCACAGGAATGTTAGGAAGTATAAACGACATAGATGAGGGAATAAATAGTGACATAAGCAAATTTGCCGATGACACCAAAATAGGCCGTCCAATTCATTCAAATGAGGACATTAGAGCACTCCAGGAAGATTTGAATAGACTGATGCACTGGTCGGAGAAGTGGCAGATGCAGTTTAATATAGACTAATGCAAAGTTCTAAATATTGGACAGGACAATAACCATGCCACATATAAACTAAATAATGTAGATCTTAATACTACTGATTGCGAAAAGGATTTAGGAGTTCTGGTTAGCAGTAATCTAAAACCAAGACAGCAGTGCATAAGTGTTCGCAATAAAGCGAACAGAATCCTTGGCTTCATTCAAGAAGCATAAATAATAGGAGTCCTCAGGTTGTTCTTCAACTCTATATATCCTTGGTTAGGCCTCATCTAGATTATACTGCACAGTTTTGGTCACCGTATTACAGAATGGATATAAATGCTCTGGAAAACGTACAAAGGAGGATGACTAAGTTGATCCCATGTATCAGAACTCTTCCCTATGAGGATAGACTGAGAGCCCTGAATCTGCACTCTCTAGAAAGGCGTAGAATTAGGGAGAATATGATTGAGGTGTATAAATGGAAAACAGGAATAAATAAAGGGGATGTAAATAGCGTGCTAACAATATCTAGTATTGACAGGACTCGCAGCAATGGCTTTAAGTTGGATAAATTCAGATTCAGGAAGGATATAGGAAAGCATTGGTTTGGTAATAGAGTTGTCGATGAGTGGAACAAACTCCCGAGTACAGTTGTAGAGGCTAAAACGTTGTGTTGTTTTAAAAATAGGCTAGATAAATATATGAGTGGGTGCGGGTGGGTGTGAGTTGATCCTGACTAGCTTGTGCTACTAGGTCAGATACCGTGCTCTTTCCTTAAGTGCATGTAACCTGACCTGGCTGGGTCGGGGCATTGGGTTAAGCCGGTGGGAGACTTGGACCTGCCTCGCATGGGCCAGTAGGCCTGCTGCATTGTTCCTTCTTTCTTATGTTCTTATTTCTTCAGTCACAGAGTGGTCAGGAAGTGGAATAGTTTAGGAAGTGATGTAGTGGAGGCAGGATCATATCTTTAAGAAGAGGTATGATAAAGCTCATGGCGCAGGGAGAGTGACCCAGTAGCGACCAGTGAAGAGGCGGGGCCAGGAGCTATGAGTCGACCCCTGCAACCACAACTAGGTGATTACACACACACACACACACACACAATCAAACACACAGTCAGGAGAGAGTGACCGTAGTAGCGACCAGCAGAGAAACTGAGCCAGTAGCTGACACTCAACCCCTGCAACCTCATTTAGGTGATTATAATTAAGCGAGTACACGTGACAGAAACAGATTACTATAGAATCGTATTTGTTAGACTATAAATGGAGCACAGACACATTACCGATAGGCATTCAACAGTGGAAGCGTCAGTAACATTACTCCTTCAAAGTCAAATCAAATTTAGCAATAAATACAATAAGAAGATTACCTGAAGAACGAAAACAACACGATAAAAAGTTATAAGTAACAAGTACAGACAAAAGGAGAAGAACAAGCTTTTATTTTGACAACGCGAAATGTTGTCACCCGAATTGTTTAAAGATCTACACAGAGCAAAACGTTGTCACAATAAAAGGGTCTGCACCCGTCCCTTCCTCTGTACTGATTACAGTACGTCTTTCTATCCAAGCTTTAAATAACAGTCGCTGGCGCAGGGATGATAACTACCATTAAAAGAACAAGTACAGTGATAAATATCATCATCGTCTTGGTTTCTTTTTTGTTCTCCGTCTTGTCCTGTATTTTATCCTCATTCGTTCTCACGTTCTTCCACCTTACACCTTGTGGGGTAGAGGATCGAGCCTACGCCAATGTTTTCACTGAAAGGCTCATACGGGTTTAGTGCTTCGTACAAATAAAAATAAAGTATAAATCAAACTCTTCTTTCCTCCTCCTCCTCAACTATATTTTGGCCCTTATTGCTTATGTCCTCTCCCTTCCTTTCTTTCATCACAGTATAGGATGGACCCTCCTATCTCTCCTTGTCTTTGCTATCCACCCATTACTCATACCTTCCCCCCCCCTCTTCCCTTTCTACATTGCTCGCATAATACATCATTTTCTTTTTTCCCTATTTTCATATTTTCCATTTTCTTCAGTTTCTTATATACACTTGAGCGTCCCACGCCCGGTCCAGGTCCTTCCTGGGGTCCCACGCCCGGTCCAGGTCCTTCCTGGGGTCCCACACTTCCATGTACAACTCTATCCTACTCCCTACTTTTTCCAACTTTTATATATTTATTTCCCATTGTATACCCCGTTCCTAATGTCAACCTCCGCCCCCTCACATCCATTCCCCAGTCTCCCATTTCCCACCTTCATATCCCCTCAGGGACCTGCCAAGATAACTGATAAAAGGGAAAAAAGGTAAAGTGAATATTTCTGAATACCCGAGCACTGCCGATGTGACGTACACTATTACAAGCCACGTATACCTCCTCTGACAAGCGATATTGAGGTGTCTTTTCTCTCTTTTGAATGTATTGGGAATCACTGGGACTCAGGCATTGAGAAGATAAGTTACAACAGGACCTGGATGAGGTAAAATCAGAGACGCAGAAGAAATGTGGAGCACTGAATGGCTCTTACTGGGTATGATCATGCGAGATGTATGTTTAATGTGTGCGAAACCGCTTACATACTGGCCCTATAAGTGATCCTTATCCCAACTAACACACGAACATAAGACAAAACAACACGAGCATCTTTCCTCCATCTGCTTAAGTTCATTATCTTGCCTCCCTTCACTCAACTTCATTTCTCTCATGACTTATTTTCATCACTTGCTCTTCCCTTTTTTTTCCTTATTGAAGGCTTTCCACTTATGATTCCGCTCTCTGAAAGTTATAATTATGCCTTGCTAGTAATTCCAGTAATGATGGAATTACTAACAAGGCATAATTGATGCCAGACACGACATTCAAAATTATGCTTTATATCCATATCAAAGCGTCGGAAATACTTTTAGCTGATATATTCAGTCTAAACACTTGGTCTACACATAACTTTACCCTTCCTAAGTCTACCTTATTCCTCTTCAACACTACTCTCTGTCTTATTATTAATTCTTTCGATAATAATTTTATCATACCCTTTACTCGGTATACTTATCTGGCTTATTTTTCATAATTGCTACAATTACTCTTGTCCCCTTTTCCAAGGAACTGTGAATGCTCTCTGCCAATTCTTACGTATATTCCCTTCTTTCAAGGGTATCTTGAACAAATTTACCTAATCTCCTAAATTACTCTAATTCTCCAGCTGCATTTAACATTTATCTCTCTTCACTTCTCAGAAGTGATCAAGGTCCCAGGACCGAAACGTTTTCTAATAAATATGCCCAAGTGTTTGCTTACATGTCTCTCTAAAACAATTTGTCGGTTTCTATTACCAAGTTTTATGCCAGATAAATCCTTGCCCAGTCTCTCACTGGCATTCCTTTTGCCTTTCCTCACCGCTCTTTTAACCTCTCTTCCCCCCCTCCCATATATCATTTCTCTACTGTAAAACCTCTCAAAGATTAACATCTTTGTCTACCCTCTCCACCTCGTTATTATACTATTCAATCCCCACTCTCCTATACCCACAAACTTCTGCTATGCTTTCTAACATTGAATTCTTAATTTTATCTCATCCCTTTTAGAGACCATCCCTCCCCACCCCTTCAATACCTGTACTCTACCGAACATTTTTCCCTAATTTTTTTTTACTCCTATCTCCTTTATTTATTCACCTTAACCTCTCTCTTATTGATGGTATTCTCCTTGTACCCAGCTACCTCTTACTTTCACTGTTGCTTCAATTAAATAATGATCTGATGTCTCTGACGCCAATCTTAAAACATGCACATCCAGGAGTTTATCCCTAGATCTCCAAACGTACCTAATATGCCTTGCACAACATTTTCGCCCGCTTTTGCATTTAGGTCCTCCATAACAGTTATTTACTCCTAAATATCTAAATAAATTCACTCTCATCATACTCTTCCCTACACCCTGATTTACAGTCGTTCATTGTTAAGACTTCTTTATTCACCTCGTTCTTTTGTGCGTTCACTTGCAATTTCCTTCTTTTTTTTCAAACTTATATTCTTCTTCAGCTCTTGTGGGCCTGTGAACATTATGTATGTACTGCTGCGTTTGCACATTTCTGAAGACGTACATATACGTGCGCGTAATGCCCAATAAAGGAAAAAAAACACTCGAGCAGCCAGCGGATTCCTAGGCGAACATAAAGGGTTTTCCACAAGAATGAGACCTCTGCTCTCTCTTCATTTCCTGCGAACAGTAGATATCAGTTACTCGGGCTGCTTGTCGGAAACAGCCAGAGGGGCCGAAGGGAAAACCAGCGCCCCACGAGCACATGATTTCGCCTTTTTTTTTCTGATTCGGTGGATTTTTGGCGTTTTTGGAGTTTTCGTGAATCTGTCGGGCGAGGATTTAACATGTCGAAGCACGGGAGCATCATTGATGTCTTGCTGCATCCTCGGAGGCACCTTCGGCGTCATCATGCACCATTGGAAGACTGGTGTCTTCAAGCACCACCATTGAGAGAGGTTTTGAGGTACTGATGGACCACTGGAAGCTAAGTCTTGTTGCACCTGTAGAGGAAATAATGTGGTGCCTGTAGAGGTACCTGTAGAGGAAACAAAATTACTCTTGAAAGCATCTTTGAAGTCTTGATGGAGCCCTTGCGAGCCTCTTCGACATCTTTGATGCACCTTCCGGAGCCAATTAGAGGCACATTTTGATGCCTTGCGACATCCTTACGAGAACCTATTGACATCTTTCCACAAATCTGGTAGAATTCTGTGACGTTTAATGAGTGTCTTTAGAATATCATCGTAGCTAGTTTACGAGTGAGCATTCATTGACCCTACGTCGCCTGAATCTACTTCACTCACGTTATATTCCAATTCCAATATCAAACAACACTTCAGTGCCACGACCACACTGCCACAGCAGCCAAACTACTACAACAACAACAATATTACCACGAAGTCCACACTACCACAACAACTGCACTACCATTATATATAAATGGTATACAAAACCGTAAAGCAAATAAATGAAACAAATGTGCAACACATCGGCATCATTACTGTGGAGAAATTCCGTCAACCAGTGGCTTTATCTATCCATTACAGAGAGTAGTATTTAAGGTGATGGAAGACTAGTAGTAGTAGTAGTAGTAGTAGTAGTAGCAATAGTAGTTTTTGTAGCAGTATAGTAATAGTAATGTGAGGTGATCAACCTCACATTACCAGAAAAGGCACACTACCACAGCAACCACACTACCCTAACAACCACACTATCAATACAAAACCACTACCACAACAACCACACTACCAAAACAAAAATACTACCACAACAACCACACTACCAAAACTAAAACACTACCACAACAACCACACTATCAAAACAAAACCAATACCACAACAACTACACTACCAAAACAAAAACACTACCACAACAACTAAGCTACTACAACTATCACACCCTAATGTATCGTCACCCTTGCCCTGCCTCTCTCCATGCCACACCCGCTTCTTCCTTAAACAGACGACTCACAACAGCAACTAAACCACAGCCCAGCTATATTGAACTGCATATTCAAAACACTAGGAGAGCTTTAAATCTAGATGACACAGACCCCATTAATTACCACCAACGCCATTCCACCACTTCAAAAGCACCATTGCAACACAACCATCAAAACCATGCCACTGCAACATCAACAACTCCGTCCCCTCACAGCTTGAAATACGAAGGAATTCTGAAGACAGAAATGTTGAACAGATTGAGGTGCACAAAAAAAATTCTGTGAGAATACGTTTCGTTCTGGGACTTGATAAAGGTTCACGTAGACGGCAACACAGTGCAACAACAGCCGCCCAAATCACCTCTTCCCCTTTATACAGACACAAGACCACCATCCTTCAAAGTTCAGTCCCCTCCCTACCTCTCCAACACACCAACAACACCACCACACCAACAACACAACAACACCAACAACACAACAACACCAGCACCACAACAACACCAACACACCCACAACCATACCAGCACCACAACAACACCAACACCACAATAACACCAACACCACAACAACACCAACACCACAACAACACCAACACCACAACAACACCAACACACCCACAACCACACCAACACCGCAACAACACCAACACACCCACAACTACACCAACACCAAAACAACACCAACACCACAACAACACCAACACCCACAACACAACAAACCACAACCACCCAAAACACAAACCACACAACACCACAACAACACCAACACACCCACAACCACACCAACACCACAACAACACCAACACCACAACAACACCAACACCACAACAACACCAATACCACAATAACACCAACACACCAACAACCACACCAACACCACAACCACACCAACACCACAACAACACCAATACCACAACAACACCAACACCACCACCACACCAACACCACCAGCACACTAACACCACCAGCACACCAGCACCACCAGCACACCAACACCACAACAACACCACACAAACACCACCCAGCACACCAACACCACCAGCCACCAACACCACCACCACACCACACACCAACAACACCACCAACACCACAACCACACCAACACCACCACAACAACACCAGCACCACACCAACACCACACACCACACACCACACCAACACCACAACAACACCAACACCACACAACACCAACACCACAACAACACCAACACCACCACACACACCACCACCACCACCAACACCAACACACCCACATCCAACACCACAACCACACCAACACCACCACACCAACAGCCTAACACCAACACCACAACAACACCAACACCACAACAACACCAACACACCCACAACCACACCAACACCACAACAACACCAACACCACAACCACACCAACACCCACCACCACCACCACCACACACCAACCACCACCACCACCACCACAACACCACACCACCAGCACACCAACACCACCAGCAACACCAACACCACACCCACACCAACACCACCAGCACACCAACACCACCACCACACCAACACCACAACACACCAACACCACAACCACACCAACACCACCACACCACCCCACACCAACACCACACACACCAACACCACACACACACCAACACCACCACACACCAACACCACACCACAACAACACCAACACCACAACAACACCAACACCACACCACCACCACCACCAGCACACCACCACCACCACCACCACCAGCACACCAACACCACCAGCACACCAACACCACCAGCACACCAACACCACCACCACACCAACACCACCACCACACCAACACCACCACCACACCAACACCACCACCACACCAACACCACCACACCAACACCACCACACACCAACACCACCACCACACCAACACCACAAACATTCCAACACCACAACCACACCAACACCACCACACCAACAGCCTCACACCAACACCACAACCACACCAACACCACAACAACACCAACACCACAACAACACCAACACCACACCACCACCACCACCAGCACACCACCACCACCAACCACCACCACACACCAACACCACCAGCACACCAACACCACCAGCACACCAACACCACACCACACCAACACCTCCACTACACCAACACCTCCACCACACCAACACCTCCACTACACCAACACCCCACCAACACCTCCACCACACCAACACCTCCACTACACCAACACCTCCACTACACCAACACCTCCACTACACCAACACCTCCACTACACCAACACCTCCACCACACCAACACCTCCACTACACCAACACCTCCACTACACCAACACCTGCACCGCACCAACACCTCCACCACACCAACACCTCCACTACACCAACACCTCCACTACACCAACACCACCACACCAACACCTCCACCACACCAACACCTCCACCACACCAACACCTCCACTACACCAACACCTCCACTACACCAACACCTCCACTACACCAACACCTCACGCACCAACACATCCACCACACCAACACCTCCACCACACCAACACCTCCACTACACCAACACCACCACACCAACACCTCCACCACACCAACACCTCCACCACACCAACACCTCCACTACACCAACACCTCCACCACACCAACACCTCCACTACACCAACACCACCACACCAACACCTCCACCACACCAACACCTCCACCACACCAACACCTCCACCACACCAACACCTCCACCACACCAACACCTCCACTACACCAACACCTCCACCACACCAACACCTCCACTACACCAACACCTCCACTACACCAACACCTGCACGCACCAAACCCCCACACACCAACACCTCCACTACACCAACACCTCCACTCACCAACACCACACACCAACACCTCCACCACACCAACACCTCCACCACACCAACACCTCCACTACACCAACACCTCCACTACACCAACACCTGCACCGCACCAACACCTCCACCACACCAACACCTCCACCACACCAACACCTCCACTACACCAACACCCCACCACCCTCCACCACACACCTCCACCCACAACACCTCCACTACACCAACACCTCCACACCCAACACCACTACACAACACACCACACCAACACCTCCACCACACCAACACCTCCACCACACCAACACCTCCACTACACCAACACCTCCACTACACCAACACCTCCACTACACCAACACCTCCACCACACCAACACCTCCACCACACCAACACCTCCACCACACCAACACCTCCACCACACCAACACCTCCACTACACCAACACCTGCACCGCACCAACAACATTCGGAATATTGAGATTGTTGGTCACTTGTCCTGGAACTTGCGTCGCATAACAAGTGTATTTGGCTACAACATCCTCCTTCCTCCATGTTGCCATCTCTGTGTTATTTCTGGTTCTGTGTTCTCTTTAGATCGTCTACGTTGCTCCTGTCTCCTTCATGTACTCGTGTCTCCCTGTTGTTCCCGTCTCCATGTAAATACTATCTCCTTCATGTTGTTTCTGTCTCCATGTTGCTCCTGTCTCCGTCTTGCTGCTCCTGTCTCCATGTTGTTTGTGTCTCTCTCATGCTGTCCCTGTCTTCATGTTGTTTCTATCTCCATGTTATTACTGTCTCCTTCATCTTGTTCCTGTCTCCTTCATGTTCTTGTGTCATTCATGTTGTTCGTATCTCCATGTTGTTTTTGTCTCCTTCATGTTGTTGCTGTTTCTGTGTTGTTGCTGCCTTCATGTTCTTGTTGATTCCTTTATATTGGTCCTCCCTGCCACATACTATTTCTATTGCCTTCAATTTGTTCTTGGCTACTGCATGTTGTCCCTGGCGTCCTCATTTTGTTCCTATCTCCTTCGTATTCTGACTTTTTATTACGAACACAGGTAATAAATGGCTAGTTGACCTGGTCATAATGGGTTTGGAGCGAAAATAAACACAGCAGTAGTATTTAACTTGTATTTTCCTTCACACTATGTACAAGAGTTGAAATAACCACACGGTGATCAAGGCAGAGACAAAAGCCTGAGAGCGAGAGAACCGTGCTCAACCAGCGGCTATGCGAGTCCGGCAAGGGCTGACTGTGAGTGAAACCACGTCACCTCAGCACTTGGCAGGCCCACCTGTGATTGGTTAATGAACCAAGGTACTGGTTTGACGATGGGGCCCCTAAAAATCGTTAAATCTTTAGCACCAGGTTCGCTGGTTGGGAGGCAGCCAATATGGGAGTGTGTACATACGCCAAATAAAGTGTAACGTACTCTCTGCATGCCAAACCCTCCCCCTAAAGGGGCTCTAATGGCCAGGACTAGGCTTACACCTCCATGGGTAGCGTGTCACCATGGCAATGAACAATAATGGAACCACCTTTCCACTCAACCATCCAACTCATTAGATAGAGCTAAACTTTTTTCGAGACAAAGTCAAACTCTAAACTTAGAGCGAAACAGTGGACAGTAGGGCTAACATAGGTTCAAGATACCTGCAGACGGTAGCAGAATATCCCCTCACAAACCCCTTCCACCCACAACCACCAAAATATTTTATACATAAAAAGGGGGGGGGGGTAAGAGATAGGCTACCCATATAGACCTTAACACATCCTAACTTAAATTTATATACGAGGAAGAGAATCAGCCAGCTTATTATCTTTGCTAGTAATATGTAATATACATAAATTATATGGTTGCAGCCTGAGACTCCATCTCATGAGGCGTGTGCTGTGGTTCTTCATGGAGTTGAGGTAGACCAGAGGGTTGTGGTCACTGTAGACTGTTACCACTTGAGACGACTGCCCCACGTAGACCTCTGGCAGTATCAGAGCGAGGGCTTCTTTTTCAGTTGTGGAGTAGGCCCTCTGGTGAGGTTGATACTTGGCCGAGAAGTAAGCCACAAGCTGTAAGCACTCTTCCCCAGCTTTTTTGTAGAAGTACTGCCCCAACCCCTCACTCACAAGCATTAACCTGTAGTGTAAAAGGTTAAACAATCAGGAGACAAGAGAATGGGTGCACAAAGTAGACGTTTCGCTTTAGTGAACAAGTCTTGGTACTCTGGGGTCCACTCAATTTTTTGTTTACTGGTAAGCAAGGTTAGAGGGGCTACAGCATCTGCAAAGTTCTTACAGAATCGTCTATAAAACTCTACCATACCTAAGAAACGTTGGAGGGATTTCCTATCATGAGGTACTGGGTAAATTTTTAATGGCAAGAATTTTAGCAAATTTTGGGGCCAGTTTACCACTACCTACATCATGGTACAAAAAACTAACAATAGACTGGCGAAAGGATGACTTGCATAAATTAACAGTTAACTGGAAACTCAGAAATTTCTCAAGTCTAGACATATGTTGGTCCCAAGTGTCGGACACTACTACAAGATCATCTAGGTAAGCTGCCGTGCCTTCAAGTCCTTTAATAAACTGAAGGGAGTTACTGTGCATTGATAATGACCTCCTGGAATTAAGAAGGCAGATATTTCCTTTGCCTTATCTGTCAAAGGTACCTGATAGTAACCTTTAAGGAGGTCTAACTTGGAAAGGTAGCCTTACCCACAAAGTCGATTACGTCATCCAAACGTGGCAGAGGGATGCATCTGGAGTAACCTCATTCACCTTACGGTAGTTTGTACACATTCGAAAACCTGCATCAGACTTCTTAACAAGGATACACGGTGAAGCCCATGGACTAGATGACTCCTCCACTAACCCATGTTCTAACAGAAATGCTATCTCCTGCTGAAGTAGCCTCTGTTTTTCAGGATTAACTCTGTAGGGGGAGAGTTTAATAGGTTTAGAGTTTCCAACAACTACATCATGGTATCCTAGTGTACATTTTTTTCGGAACATCTGAAAAGATGTTATGGTAAGATTGTAGGAGCGCAGTTAAACTTGTTACTTGAGTCTTAGACAGCCCCACCATTAAAGGGCTAGGGTCCTTGAGGAGGACAGAATTGGGAAGTTTTACTTGAATTTCAGGAATAAGGTGCAAGGAGTCAGGGTCGTCTACAGAGGCAGAGGACAGAGTCATTACTGGGACTTTATTTGGAATTGTAAATGCTTTAATCTGATTAATGTGGTATGTTTTACTCTTTGAGAACTTGTCAAGGGGAGCTACCACATAATTTACATCAGATAGTTTATCTTACAATTTGCATAGGTCCCGTAAATCTAGCTTTTAAGGCGTGGCCATAGGTTCCTGCAGCAACACCTTGTCTCCTGGATGGAAGAAGCGAAAAGTTGAGTTTCTGTCATACCTCTGATTCATAGTATTTTGAGCTGTTTTTAAGTTAGCCTTAGCCAACTGACATGCCACCTGCAACCTTGAAGAAGGGTTGTAGAGTGTTACGCAAGCGTCTTCTCCCATCCATCCTTCCCGAAGAGGACCTCATACGTTGTGTCCAAAGATCAGCTCAAACGGACTCCTGCACAGTTTCTCTCATTGCGAACAGCAACAGAGGAAGTGATTCATCCCAGTCTGTAGGAAAATGCATGCTATAAGTTCTCATCATGATTTTTAATGTTTGATGCAATCTTTCCAAGGCGCATTGGGACTGAGGATGATAGGCAGTGGATAATTTATGAATTATTCCTAGCCTAATTAGTGCTTTCCTAAACGCTTTGGCAGTAAAATTAGTACCTTGGTCACTCTGAATAGACTTAGGAATGCCAAAGCAGGAGATAACTTGGAATGGCTTTTGCATTGATACTGCGCATTGGGATTGATTCTGGATACCTAGTAACTTTATCCATAATAGTGAATAAGTACTGGTCCCCAGACTTGGACTTAGGTAATGGACCTACACAATCTATGATTAACTCTGCAAAAGGTTCTCCATCTGCTAGTATGGGATGGAGTGGTGCAGGTTTAATGGGGGTGTCCAGGTTTTCCTACTTGCTGACATTTTCTAAAACAGCGGATATTATTCTTCACATCTTACCTTATCTTTGGCCAGAAATATTCTTGTAGAATTCTATACAAGGTTTTGGTAATTCCTAAGTGTCCTCCTAAAGATGAATTATGAGCTATATTTAATATTTGTGATCGAAACTTTTTAGGAACTACTAATCTATCTGTTGTTTTTTTTTGTCTTCCCTCTACCTGCACCAGTCTCGGTGCAGATTAATAAATAGTTTTTAATTTTATATTTGACTGGGTGATCTGCGGGGGGTTCACCCATGGCTGCATGAAAAGTGAAAGTCAAGGAAGGGTCTTTTCGCTGTTCTTCCCGAAAGGACAGTCCCTCAGGCATGGAAACAGAGATATCTGGCAATCCTGTAACCCTGGAATAAGAAGGCTTGATCTGGGTCTGTTCACTAAATTTACGAGGCCCTGGCCAGATTTCCTCGTAAAACAAATTGTCTAGTCCTAGGCCAACATCGGAGAAGATTTAGTCATTATAGGTTCTGGACACTTGGTAGAATTAATGTTATTACCCAGTAATAACACAGCATCTTTCATAGGAAATCCATCAGAAATACCTACAGTCAAATATCCAGAGCAATATTTACTCTGCACGTATATTCTATGTAAAGGGACAGAAAACACTGCTCCTCCAAATGCTTCTAAAAGAACTGAGGAGTGTAATGAAGTTTGTTCAGAGAGGGGAAGTACTCCATCTCTTATAAGGGAACAATACGCCCCAGTATCCCTAAGTGTTCTTACTTCCGTTTTCGTTGAACTCTCCTGAAGGGAGATATGGCAAGTACTGTAGTATGGGGCCATCCCACACTCCACTTCTTTCTGATTCATTTCAACAGGGAGATTAGTAATTCTCCCTAATGGTTGGGGTTTAGCTGGGCAGTTGGATCGCAAATGGCCGGGCTTATGGCAAAAATAACAGGTTACCTCTTGTTTTCCTTTAGCTCCCTACTGATTTTGTGGTTCGCGCCAGTCTATGTACTGACGTTGTTATTCACCGTGTTGAGCATAAGTTTGATATCGCTCACCAGGTTGACCGTGAGATTGATATCGTGGGTCACCAGGTGACTTGGTTGGCGTCATCGTTCACTTTCGTCCTCCATTCAGGTACTCTTATCTGACGATCTCTACTTATGCTAGGCTGTTGAGAAGAAAGATGAGACCGATCGGACAAGGAGCGGTTAGTCTCAAAAGTGTCAGCCAACATGGCTGCTTCCAATGCAGTGGTCAACGAATGATCCTCCAGAAAGACTCTAACCTCTGGTCCAACAGATTCCAGCAGGTTATCTACCAAAAGCAACTGGGTGAGATCAGAAAAAAATGCGACACCACTGGCTTTGTGCCATTTGGTGAATGCCTTCGACTGCTGCCTTGCAAAGTCTACATGAGACTGACCCAGCTGTCGTTTGCCTAGTTTGAATTCCCTCCTGTACTTGGCGGGTATACACTGATAAACCTCAAGAACCGCTGTTTTCTCCACCTGATAGTTGACAAATTCGCCATTATTCAACACAGAGGTAAACTCCTGTGCCTTACCGTACAACGCTGTATGCACCAATGTTGCCCAATGCACCTTAAGCCACCTTAATGCTCGAGCCTGGTTTTCAAATGCCTCGATAAACTGTTCAGGCTCGGCTTCAACAAAACGAAGAACTAGCTGTACTGCCTTTTGCAGTCTGAAGTCATCCACAGTCTGCTTGAATTACCTCCTCTCCTTCTCTCTATCAAACTCTTCCCTAGCATATGCTCGCTGCTCCCTGGTTGTTTCATGACTGAGTTTGGCTAACTCAAGCGCCAATGAAGCGGATTTACCCTGAGGCAAACCCGATGCACCTGCTTCACACTGCTGGTCCAGTTGCTCTGGTGTTGTCCCTCCCACATTACGAAGGAACCTAAGCGGAGATCTGCGATTAACAGCTCCTGTTGCGGGAGATATCTCAGTCTGGTGCGCCATAGTTGCTTCAGCTCTCAACTTTGTACGAATAATGTCATGAAGCTGCGCAGCAGTGAGAGTCCGTTAATAATCAATACCAATAGAACGAACAATTCGCCAGCAACGCTGCAGAGATAGCGATTGCAAGGCTGACAAGCAATACCGAGCGATAGCAAGGCTATCTGAACGATACTAAGACCAGCTCCAGCTCCAGCTCCCAGACAGGGCTTCCCATATTACAAACATAGGTAATAAATGGCCTGTTAACCTGGTTGTAATGGCTTTGGAGCGAAAATAAACACAGCAGTAGTATTTAACTTGTATTTTTCTTCACCAGTTATCTATGTTATGTACACTATGTACAAGAGTTGAAATATAAGTGTACCACATGGTGATCAAAGCAGAGACAAGAGCTTGAGAGAGAGAGAACCGTACTCAACCAGCGGCTATGCGAGTCTGGCAAGGGCTGACTGTGAGTAAAACCACGTCACCTTAGCACTTCGCAGGCCCACTTGTGATTGGTTAATGAACTAAGGTACTGATTTATCGATGGGGCCCCTAAAGATCGTTAAACCCCTAGCATTTTTAATTCATGTTTTCCCTTTCACCTTCATGTTCTGCCTTTCTTCCTTCATGTTCTGCCTTTCTTCCTTCATGTTCTGCCATTCTTCCCTCATGTTCTGCCTTTCTTCCTCCATGTTCTGCCTTTCTTCCTTCATGTTCTACCTTTCTTCCTTCATGTTCTGCCTTTCTTCCTTCATGCTCTACCTTTCTTCCTTCATGTTCTGTCATTCTTCCTTCTTGTTCTGCCTTTCTTCCTTCATGTTCTACCTTCCTTCATGTTCTGCCATTCTTCCCTCATGTTCTGCCTTTCTTCCTTCATGTTCAGCTTTTCTTCCTTCATGGTCTGTCTTTCTTACTTCATGCTCTACCTTCCTTACTTCATGTTCTACCTTCCTTACTTCATGTTCTGCCTTTCTTACTTCATGTTCTGCTTTTCTTCCTTCATGTTTTGCCTTTCTTCCTTCATGTTTTGCCTTTCTTCTTTCATGTTCTACCTTTCTTCCTTCATGTTCTACCTTTCTTCCTTCATGTTCTGCCTTTCTTCATGTTCTGCCTTTCTTCCTTCATGTTCTGCCTTTCTTCCTTCATGTTCTACCTTTCTTCCTTCATGTTCTGCCATTCTTCCCTCATGTTCTTCCTTCTTTCTTCCTTCATGTTCTGCCTTTCTCCTTCATCTTTGCCTTACTCCTTTATGTTCTACCGTTATCCTTCACGCTGCTCCTTTCTCCAGGTTTCTTGTCTCCATGTTTTCTCTGCCTCCTTCATAGTTTTTTCTTTCTCTTTCATATCGTCCTTGTTTTCTTCATGTTGCTCCTTTCTCTCGCTTGTTGTCTCTTCTGCATGTTGTTCACGTCTCTTTCTTCTTCTTCCTGTTTTTCATATTTTTTTGGCATGTTGTTCCTGTCTCTTTCATATTATTCCTTTTTTTTTTGCATGTTGTTCCTGGCCCCTTCATATTGTTCATGGCTGCTGTATGTTGTTCCTAGCTTCTAAATGTTGTCTCTTACCCTCCTCCATGTTGTATCTAACTCCATGTTGTTCCAATCGTCATGTTGCTCCTAGCTCTTGCATAATTTTGGCTCCATGTTATTGCTAGCCCTTCTTCATGTCGTGTGTTCGTCGTCAGGTAAATTAGGCGCATTTATAATGTACATATTTTATCTAATATTATATTGCTAATGTTATTTTCTTTAGTAGCTAAAACGAAAATATAATGCTTCATAGTATTATTTGTCTTTAATATTTAGCTACATTGAAAGGTTCTCCTCACTACACTTTCTGTGCTGGAAGATTGGAGAGTTCTGACTGGCTGTTTTCCTGATGCTTATTATTATTATTATTATTATTATTATTATTATTATTATTAATAATGTTAATACTACTACTACTACTACTACTACTACTACTACTACTACTACTACTACTACTACTACTACTACTACTACTACTAATAATAATAATAATAATAATAATAATAATAATAATAATATTATTATTTATTATTATTATTATTATTATTATTATTATTATTATTATTATTATTATTATTATTATTATTATTATTATTATTATTATTATTATTATTATTATTATTATTATTTTTATTATTATTGTTATTATTATTATTATTATTATTATTATTATTATTATTATTATTATTATTATTATTATTATTATTATTATTATTATTATTATTATTATCATTACCCGTAGGGATTATACAGCTCCTGTGGGGTGGGAGATGGAAGGCTTAATTTAGGGAACTGGAGAATGGATCCAGTTCCCTAGATCATGAGCCCCTCACCAACATCAAAGAAAGTCCCTTGAGGGGGTTTCTTGATGCTACATGGTTGTTCGCTAGTATGGCAGTTCTGATGCATTCAGGGACGTGTTGCAAGCTGTGAACGTACCTGACCTCACGCCTGCAGGGGCTGCATTGTTTTCGTTGGTCTGTGGGCATCATGGCAACACTGCGAGAATTCTGTTCTCCTCTACTTGTCTTCTCTGGAATTCTCTATTAGTGATTTTGACATTTTGTGGTTTGTCTGTCGTGATGCAATACAATTCATTTCCCGATCTACCTTTTTCTGACTGGCATCTACGCACTATCATGAACGGGGTTTTGAGGTTCTTGAGCCTCAAAACTCTCCCAGTAATCTGGGAGATTTTACCTTTTAATTGAGGACATGTCGATTGTCCCCAGTTAGGTCTTTGTCTGTGTCTCCTTCTACCTTACCTGACACTGTACTCTTTATGGCTTCTTTGTGTATATTTCTACCTGGAGAACTGGTAGCTGTATTGTTCAAGCAAGTTATTCTTATTGCCTCTTTGTTGGTCAGAAGTTAGTTTATTTACGGACATGTTGGTTTTGTCAGTCACATTCAGTGCTGAATGTGCCACATTCTACACTCACACACATCACTTTTTTATTACTTTTGAATACAAGTTCTTACAGTAACGTGTCAGGTGGTACAGTTCATTAAATTATAATATTCTTAATGTACATATATACTGAATAGTTATACCTAATAGCTACAATAGCTATGCACCTAGTGGTGTGCAAGAGACTATTGCAGCGTCAACAATAGATTTTTTTTTTTTGTTCAGTAAAGATCTCAAACTTTTTAAAGTTGGTATTAAGTCTCCCAATTGAAATCCTGTTAATAAAAACTCATATAAAGGCACTATGCATAAGATAACTGGCCCTGTTCTAACGAGTGTGGAGTTAATACCGGTAAATCTGTTACAAGCCAGACACATACTAAATGCAAGGGTATCAATAAATTAGCCTTCTTGTGTTCTCTGGTAGATGTCTGTACTATGCATGTCGCATTTTGTGTCAGTGTGTGTGGGGGAAGGGGGGGCTGTGTAAGGTAATCTTTATCCATGGTATTGGTGAGATTGTGTAGTTTCTAAGTTTGACTAACAAGTGGGAATATAGCCAAGCCTATTAAGTACATTAAAACGTCCGACATACTGGAGGTAGGTGAATGTCTGGGTGTAAAATATATTGGATATTACATTGCAGAGACAGTCAGACCTGTGATATACTGTTTCCTGCATATGCGGAACTTTATAATTCCATGACAGATTCAGAGGAGAACCTCATATGTCAAGTAGTTTATTTGTTCCTTATTAATGACTCAGAAGATGAGGGAGTTCTTTGGTAGCGTATCGTAACTACTAGTTTTCACTCAACGTCTTACTGGGACGAAGAATAAATAAGGCACAATACCGTGACTGGAACAATACACAATACCTGCACGAAGGAGAATAAAACTTATGACGACGTTTCGGTCCGTCTTGGACCATTAACTAGACACTGGTCCAGTTAATCGTTCAAGTCGGACCGAAACGTCGCTATAAGTTTCATTAACTTAAGAGTGTACTATACTGGTTCTACATATACTAATCCTATGTATATATGTCTTAGATGTGGTCTAGAGTCTCTAGGTCTAGGCACCAGATCTAAAGAGAAAGACACTTTCATTTCGCTTCTCCTCTTTTGCTTAATGGTCCTATTGCAAATGAGCAATTTGAGAGGATGGCTGACCTGATGAAGTTGCACAAAGAGGCACAGAGGAAGTTGAACAAAGAAAAATTCCATAAACTGTTCGTTATGAAAGCCAACAGTCTGCTAGATCAGAGCAACCTACTGAGAGAATGCAACACACAGGTACCATATAAAATGCACCTTCAATGGTTCCAAAGTTCACTGGGAGACTTGGATACATACTTTCATGTATTCGAGAACCAGAGGGTCGTGCAATGAATTGGCCTCGCAATCACTGGGTGGCATTATTGCACACTGCTTTGATAAGGGGAAGCACGGAGTTGTGCCTTAACCTTTGATAAGTGCATAAATTATGTGAGTTATCAACATGCATTTTGTACTATGAAACAAAAGTCATGACAAACTTGTGTGGGGTTTGCTAGTGAGAAAAGATAGCTTTAGAGAGAGGGTGTAGAGCCACAAATTGTCACTCATTTGATAAACTGTTTCAGCTATAAGTACATGTAGATTTATATAGCTGTATGACTGCTGACGTACAAGAGCTTCTCATTGATCATACATGACCAGATATTTTAGAAACAGCAGCTCTAGCTGATAACTCTGAAATACTTCAAAAGACTGTGCTTACGACATCACAGAAAAAAACAAAGGCATTAAGCTAATGTAATGTAAAAGCTGGCAACACGAATCAGCTGATCAGTCCTAACCGCCACACTTACGTAACTCACGTGCTCTTGAAAGAACTTCTCATACATATACTGAAGTTCACACTCCTGAGTTGAAAAGCAACTCAGGTAGCAAGAATCAGAGAGGATGTCTGATGTTGAAATTCCATCAGCAATGAGTCATTACCAGTCTAAAGGAAAGATAAAACTAAACGAAACAGATATTACAGATTTAATTAACTTCCAAGACAACGGGAGCAATCTCACTCTGTTGAGGGAAGATATTTTGCCAATATCTGACCACGCCTAAACTAAAATAGATTGCCTAGAAATTTATGGTGAAGCTGTAATAAAAGTTCCACTTCAAAGTACGTACGTGCTGACAAGCTACTATAGTAAGTACGTACGTGCTGACAAGCTACTACAGTGGTTTATTTCAGTCGGTATTTCTTGTGAATTCCAAATTTACCCAGTTTAATGATGGGCACTGATGTATTACAAGCTAGTATAAGGAACCACTTTTGGTAGATAATACCTCTAATGAGACTTACGTAGTAGAAGAGTTAAACAGAGATCCTTGTCACCTGCAGTCAGTTGATAATAATGATGGTTGGGGTTTGAATATGCTGTTTAGAGAGGTTATTCGCCAAGCATCGTTGTCATTAACTTCTAAACATGAACGTAGTCGGGACATGTCTGAAGTTAAGGCTCTCGCTCACGAGAACTTGATCATTGGTCACTTTCTTGACAGGTTTCTAGATGGACACAGATAAAGTGGTGACAGGAAGAAGCAAAGGATCTTGGTCATTTGCTATTAGTATTGGAATGAGGCACTAATGGAAAAATGCACTTGAAAGTCGACAGCCGACAAGTGTTGCCACCACAGTGAACCTTCGCGTAGCTTTGCCAGAAATATTTTGTGAGCAGGATATTGATTTTGCTCATAACTCTTCATGTGGACTAAAATGAAGGAAACTATCTCTGTCTATATACAGCATTGCACTATTTGCAATGCCGCACATAGCAAGACTGCCCTCAAGCTAAAACCAGCTTCGCTTATACCTTTACCATCTGTTGGTGAACTTTTCTCACGTCTAATTATAGTCCTATTCCTAGAACCAAGCTAGAAAACCAATAGCTATTCACCCTTATGCATGCAGCGACACGCTATCCAGAAGCAATTCCTGTGAGTAAGATTAGTTCCCATGCTACTGTGAGAGCACTGATGAGACGCGTCTCTCTAGTTGGTTTGCCACGACAGATCCAGTTGGATCACGAATTCAACTTCACCTCTAAAATCTTTCGTGAAGTATTATCCCACTCCACCTACGAATTAATATTAAATCTTTGCTTTAAAAAAGTTATCACCCACAATCTCAAGGTGCTCCAGAAAGATTTCATCAGACATTAATGTCCATGATGAAGGCTTACTGTATTCATTTTTCCAGAGACTAGGATGAGGGGATGATAATAATAATAAAAAAAAAAAAAAAAAAAAATAATAATAATAATAATAATAATAATAATAATAATAATAATAATAATAATAATAGTAATAATAATAATATATTTATATATATACAAGTACATGTACAAGGTATACAGAATACCTTAACTTCTGTTCCTTTTTAGAGAAAGCGAACATAAAAGCCTAGATTTTGTCCTTTTGAGTTGATATTTGGCCACAATGTTCGAGGTCTGCTCGCTGTTTTGAAAAATATATGGACTGAGAAGTGAAATTAATCTTTGAACACCTCACCGTCACTAATGCAACAGCATTTGAAAACTGCTAGACAGTTGGCAGAAAAATCTTTGTTAGTGCTGAAGCTAGAATGAAACATTAGTATGATAAACTTATCCCTCATTCTTTCAATGGAGCTGATAAAGTGATGGCTCAGAAATCAGAACCAGGTCATGCTCTACTAACAAGGTACATGAGGTTCCCCTGGTAGTAGTCAAAAAGCCAAGTGACTGAACCTAAGAAAACGCCTGCCAGGAAAAATGTGTTGGTCTTACCATACAATGATAATTTGGTCTGCCTGTGGCAGGCATTAAAACAGTTCAATATAAACCTTGCTTTCAAAAACAATGGGACAGTAAAACAGAGATTGATTACAAACTGTCCGCCTAATAATGTAGGTGGTGTTTACAAGGTCCCATGCACCCTTTGCCCACTCTAGTACATTGGTCAGACAGTTAAACCTCTAGAAACCAGATTATCCCAACACCAGTACTCAATCAGGACAGGTCTTGCAATCACCCACCGGGGTGGGCTGGCGCCCAGATAATTGTACCCAACAGTTCCATCATGGAAAGAAACATATTTGAGTCCTCTTGAAACATGATAGGACTGCCGTATATAACTCAAATTACGGGATGTACAAACTCGATAGCTATTTAGTGGAGTCTAATGTGCACAGCCTTAAACAACAATTTTATACAAAAGCGCAGGATTGCTCCTTATGTGTCGGTTATATTTAACCAGAGTCTGCAAATTGAACATCATAGTATACCTGTCGTGAACTTCGATGTAATATATAACATCCTACTCTGCCGCAACGTCGTTATATAACAGGTTAGGTTTGCCGTCACCAGCGACACAATGTATAACCCACCCAACTTCTTCTGCATACAGGTATTCTTGGTGGTGTGTTGCAATCATAGACTGCAATTGTATATGAGTGGGTGCGGTTGGGTGTGAATTAGTCCTGACTAGGTTGTGCTACTAGGTCAGATGCAGTGCTCCTTCCTTAAGTGAATGTAACCTGACCTGGCTGGGTCGGGGCATTGGCTTAAGCCTAAGCCGTTGGAGATTTGGACCTGCCTCGCATGGGCCAGTAGGCCTGCTGCAGTGTTCCTTCTTTCTTATGTTCTTATGTTCTTATGTTCTTATGATAATAATAATGATAATAGTGGTGTTAAAAAGAAAAATGAATGAATTGCCTAATTATTATAAGAAAATAAAGTCTGAATAGGAGAGATCATACAGGCATATTGATGCTGAGAGAGTTTCCTGAATATTCTAGAAACTTCTGGGACAGCGGGTGTTAAATACTGACCAAATGAGGGCATTTTTTCCTTCAATTTCATTAATTAGAAGATTGTACACAATAGGTACATTCTGCATGTGGATGATCCACTATTGTAATGTAATTCCTTACGTCACATTTCCTGTTCCCAGCGGTTAGAAGCTTAGGGCTGGCTATTAGCTATCTCCTCGTTACTCTATCTTATGCTATCTACAAACTGTAGGGCCTACCCCACCCGACCCCTAAGTGGTGGGTTGTGGGAGGACCGGAGGCGGCTCGACCGGTGGGAGCCTAGACCGGTGGGGAGGCTCGACCGGTGGGGAGGCTCGACCGGTGGGGAGGCTCGAACGAGGGGATGCTCTACCGGTGGTCGAGCCTCCCCACTCTCATTCAGAAAGTGATCCTTGAGGGTGCCACCCACGTTACCATACTCTGTAAAACTTCCCATCATTTGCTTCTGTTGCTGTCCTTGCAACATTGCACAGTTCCTGATGACGCTCTGAGAAATGTGATTAGTACTTGAACTTCAGATTTCCACCCCCTGTAGTGTTGTCAATAACAACACTGCGACTAGCCAAGGACTCGAACCCATGTCGTTTTGGCCCGCCTCATGGTGAGAGAAAATCACATGACGCTCTTACCCACAGGACAACTCAATCCTAAAAGAATCACGAACCAAGCAAAGCTAGGTGTTTTACCGTGATCCAAGGACATTCGATGGTGTGGCTGCCTCAGAGCTAATTTCATTCTACTCCCCGTTTGGTGTACTAGCCTCCACAAGCAGTATAAATACTACTGTAACCACGGACGAGTGGTATTTAATCAATAACAACACTGCGACTAGCCGAGGACTCGAACCTATGTCGTTTTGGCTCTCCTCATGGTGAGCGAAAATCACATGATGTTCTAACCCACAGGCCCGCCCAATCCTACAAGAATCACGCACCCAGCAGAGCTAGGTGTTTTACCGTGATCAGAAGATATTACGAACTCAGGTTCTCAAGGCCTGTTAACCTGGTCATAAAAGGGAGCTTGGAGCAAAATAAACACAGCAGAAAACTTTGAATTGTATTTTCCTTCACCAAGTATAAACAGAAGTATGTACATTATATACACTATGTACAGCAAAATAGGTATTAGTACAACACCACGGTAGTCAAGGCAAAACAGCAGCCAAGAGACAAGAGACCACCGTGCATCAACCAGCTCAGAATGAAAATGACAATGGTGACAACGTGCGTGGTAACCACGTCACCTTTACAATTACCAGATCCACATTATGACTGGCTGAACCTAAATACTGATCTGATGAAGGAGCCCAAGAGGGCTCAGGACTAGGCTTCCACCTCCAATGGGTAAAGTGCCGCCATGGCACGTTACAATAATGGAACTGCCTTTCCTTTCACCCATCTCACTCATTGAATAGAGCACAACTTTTTTGCGACTAAAAGTCAAACTCTAAACTTAGAGTGAGACAGTAAGCAAGATTAGAGGGGCTACAGCATCTGCGAAATTCTTACAGAATTGTCTATAAAACCCTACCATACCTAAGAAAAGTTGGAGGGCTTTCCTATCATGAGGTACTGGATAATTTTTAATGGCAAGTATTTTTGCAAAATTAGAGGCCACTTTGCCACTACCTACTTCATGGCCCAAAAAAGTAATAGTAGATTGGCTAAAGTAATTGGCCAAAGGATGACTTGGATAAATTAACAGTTAAGTGGAAACTCTGGAAGGTCTCAAACAGAGCCTTAAGCCTAAACATGTGTCGGTCCCAACACTGTGACTATGCCATCTAGGTAAGCTGCCGTGCCTTCAAGTCCTTTAATAGCCTGATGGATCAGTTTCTGGAATGATGCGTGCGAGTTTTTCATGCCGAAGGGGGTTACTGTATATTGATAATGACCTCCAGGAATTACGAAGGCTGAGATTTCCTTCGCCTTATCCATCATAGGTGAATGAAAGTAACCTTTAAGGAGGTCTAATTTAGAGACAAAGGTAGCCTTACCCACAACGACGATTACGTCATCTAAAAGTGGCAGAGGATAAGCATCTGGAATGGTAACCTCATTCACCTTACGGTAGTCCGAACACATTTGAAAAACTCCATCAGACTCTGTGAAACAACTGATACTCTACCCAAGCATTAAGATTCTTTACTTGTCTAATGTATCATTAAATTCTTCTCAAATTTTATTAATTATATATGAATCCAATTTATATAAACCAAAAAAAATATTCAGATTATTTTCAAAACTGCTTTTTATGAAACATGATTCTATTATATTTTTGTCGACCATGAATTTGCTTGATACTTTCTCAGCCTTTTGAAAATCAATTGGATGGTTAAAATCTCTCGCATGAGTAAACAGAGCATTAGAATCTTGTCCAGTTCTAATGCTATATTTATGATGTTTTAACCTTAGTTCAAGACTTTTACCAGAGTGACCGTAATAAACTTTATATTATATTTTACAAGGAATCTTATAGACACACCCATGAGCATTTTGGGGGGAATTTTTTATCAAAAGTTTTTTTTTTTACTGTATCAAGATTTTTAAATACAACTTAAAAGTCTTAAGAAGAGAAGGCATATCAACCAAGTTTTCATGGTAAGGGAGAACCAACATATTTTTAGTTGAGTAAGGTTGGTTGTCCCTTTTTGAATTGTAAAAATTATTTCTGGCAATTTGAACTGATTTATCAATTAAGTTTGTTGGTTATTTTAGATCATTAGATATTTCATACATTTTTGAGATTTCTTTATCTATGAATTCTGGACTATAAATACGAAAAACTCTCAAAAACATTGATGAGAATACCGACAGTTTAACTCTATCTTAATGTGAAGAATAATAGTGTACATAGGAACAGTTATTTGTTAGCATTCTGTAAATTATAAATTTTAAATCATTGTTACCCTTAATAATTAAAACATCTAGGAAAGGCAATGAGTTAGATTCTTCGAACTCAACAATAAAATTTATAGAATGAGCTAAACTATTTAATATAACGAGAAAATGATTTATATCTATATTTTTAGGCATTAGACACAAAATATCATCAACATATTAGGAAGAATTGTGTTAAGCAATCTTGTCTCAAAAAAATCCATGAATAAATTACTAAGAACAGGGCTATATTCCTTTTCAAAATAAAAAAAAATGCTGAACGTTTTAATTATAATTTTATCTACCCTACTAGTACCCATTTCTCTATAGCATTTTTACTCTGAATTCCTTACCTAGATAGCACTTTTGCATTTGCGACTTAAAATTATTTTTTAATATGTCCGTTTATCTTTCTTCTCGTTGGCTTTGTTAATATTTATTTCCTTAAGACTGCTATATCTGACATTGTGTCTACATGTTCCTTCATCTCTCTGAATATATCCTTTTAGCTTCCTTGTATGTTGCCTTTATTTCCTGGTGTCGCTGTCTGTATGTGTAAGTCTCTCTCTCTCTCTCTCTCTCCTCTCTCTCTCTCTCTCTCTCTCTCTCTCTCTCTCTCTCTCTCTCTCTCTCTCTCTCTCTCTCTCTCTCTCTCACTCACTCCTCCCTTTCTCTCTTTTTCCATGAATTCCCAACTTTCTCTATCTCCTTGCCCAACTCTCTTTACCAAAGTAATATTACCTATCAAAAGTTAGCGACTTTTATTCCCAAGGATTTCTTCCCTTTTCCACTTAACATTACGTTTAATTATTGACAATTTGCCCAAACTGCTAACAAAACTCTAACATACACTGAGGTGTAATACACTAACAATAACTCTTTAATCAAAATGTAAAAAACATTTTATGAGTATTTTCATAAAAAATAGTGATGATAAACATAAATATAGAATGGCTTAAATGGATAGCTAGCCTCTCGTGCCAGACACAGGGCTCTTCGTTGGACAGGGTCCTTCGTGGGACAGGACCCATCGTAAGACATGGCCCTTCGTAAGACAAGGCCCTTCGTGGGACAAGGCCCTTCGTGGGACAAGGCCCTTCGTGGGACAAGGCCATTCGTGGGGCAGGGGTGGGCTGGCAATGGGCTCTTGATATAGTTAATTGAAATGGGTCTTTACTTCTTATCTCCAAGTTATATATGACTCCTAACGGGTATAGCGAGGCCGAGACCAAAGACTCGAAATCAGTCTCAAACTGAAGGCAGATCTGAAGGCACCACCACTAAGCAACTGACTAATGGGTATAAAGACACTCACTGCAAAGTAAACTTTTACTTAGGCCATCGAGGTTTCACTCAAGATTGAGCATTTTCAATTCCTGATTAAGTCTATATCCTGACTACGAGAGTGCATTGATCAAGAGGTAGACATGACTCGTAATGTCTCATGACACAACTACAAAATGTTAAAATCACTAAATCTAAATAAGTCTCTGGAAAACAAGTTTCATAGGGAACAAGGCGTATGTCTCAGATATCCACCGAAATTATACTCGACCACAAAACTGAGTCGATATGGCGAAACCAATGGGGAACAGAGTTATCACAGAGGGAGAAGGAGGAGGTGTTGCCTTGATGCCATCTGGCCAGGGAGTGAGCAATGCAGCCACTGCAGGCATGATGTCAGGAATGCTACCTGCTTGCCACAAATCCCAGAAATCATCAGAGCTGTAAAACTAATGAACAAGCGTGTAGAGCAGAGGGATAGCCACTCAAAATTCTTAATTCTGTCAGCACAAACAGAGTGAAACATCCTACCTATCAATGTAGCTAAATATATAAGATAAATAATATTATAAAGCATGATATTTTCGTTTTAGCTACTAATGGAAATAACATTACCAATATAATATTAGATAAAATGTGTACATTAAAAATATAATTGCATCTATTTTTTTCCAGACGGCACAACCCCTCACCTGCACGACAAAGTCATTCAAGATGGTATAATCAATGTCCTTAACTTGAACTGAATCTCCTGAGATATATCAGAATATAAAGCGCTGACGGCACAATACCAAGGTCCCATGCACTTCAGGGAAAACATTTGTATGAGTGTTTTTATCAACGAGGAGGTAGTACCGCTGAATAACTACACTATGCGGCACAGAAGGTGGCACATTTCCTGATAAGCATGTGCCATTGAGGTGACTTTTGTGAGTCCAGACAGCGTGGAAGACCGCATAAGTAGCTTGCACCTCCATGGTGACTGATTGACTGGCGGCAGATGACTGGAAACTAATAATAATCAACTTCGTTACAATGAGTATAATGGTGGTGGAAGGAAGGGTCTGGAGGAGAGGACTGTGAGTTGTGTAGAGTAGAATATGTAGGGTTGGGCACAAAGTTGTTGCTACGAGTCAGACAATGCTACGTGTCACTCCTCAGGCTAGCCAACTCCACTCACTGTTTCATCCATCTGCTCACCAGCAATGCATATGATACCACTTCTGCATCAGGCCGTTGCTTCTATATCAGTGAAAGTGCAGTGTGATTGTTGGGAGTTGAGTAGTTAGAGGATGCGGTGTTGAGGGGATCCCTCCAGTGGAGGTGTGGGGGAGGTTTGTTTACCCTCTGTTTGGCCGGGGTTGGGGGGAGAGTGGCCGCCCAGTACTCGTCTTTGGATGATGAACAGTGAGAACACGGCGATCAGTGTGCCAAATGGCGAGGTTGTTTCTAAGTATATCAATTAGCAAAAGTTAGCAATGTGCATCTTAAGTGAACATATAGGGCCACTCCCCTCACCCCCCATTCCTGGTCTAGGCCTACTGACTTCCTGACCAAGAGTGTTGCCGTTTAGTGCCTCACGAATTACTCACACTCCCGCTCACTACTCTCCCACCCCCATCCCCCATGCATCCATGCTGTCCTTCACCCGGTACCCCACAGCTGGCGCCCTCCCACCCACACCATGTCACAAGAAGTGCAGGGTTCCCAGGAATCTCCAGGACAGAGCCAACGCCTTGGAACCCGTCCCCGAGGCATCTGCCAGGTGTGCCATAGAGAATGTGCACTCAATCCCTCTACTGGCAACATCCGTGCACACAATGGATGTCTAGGCTCCAGGAGGGCTCCAAATGGGAACAGCCAACAGACCCTCCCAGCAGACAGAGCTGACAGCCTCACTGACTTCACCTCTACAGAGGACCTAAAAGCTGCAATCAAATTAACATCCACCAGGACGCTGACACACATCCCCAAAGCAGCCCGCCATGAAGCTGCCAGCAAATTCGCTGACCTCTTGAAGAAAGTCAACGATGCTCCTGCAAACAATGGACCCTGGCACAACCTTCTGCTTTTTGGCAATGCCTGTTTGGCTGTCCCACCAAGGAGGGACAAGTCACTAGCTACATCTGTTATCAGGGCAATAAATGCATTCCCTAGAGATGACAACCTTGTCTGTATCCCCTCCAGGACGTCAAACACCCGCCAGGCAAATGTCAATAACAGGACACCAGACGCCTCAAAAATCAAGGCCCACATTAGCAGAACAATAGAAGAGGGTAATACTATCGAAGCACTGAGGCTTATAACCAGTGAGGATACCATCGTTCCTAAGGATATCATTACAGCACAAGCCCTGAAGGACAAACATCCGCCCAGGGCTCCCAGTACCAACATTGACCCCCTTGACATTGCAGCAGGTCAAGAACATTTAACCTTACGGGACGCCGATGTGTATAAAGCTGCTATGTCTTTCCCACAGGGCTCAGCAGGAGGTTTCACTGGTTTAAGGCCACAACACTTGAAACAAATGTTCAATCCATGTCTTGGTGAGGTCTCTGAGAGATTGTTGTCTGAACTCACC
>WNWK01002307.1:137120-216452 GCA_009830355.1 Cherax destructor | reverse complement strand
CTTGATTCTTGAAAAACACACGTGTAGGTACAGAGAAAGTTACCTTGATTCTTGAAGAAACACACTGTAGGTAAAAGAGAAAGTTACCTTGATTCTTGAAGAAACACACGTGTAGGTACAGAGAAAGTTCCCTTTGATTCTTGAAGAAACACACGTGTAGGTACAGAGAAGTTACCTTGATTCTTGAAAAACACACGTGTAGGTACAGAGAAAGTTACCTTGATCTTGAAGAAACACACGTGTAGGTACCGAGAAAGTTACCTTGATTCTTGAAGAAACCCCGTGTAGGTACAGAAAAGTTACCTTGATTCTTGAAGAAACACAGTGTAGGTACAGAAAAGTTACCTTGATTTTTAAGAAACACGTGTAGGTACAGAGAAAGTTACCTTGATTCTTGAAGAAACACACGTGTAGGTACAGAGAAAGTTACCTTGACTCTTGAAGAAACACACGTGTAGGTACCGAGAAAGTTACCTTGATTCTTGAAGAAACACACGTGTAGGTACAGAGAAAGTTACCTTGATTCTTGAAGAAACACACGTGTAGGTACAGAGAAAGTTACCTTGATTTTTTAAGAAACACACGTGTAGGTACAGAGAAAGTTACCTTGATTCTTGAAGAAACACACATGTAGGTACAGAGAAAGTTACCTTGATTCTTGAAGAAACACACGTGTAGGTACAGAGAAAGTTACCTTGATTCTTGAAGAAACACACGTGTAGGTACAGAGAAAGTTACCTTGATTCTTGAAGAAACACGTGTAGGTACAGAGAAAGTTACCTTGATTCTTGAAGAAACACGTGTAGGTACAGAGAAAGTTACCTTGATTCTTGAAGAAACACACGTGTAGGTACAGAGTTACTGAACACCACAAGTGATGACACAGTAGTTTTGGCAGTCAAGATGGAAAGTCGGAATCTAGTTATTATATATGTTGTTATATATGAAGCACCGGAACTTGCCCCAACTTCAAGGAGATCGAGCATTGTCTTGAATACCTATCAAACCCATCCCCAAGTATCTTGATGCTTGGGGACTTCAATTTGAGATATCTTAAATGGAAGAAGGTAACAAGGATTTTAATAGGAGAGAGCGTCCCTGAAGCTGGTTTGTAGGAACAGTCTCACACATCAGAATTATTAAACCTATGCAGTAAATTCGCTTGAAACAGCAGATTGCTACGTAGACAAGGCTGGGGAAATACTCTAGACCTTGTATTTAAAAACAACGAGGAGCTGGTCTGGGCATATTGGTGTCAAAGACTGCAGTCTCGGACCTCATCACAGTCGAGGTTCAGACCTGCATAGTGGACTGCTTCAGAGCAACACCATCAATCATGACGGAGAATTCAACAAATTCAGTTTCAAAAAGAAGAAAATCACCTGGGACCAAATTAATCATGACATTACTGAATACACGGGAAAGACGATATTACCACTGAGAGTTTGAACCAGTTTCTCTGGAGTAGCTCCAGAAACAAACCTCGATGGCAGAGGAGAATATCCAAATGAGAGGAAGAGGAAGAAAGAGGGGAAAAGGAGAAAGATAGATGGGGGTGAGGGAGGGAGAGGCGATTTTACATTCAAAGACAATGGATAAAAGAGCTCAAAGGCAATAGATTCTACGAAGCATGAGAGGAAACTCTGGTTAGAGAAATTGAGAACACAAACTAAGTGCATCATATAGGGTCCAGGAGAGACAGGGAGCAAAGAGCCATAAATGAAATTAGAAGAAATCCCAAATACTTACACAAAATCCAGGACGAAAATTTTAGATGGGGCATACACTGATGACAGTAAATAAATTATCGAAATAATTGAGTAACAGCTCGACTCTGTCCCATGAACCACTCTTCACTTTACAGGTCGAGGATCAAACAGTTTTTCGATGTAATGCAATTCCTAGTTGACTTTAAAGAAGCCAGTGATATACCCATGTATTTTGCCCTAGGTGTAGCCTCGTGGAACTCCATATACATCAAAAATGTCAAGAAACTTCCGTCTCTAATGTTCAGTATTCTATGGAGAGCCTGGACACAAGTATCATCCTACAGTCTTGAAAAACACCAATATCGCCCCCACTTCAAAAAGGTGGTAGTAAAGCAGTGTCGACGACCTATACATGATTAGCATTAACGTCACACATAATCGAGATCTTTGAATGGGTTCTATGAAGGAAGATTGACAATAAAACAGAATCACAACAATTGCACGACCCAAGGCATTGTGTGTTTAGAGCAGGTCACTCTTGCCTTTCACAGTTGCTAGACAATTATGGCATGGTCAAGCACTGGAAGACAAGCTAAATCCATGGTGTGGGGAAATGTATATTTAACTCATTAACAAACAGAACCCAGAGAGTAGAGGTAAATAAGTGAAGTCGGAGGCTGCCAGAGTGAGATGATCTCGTCTTCATGTGAGAGCAATTGTCCAGAATCTCTGAGTGGTGGCCATGGAAGACGCACCGAATCTTCAAGCAGATGTAAATAAGGTATTCCAGGTGAATTTCAAACAGCAATATGGTGTTCACTGGGGATCAGTTTCATTGGCTACGCTCTGGAAGAAACAAGGAATAAAACTAAGTACAAGACAATATTTTTCAGTTTAGCAACAGTTCCATTTGCGAGACATAGAGAAAATAATAGGCTGGATAACAAAAACGCTCAAAACATAAGATGCTTGAATACAGTTGTATACTACTGTATGAGAGAATACAGTTGTATACTACTGTATGAGAGAGTGCAAAGCTAGAGAATGTACAGAGAATCTTAACTGCTTGTATAAATTCACTCAAACATTTAAACTACTGGGAATACTTGAAGTCTGTTGAACTATACTCCTTTACAGAAATTGATGTGTGTTAGAGGTCCTCGACTTTTCATTACACTATTTTTTGGTAATTCCCGGTGCAACAGACCTCTGGGTGTCTTCAGGTGGGAACTTGATAAGTTCCTTTAATCAATTCCTGATAAGCCAGGCTGTAGTGCATTCGTTGAACTGCGTGCGGCCATCTCCAATAGTCTAGTTGTCACACCAGCAACCAGACTGTTTGTGACTGGGCGTGTTTAGGGGGGAGGGGTCAGTGACCCTCTTAAGTGTCATAAGGTAATTATGACTTAAATCTTTCTATCAGTCAGAAGTCAGGTTAGGGTATAGGAAGGTAATGAGACATCCAAGGTAAGGGTAGGTCAGGTCACGTGTATTCTGAAAATTAGAACATTTGGTATTGTAATTATTAGAGGCAAGCATCTACATAAACAAAGTCGAGGCTAAGTTGTGGGGGTATAATTGCTTAACGATGAATAAACAATTCGTGACGAGGATAAACTCATGAGATGACAATAATTCCTAACAGGTCAGCACAGGCGACATTTTTTGTTTTTGTTTTTGTATTTTTAAGGTTTGTTGAAAAGGGAGTGGCGAGATTCGCTATGTATTGGAGATGGTAAGAGGAGCAGGAAGTAAAACTTTAAAAGTATCTGAGTCAAGAAGAGGAATAGCAGTATAAATCACATTGCTTTTAAAGAGTGTTGGTGTGATCAAAATAAAAGTTTAATTTTCCTAGTGAGAATACTTCTGTACTCACCTAGTTGTGTTTGCAGGCGTCAAGCCAGAGCTGCTCTACCACATATTAGGTTCTGTGCTGCTTCTCTGATTTCTAGCCTCATGGCTTGAATATATCTACTTTTAAAATTGTGTAATTAATTCGCCTTCACCACCTCTTCAGTTAGTGTATTGCACTTGTTCAGCAATCAGAGACTGAGAAACGTACTTCCTAGTGTTTCTATACTTCATATTTATCTTTATCTGCCATTCAAATCCCCTGGCTCCCTATCCTTGTATATATGCGCTGTAATCATCGGAATATTTTGTATTTCATGATCATGTTTGCCATAGTCTTCCTCTCTCTTAGTGTTGTTGAATCTCACCCTCTGTTTGGGTACCAATTTCGTTGCAAACTTTTAGATCTTATCTAGTTTCTTGAGCACATGAAGGTTCCATATTGGTACTGCATACTCCATTGAATCTTTGTTCAGGCTCCTCAAAGCTGTTCTGAAGTTAGTTGATAATTATGCATTGTTATTGAAGTTTTAGGAGTTAATATATGTACCTCTGGTGATATGCATGATGCAATGCTTACTCGTAGATCTTTTACTTTGCACATTGCCTGTCACATCTTTCCTCCCAAGTTGTGTGCCATGTCTGGTCTTCATACTTCCTCTCCTTTTTTCATTACTTGGTATTTAGCCACCGTCTCGCCATGTTTACATCCTGTTCAAGTCTTCTTGGAGTTTCTTCCTGTCTTCTCTGGTTATCATCATCGTCATTCATTCACAGTGATATATACATATGATTCATTTTCCTTGGGCAAGTCAGGAACAGAAGTGATTGAAGCATTGATTTTTTGGGACTCCATGTGTCACCTGTGCTCACTCTGACACCTTTCTTGCCATTACCTTCTACCGTCTATTCACAAAGTATTCCTGTAGCTACTTGTGTATCTTCCCTGCCCCCTCCCTCTTCCTGTTTTTCTAGATTATATAAAAACCTGCTGCAAGGAACATACTGTCTACTCACTCTTCTCTTTCTCCTACTTTATTTACGTGGGAAAAGATTTGTCTTCTCTTACCCTATGTTGATTCTCTTATTTATCTATTTATTTGAAGGCGCTCGATTTTACTTTTTCATATTATCTTCTGTAGCACTTTAGCATGCTAGTCAGAGAGATTGGTCTATAATGTGGTGTTTGTTGTCTTTTTTCCCTTGTATATATGCATTACATTTGCAGTTTTCTAGTTGGATGATGTTTCCACGGGCTTGTTGTGTCGGTGTTCTGGGGGTCGCATTACTTCCTTTGCTCCTCCTCTGATTAAGCTGCTTCCCTCCCATCTAAATTGTTGCCAAACTTTTCACTTCCTGTTTTTTTTCATATATTTATTTTTCTTTAATTTACAAATTCTCTATTAGCATTTTTCAGATTAGAAATGAAAGAAGAACTATAGATGTCTTCACGCTCTTGCTTAATTGGGTCTTATACAAAATATTTTTATTGAAGTCTCGCCTGTGAAACCATTGCTAAGACTTGTTTGTGTTTCTCTACTTTCAATTTATTTGTGAGTGTCGTTCATTCTATATTTCTATCCTATTCACCTTTTTTTCTTGTGTGTCCCGTCTTGGAATATCTTGCTTTGTGTCTCCTGTAAACTCTGTCTAAGGTACTTTTGTTGCTACTGCTGCTACTTTTTCAAAGACTTAAATATTGTTGTACATTTGTCGAGACTTTATACTTGATTTTGTTTCTGAAGTTTTTCTAGAAAGTTGAGGTTGCTCTTCCTGCTCTTGTGTTGTTGCCATCATAGATGGTACCAAGACTCTTCCTGCTCTTGTGTTGTTGCCATCATAGATGGTACCAAGACTCTTCCTGCTCTTGTGTTGTTGCCATCATAGATGGTATCAAGACTCTTCCTGCTCTTGTGTTGTTGCCATCATAGATGGTATCAAGACTCTTCCTGCTCTTGTGTTGTTGCCATCATAGATGGTATCAAGACTCTTCCTGCTCTTGTGTTGTTGCCATCATACATGGTATCAAGACTCTTCCTGCTCTTGTGTTGTTGCCATCATAGATGGTATCAAGACTCTTCCTGCTCTTGTGTTGTTGCCATCATAGATGGTATCAAGACTCTTCCTGCTCTTGTGTTGTTGCCATCATAGATGGTATCAAGACTCTTCCTGCTCTTGTGTTGGTACCATCATAGATGGTATCAAGAGTATAGAACATCCTGAAAAATTACCTACAGTGTGTGCGTAAGGATGACTTGCAAGAACTTCTTTCAGTAACTGCCATTAATTAATATTATTACTTTTATTAACAGTATATAATTAAATTTGAAATTAAAATTAAGTGGGTAATTAAATGTTTTAATATAAGGCCATTCATCTTGTATATAATTATTGGTCACCATATTGTTGTGTATTAAGTTTGTTACGTTCATATTATATAGTCTTTATGCAATATTATTGTTTATTACTCTATTAACCTTTATGTACTCTACATACACATATGTCAGCATTGTTTTTATCATTTGAAGTTGAATCTTTGGTAGAAGATATGGAAGCAAAGAGCAGAAGACTTGGTTGGGTCACTGTGAAAGACATGGGTAGTGAGATGTAAGACATAGCAACATCTCACTACCTTGTCTTTCACGGCGCCACCTACCACTGCCGTCTTGATTCACCATCACCTCCAAGCATATTTAATAATCAAATGTCTGCAAGATGTTAAAACAATTGTGGACACTGAGAATGACACTGTGCATGTCGCTGCCCATCAAATGTACATGGATTACCCAGGTGATGTGGGAAGAAGGAGGAGGGAAGTGCGTCAGGTAGTGGCATCAAACTGGTTTGTCATAGCTCGCTGCTCGCTATACTATCACAGCCAGCTTTGATGAGCAGTACCTGGCGACCCGTCGCTGCCGTCACCATCTACGCTACGCACGTGTCGCACCACATGATATCCTAACATACCAGGTTCCCGGCTAACCCTAATTATACTTATCACCATCAACTAACATTTAAGCCTTAACCAATACCAAACTTTTTTTCTGAAATGTTTTAATGGTATGTGACTTGGCATTTCATTGTTATTTTAATATATATTGTCATATTAATTTTTTATTTAATCTGTATATAGGCTGGGTAAGCCTTGGGGCACAATACTGCGTTGTGGTGGTTAGTCTACCCACTGTGGCCATGTGGCCACAATACTGCGTTGTGGTGGTAGGTCTACCCACCGTGACCATGTGGCCACAATACTGCGTTGTGGTGGTAGGTCTAACCACCGTGACCATGTGGCCACAATACTGCGTTGTTGTGGTTGCTCTACCCACCGTGGCCATGTGGCCACAATACTGCGTTGTGTTTCAGTTTTGTTACTCTGCAGTTGAAGTATATTTTAAATAAGTTAGGTTTATACGTTAATGCCATTCTTATAACTAAGAGTAAATGGGCCTCAGTGGAAAAAAAGTTAAGAATTGTTTCTTATAAAGTTTGTTATATATGGCATCGTACACTTGTAAACCTGCATCTTAAAGTCATCTTATATTTACACTTACACTCTTATTTACTGTTCTCGTCTTTGATCGTCTCTACAACATATTAAGTTATTTGTGTGATTTGGACGTAACCTTTAGTATATTAGGTGTTTTCCTTGATTTAAAAGGGAAAGAATGATTGAGAGTTCCCTGGTTGTGTTTTCCACATCCCCCGTGTGACTGGCTGCTAGTCCACCTGGGTTATGACAGCGGCAGTCTGTGTGATTGGCTGCTAGTCCACCTGGGTTATGACAGCGGCAGTCTGTGTGACTGGCTGCTAGTCCACCTGGGTTATGACAGCAGCAGTCTGTGTGACTGGCTGCTAGTCCACCTGGGTTATGACAGCGGGAGCCCGTGTGACTGGCTGCTAGTCCACCTGGGTTATGACAGCGGCAACCCGTGTGACTGGCTGCTAGTCCACCTGGGTTATGACAGCGGCAGTCTGTGTGATTGGCTGCTAGTCCACCTGGGTTATGACAGCGGCAGTCTGTGTGACTGGCTGCTAGTCCACCTGGGTTATGACAGCAGCAGTCTGTGTGACTGGCTGCTAGTCCACCTGGGTTATGACAGCGGCAGCCCGTGTGACTGGCTGCTAGTCCACCTGGGTTATGACAGCGGCAGCCTGTGTGACTGGCTGCTAGTCCACCTGGGTTATGACAGCGGCAGCCTGTGTAACTGGCTGCTAGTCCTCCTGGGTTATGACAGCGGCAGCCTGTGTGACTGGCTGCTAGTCCACCTGGGTTATGACAGCGGCAGCCTGTGTAACTGGCTGCTAGTCCACCTGGGTTATGACAGCGGCAGCCTGTGTGACTGGCTGCTAGTCCACCTGGGTTATGACAGCGGCAGCCTGTGTAACTGGCTGCTAGTCCTCCTGGGTTATGACAGCGGCAGCCTGTGTGACTGGCTGCTAGTCCACCTGGGTTATGACAGCGGCAGCCTGTGTGACTGGCTGCTAGTCCTCCTGGGTTATGACAGCGGCAGCCTGTGTAACTGGCTGCTAGTCCACCTGAGTTATGACAGCGGCAGCCTGTGTGACTGGCTGCTAGTCCACCTGGGTTATGACAGCAGCAGTCTGTGTAACTGGCTGCTAGTCCACCTGGGTTATGACAGCAGCAGTCTGTGTAACTGGCTGCTAGTCCACCTGGGTTATGACAGCAGCAGCCTGTGTAACTGGCTGCTAGTCCACCTGGGTTATGACAGCGGCAGCCTGTGTGACTGGCTGCTAGTCCACCTGGGTTATGACAGCGGCAGCCTGTGTGACTGGCTGCTAGTCCTCCTGGGTTATGACAGCGGCAGCCTGTGTGACTGGCTGCTAGTCCACCTGGGTTATGACAGCGGCAGCCTGTGTGACTGGCTGCTAGTCCACCTGGGTTATGACAGCGGCAGCCTGTGTGACTGGCTGCTAGTCCAACTGGGTTATGACAGCAGCAGCCTGTGTAACTGGCTGCTAGTCCACCTGGGTTATGACAGCAGCAGCCTGTGTAACTGGCTGCTAGTCCACCTGGGTTATGACAGCGGCAGCCTGTGTAACTGGCTGCTAGTCCACCTGGGTTATGACAGCGGCAGCCTGTGTGGCTGCTAGTCCACCTGGGTTATGACAGCAGCAGCCTGTGTAACTGGCTGCTAGTCCACCTGGGTTATGACAGCAGCAGCCTGTGTAACTGGCTGCTAGTCCACCTGGGTTATGACAGCAGCAGCCTGTGTAACTGGCTGCTAGTCCACCTGGGTTATGACAGCGGCAGCCTACGCAATACCTTATTACACTAATGAGTTTGTTGAATAACCCCGGGTGTAAGTCTGGCCATCTAGTTAGTCCTCACACATGGGAAATAATATTTATTTTTCCCTGCATCAGCATTCAACAAGTACAGTGCTTTCCTATCCTTTGAGGAAACTAATGATTATATCTGATATATATGATTGTGTGTGTATGAGAGGGGGGCGGGGGGAAAGTAGAGTAGAGTCACAAGTGTAAACAGCAATGGAAGTAAATCAGTCGTGGTTTATAAGAGGTAAGGCATTCCTGTATCAGCAGTCAAAACATTCACTTTTTTTTCATCTCTGAATTCTTCTCTTCATCTTCTCTGAAGATGATTTCAGGGATCATCGCCCCCGCGGCCCTGTCCTAAACCAGGTCTCTCGGTTGATGATTTGATCAAGCAGTGTGTTAGTGCTAGCCGCTCGCTTTCCAACAGATACACCACCCCCGGCTGATCACGCACTGACTTGAGCTTCCATATTGAAGACAACCTAGCAGTCTCTTGATAATTCCTTGTACACTTAGTACGTTATCGCTTAGTGTAGTAATTACACCCTTGCTTTTCATTCAAGGTAATTTGCATCGTCTGCCAAGTCCACCTGGGTTATGACAGCGGCAGCCTGTGTGACTGGCTGCTAGTCCTCCTGGGTTATGACAGCGGCAGCCTGTGTGACTGGCTGCTAGTCCACCTGGGTTATGACAGCGGCAGCCTGGGAATGATTTTATTGTGTAGATTCTGAACCAGTCCCACAAGAATATTTCTGGTGTAAATTATGATGCGTCTTTCTAGCCTTTATTCCAAGTACTACAGTTGAAACGTTTGCAGTAATCTAGGTGGAATGTCCTCTGTACACACTCTTGGATCTGCTAGTTTGCCTGTCTTAATGTTGTTAGTGTGCAGCAATATTCCACTCTAGAAACAAACAGCAAAAGACACATGGAATACGTAGAGATTATTTATGCCCACAAAGAGCCAATACAATGACTGGAAATGACTATTGAGTCCTAAGCATGTACTCGCTGCAGCGGAGGACAAAGATGCACCATATTTGATACGTAGAAAGTACTTGAGGGTCTGCTGCTAAGTCTGTACACTGTGAAAAAAATGTACTGGAGTACGAGATATCAATAAAAGTATGTCGTGGGTACAATAATGTACAAGGACGCCGTGGGTACAGTAATGTACAAGGACGCCGTGGGTACAGTAATGTACAAGGACGCCGTGGGTACAGTAATGTACAAGGACGCCGTGGGTACAGTAATGTACAAGGACGCCGTGGGTACAGTAATGTACAAGGACGCCGTGGGTACAGTAATGTACAAGGACGCCGTGGGTACAGTAATGTACAAGGACGCCGTGGGTACAGTAATGTACAAGGACGCCGTGGGTACAGTAATGTACAAGGACGCCGTGGGTACAGTAAGATAATGTATCAACATGTGTGGTCTCAGACTATTCAAGATCCTAACAGAAGATATTAGAAACACTGCTGGGACAAGTGTTGAAGTCTTCAAGAGGAAACTGGACAAATATCTCCACCAAGTGCCAGGTCAACCAGTTTGTGAAGGATATGTGAACCAGCAGGTTGCCAGCAGCAATAGTCTGGTTGAAAAGGCAAGCACCAGACAAGCCTGATCCAGGGTCGGGCTCAGAGACTAGGAAATCTTTTGAAACTCATGAGTGGTAAAGTTACAAAGGAGTATCATCACTGGATTAGTGTGTTTTTGTTTCGAAGGTTCTATTTATCCAGTGCATCATTTTCCTTGCCTTGTGATCATGCCACTGTTGTGGCCATTGATTGTAAGAGCTGACATTATCACTCATATTAGTCTCTTCACTGGTGGGATTTTTTACGCTCTGTTCCGGTTATTATTTCTACAATTTTTCCTTATTGGAGTAATTGAAATTTGATATCATTAAACACCGTATTATTGTCTGTGGCTTACTGAAGACCTGCTCTCACCTTTTCGATTTACTCAATGATGCCACTCATGTAAATTCTAGTATTGTCTGCAAAGGATGAAACGGTGCTGTGAGTTATGTCTTTATCTCTGCTGGATATGTAAATAAGAAAGATAATTGGGGCTGGTACTGTCTCGAAGAAGAAAGCTTTCATTGCGACAGCCTCTGATTTTTCTAAGTTAATTGTATAGTTTTGTTAGAAATTAAATATCCAACTGCTTACTTTTCGGTTACTATATTACCATGATCATAGTTATTACTATACCATGATCATAGTTATTACTATACCATGATCATAGTTATTACTATACCATGATCATAGTTATTACTATACCATGATCATAGTTATTACTATACCATGATCACACTTGTTGAAGGCTTCTGCAAAATCTGTGTAAATTACGTGTACACTTTGTCTTCTATTGCATCCAAGTTCATTTCGTAAAGGTACAGCAATTACGAGAGGCAGGGGATGATATGTTCTAAACCTGTGTTGCTCTGGGCTGTGCAATTGTTTTGATTACATATGTTTGGCATTTCTTAAAAAGACTGCCAAACACATGATTGCCAGTTCTTAAAAAGACTGCCAAACATATGATTGCCAAAGATTTTGATAATGTGGGAAATCAGTGCTAGTGTTTTGTGGTTGTTTTACTGTCGCTTCTGTGGAGTGATTTTGACTTAGTGTGATATATATTACGTTTCCAGACTCCATCTCCCCACAATATTTAAGGCATGTCATATTTTTTTTTTTTTTTTTTTGGCAATTCTTGATGTATATGGAGTTTCATGAGTCTGCGCCTGAGGCAGAATGCATGGGCATGCTATTAATGACTTATTCAAAGTGGGGTTAGAATTGTCAGATATGTGGATGACGGCAGAGTTTTGAGTTCTAATTCATGAATGTCTTCAAAGGTATGAATGTATATGCCACTGTGCATAGGCTTACGGTAAGCGAAGAAAAATTAATCTGTCACATAGAGGTGGACATGAACTTCAAGGTAAGGAGGTAATGATTTCCATTCAACTTTGAAAGTACCGTTACTACTACTACGACCACCGCCACCACCACGACCACTAATTCTATTACTAGTTCTACTACTAATATCTGGAGTCAATGACCAGGCCTCCAGTTATTGTCCCCATGACCTGGTCCTAGACCAGGCCTCCAGTTATTGTCCCCGTGGCCCGGTCCTAGACCAGGCCTCCAGTTATTGTCCCCGTGGCCCGGTCCTAGACCAGGCCTCCAGTTATTGTCCCCGTGACCTGGTCCTAGACCAGGCCTCCAGTTATTGTCCCCGTGGCCCGGTCCTAGACCAGGCCTCCAGTTATTGTCCCCGTGGCCCGGTCCTAGACCAGGCCTCCAGTTATTGACCCCGTGGTCCGGTCCTAGACCAGGCCTCCAGTTATTGTCCCCGTGGCCCGGTCCTAGACCAGGCCTCCAGTTATTGACCCCGTGGCCCGGTCCTAGACCAGGCCTCCAGTTATTACTACTACTATTAATTCTGCTACTATTACTACTACTATTGTAAAAAGAAGGCGGGTTCTACTTTGACTGACACTTATCACACGTCAGTCCAGCTCACTTAGAATCCAGCTGTCCCAAATCTAAATCCGTGCGAGCGCCTCCCTATGACAGGCTCTACTTACTAGGGTGCATTCTGGGCAAGCAGTCTAGAAGGACTTCAGAAGGTCTGTTGCTTACAATATAAGCCGACAAAATTACTAATGCAATACAGATTTGCTTAAATCTTAAGACCTTGGGAGTACAGTGACGGCTTACCTGTTGTGGAGTCCGATGGAATTATTCTTTGTTACAAAGCATCCCTGATGCCTATTCCACCCGAATACCATTAATAAGTTACTAATACTCGCACCGGTAGCTTAAGATCCTGGAGCAAGATCCTTTCTTGCGCGATAATCCGGCTGGCCAGCGGCACTACCATTTAGAGCCAGACCGTTCAGGCCTCCCACGAGACATAGCACCTATCGTGTTAGGTAGTAGGCCTATAGAGAACGACAGCGTCCTTACTAAGCTACTTAAACTTACATCCTTACCCTAACTTAACTGTGTAAACAATAAGACTAGGTTCTTGCTTACTAATGTCTCACGACTAATTATCAGTATACAGACTTTGCAAAACTCTTTGATTATGGTGTAATAGTGCACAACAAGCATCCAATAGTAACTGAAAAAATGGGCAGATGGATTTTTTTATTTTCCAGTGTTTTCTCATTTGGAGGAGGGAAGGAGAGTGAGAGATGATGATATATACCTGGAAAGTACTCGAGGGCCTGGTCTCAAATCTGCACACTGCCATAACAACATACTGGAGTGAGAGATATGGGAGGAAGTGCAATATAAACCCAGTGAGGAGCAGGGGTGCGGTGGGGACAATAAGGGAGCACTGTATCAACATTCGTGGTCTCAGACTATTCAACATCTTACCAGAAGATATCAGAAACACAACTGGAACAAGTGTAGAAGCCTTCAAGAGGAAACTGGACAAGTATCTTTACCAGGTGCCACATCAACCAGGCTGTGATGAATATGTGGGGAGAAGAGCCTTCAGCAGCAACAGCCTGGTTGACCAGGCAAGCACCAGATGAGCCTGGCCCATGGCCGGGCTCCGAGAGTGGTAAGACACTCGAAACTCATCAAAGGCATATCAAAAGTAACTAATAGAATGCAAAGAATAAAGGTAAACCGAGTTTAGTCAGAGGCTACCACAGTGAAAAACTCTTTGTTATTCAGTATTCCCCCTTCCCCCTCCTTTTTCTCAACCTCATATTTGACTTGGACAAATCATAGCACAGTGTCATCATTTGCAAACAACACTAGAATTTGCATGAGACTCAACCTCTGAGGACACTGTAAACCGCAAGTGGATATAAATCATGTCTTCCATGGGTCATAGAAAACAGTATGATGTTCAATAAAGACAAATTTCTGTGACTTCCTTCTTAAGGAAATGAAAGTCAGAACGGAGTATAAAAAGCGAAAAACTAATGTGAAGGCTTAGGAGTGATAATACGAAGAGGATGACACCTTGACCCTTTACCGGGCGCTCCTAGGAAAATGTGAATTTCAAAATGTATTTCCTATGAGTGGATAGAGTATCTCAATGTAAGGGAAATGAGCCCATATAAATGGAATTCTGAAAGAAACTTTTCGTTCAATTGCCAATATTCAAGGACTGAGTGTACTCGGTCCTGCCTGGTAAAAGGTGTCAAAGTCTGAATGTTGCAAATTTGCAATTGTTAATAAAACACCAAATAAGTATTTTTCTATTGTATTATACAAATAAACAATATCAAAAACATAAACGGAACTTGTTTCCAAACATTTTGTAAGTATAAAAAATATAAAAATGAACCAAAGAGCAACATGGACACATTGCAAAGGGATAAAACTTTCAAGTCCCATATTCCTGAATTTCCTGAGAAAGAACAATCATTCTAGATCACTAATTGCTACAATGAAAGGCTATGAAGCAATTTCTTTCCTTCTTGATGCATAGATTTACTTTGCATATGGCACAGGAAAATGAGGATGTGACATGATTTTTCGTTTTGCTGCAATAATTGCATGTAAATATCTTGCCTTGCACTGGCCAGTGACCTAGCATTTTATCAAACCTATCGTTTTGGTCAAACCTCACACTGCCATCAGGCCTTTCTGCACGTTGGTACTGCACTGGAGATGGGAACAGGTCATCTGGTTCTGGATCTGAGTCAATTTCCTCCAAAATGCAGAGATATTTGGATTTCTCTTTGGAGGAACCACCATAAAACAATTTCTCATTTATCTGGAATGACAATAAAAATGTTCTGTACACATCCAGACCACTACAGAATTCATATATGCATTAGAATTTTTTATATAAATATTTATTTACTGAAATTGCTAATTGGGCCTTGACGAGCAGGACCGAGTATACTTGGTCCTTTTTCTTTGCACTTTTTCAATTGCATGGTGCACTCACATTATTCTTCACAGAGACTTTATTATATCTCAAAATATGCCTAAACTATTTATTTACACACTGGACACAACAATCAGTACTTACCAACATTGTAGAGAGTATAATCACAGTGTATATGAGTGTCAGTAGAGGAAAAATCCGGCTCTGGGCTATGCCAAGCTACAAGTGTTTACATTTTGGTCTCTCAACCAATGGGAAGTGAGCAGACGCCGTCCTCACTTAGCTGGAGCGACTCACAGAAGGCTTGTGATTGGTCAGAAATAGAGAACGGGAACCCAGATGCCCGGGGGGAGTAGGAGGACACGCAAAAATCATGCTTTTTAGGACCGAGTATACTCGGTCCTGCCCGGTAAAGGGTTTAAAGGATCACAAGTGTCATCACAACTGCATGAAAAATGATAGGAGGGATAATGAAAACCTTCAGAACAAGAGATGCCAAGCCAGTGATGATCCTCTTTGTCACTTGTTCTCTCTAGGTTGGAATACTCTTGTACACTAACAGCCCCTTTTAAGGCAGGCAGTATTGCAGATCTAGAGAATGTACAGATAACTTTCACTACATGTATAAGTTGAGTCAAACATTTTAATTACCCGGAACGTTTAAAAGTCCCTTGACCTGTTTTTCCTTGTTATATTGGCGAGAAAGTTACATAATCTGCACCTGAGAAATCCTAGAGGGACTGGTCCCAAATCTGCTCCCAGAAATTACTTCCCACCAAAGCAAAGCTCTCGGCAAGTAATGCAGTATATTCCAAATGAAAATCAGTTGTGCCATGAGTACACTGAGAGAACATAATAAGTGTAAAGGGCCCAAGACTATTCAGCAAGTTCTCATCTTGCATAAGGGGGATTGCCACTAGAACCCTAGCTGTCTTCAAGAGGAAACTGGATAGGTTCCTAAAGTCAGTTTCTGACCAGCCAGGCTGTGGTTCGTACGTCGGACTGTGTAGGGTCAACAGTAACAGCCTTGTTGATCAGGCCCTGATCCACCGGTAGGCCTGATCATAGACAGTGTCACGATGATATTGACCTTTGGAACACTCCATATACATGTAGACAAACTGTGTGGATAGGGAAAGAATGAAGAGCTTAGAAAGGGCACTGTATACAGAATGTAAGAGGATTACTAAAGAAAACAAAAGGAACACATTAAGGAGCTACGAGTATTAACATCTTCCGACATTTCTTTCAAAGAATATAAGCAAAATGTCACGAGGTCAGTAAATTAAAGGTGTGGGTAAAGAGAAATTTCAAAATAAGGGAAAGAATGCCAATGATGACATTATTCAAATCACTTGTGCTCTCTCGCCCAGAGTATTGTTTAGTGTTGAAGGCTCCGTTCAGGGCATGAAAGATATCAGATCTGGAAAAGTATTTAAATTACTGGGAATACCTCCAAGTCATAAATATGTGGAGTATGTTGGAGGGTCTAGTCCCAGATCTGCACACTGCTATAACATACTGGAGAGAGAGGTATGGGAGAAAGTTTAGGATAATCTCCATGAAAAGTAGGAGCGCTATGGGCATAAGAGAACGTGGTATGGACATCCGTAGTGCTTACTTATGAACATCTTACCAGAGGATATCAACAACTGCCGGAACAGGTGTAAAAGTCTTCTAGACGAAACTCGACACGTACATCCACCAAGTGCAGGATTGACCAGACTGTGGTGGATATGTGGGCCACTGGGCCACCAGCATCAACAGCCTGGTTGAGCAGGCAAGCACCAGACGAACCTGGCCCAGGGCCGGGTTGCTTCTTAAACCCATTAAAGGTATACCGGTATGGTATCAAAGGTAAAGATTTCTACCGTTTTTCTGGCAATATTTCTTATGTAGTAGAAAATTTGAGTCATGAACAAGAGAAAGTGACATGGTGGTCATTATCTGTCCTCCACAACAACCTTCCTCTCACCATATCAAAGAAGTATAAATAATTATATCTCACATATCAAGGATTGACTTAGGACCAACAATATTAAGTATATTAATATTTGACAATTATGCATTCATGTATTTGTCAGTTATGTTGTATTATTTTAGTACTAATCATTGTAATGATATAATAATAATACCTTTGAGGTTAAAAGAACATTGCAACTATGTTTGACAGTTGTGTGGGTGTTGTGGGGGTATCTTCAAGTGTGTGGGGCTTGCAGGGGCCGTCAAAGTGGGTGTGACGCGGGGATATAGACATCGTATCACAGCCACCTTTGATGAGCTCCTGTCCCTTCTTAACTCCGGAAGTTATCAACACCTGCCAATAACTGGGAAGTTCTTGGCAAGAACACACTCTTGCCTGAAGTGAGACAATACATGAAGCCTGAACTATAATAAGTGTCTTTGTTACAACGTTTAATCGCTGTGGTCGTACTGACCATTCATTAATTATTTCTTATAGTTCAGCATTCCCTTGGTAATAACTCAGCGTACGTTTTCGAAAAAAGAAACAATTCTTTTGATAGAAGAAGATTGTTGTAGCAGTGGTGGAGCCGTTAAGTTTGCTGTGGTGTGCTGATATAGATCATATCACAGCCTACTTGACGAGTTCTGCTTCTTACACCAGTTCATCTGATACCACATACGCAGTACTATAGGTTGTAATTCTCCTCACACTTTCTTTTCACCTTAAGAGCGGTTTTTTCTACAATATGGTCATTTTAATGTATTTTTAACTAGTGTTAATTAAATTATAGGTGCAGATGGTATACTTGTAGAAATTATAGGTAGAAATTATAGATACTTGTAGAAAATAAAAAGGAGCTACAGAAACTCTGTGAATACAAGCTAGCCATCAGACCAACTGCACGTACAAGCTAGCCACCAGACCAACTGCACGTACAAGCTAGCCACCAGACCAACTGCACGTACAAGCCTCAGCCAACTGCACTCAAGCACCAACTGCACGTACAAGCTAGCCACAGACCAACTGCACGTACAAGCTAGCCACCAGACCAACTGCACGTACAAGCTAGCCACCAGACCAACTGCACGTACAAGCTAGCCACCAGACCAACTGCACGTACAAGCTAGCCACCAGACCAACTGCACGTACAAGCTAGCCACCAGACCAACTGCACGTACAAGCTAGCCACCAGACCAACTGCACGTACAAGCTAGCCACCAGACCAACTGCACGTACAAGCTAGCCACCAGACCAACTGCACGTACAAGCTAGCCACCAGACCAACTGCACGTACAAGCTAGCCACCAGACCAACTGCACGTACAAGCTAGCCACCAGACCAACTGCACGTACAAGCTAGCCACCAGACCAACTGCACGTACAAGCTAGCCACCAGACCAACTGCACGTACAAGCTAGCCACCAGACCAACTGCACGTACAAGCTAGCCACCAACTGCACGTACAAGCTAGCCACCAGACCAACTGCACGTACAAGCTAGCCACCAGACCAACTGCACGTACAAGCTAGCCACCAGACCAACTGCACGTACAAGCTAGCCACCAACTGCACGTACAAGCTAGCCACCAGACCAACTGCACGTACAAGCTAGCCACCAGACCAACTGCACGTACAAGCTAGCCACCAGACCAACTGCACGTACAAGCTAGCCACCAGACCAACTGCACGTACAAGCTAGCCACCAGACCAACTGCACGTACAAGCTAGCCACCAACTGCACGTACAAGCTAGCCACCAACTGCACGTACAAGCTAGCCACCAGACCAACTGCACGTACAAGCTAGCCACCAGACCAACTGCACGTACAAGCTAGCCACCAGACCAACTGCACGTACAAGCTAGCCACCAACTGCACGTACAAGCTAGCCACCAGACCAACTGCACGTACAAGCTAGCCACCAGACCAACTGCACGTACAAGCTAGCCACCAGACCAACTGCACGTACAAGCTAGCCACCAGACCAACTGCACGTACAAGCTAGCCCAGACCAACTGCACGTACAAGCTAGCCACCAGACCAACTGCACGTACAAGCTAGCCACCAGACCAACTGCACGTACAAGCTAGCCACCAGACCAACTGCACGTACAAGCTAGCCACCAGACCAACTGCACGTACAAGCTAGCCAAACCCAAATGCACGTACAAGCTAGCCACCAACTGAACGTACAAGCTAGCCACCAACTGAACGTACAAGCTAGCCACCAACACGTCAAGCTAGCCACCAACTGACTACAGCTAGCCACCAACTGAACGTACAAGCTAGCCACCAACTGCACGTACAAGCTAGCCACCAACGCAGAACGTACAAGCTAGCCACCAACTGAACGTACAAGCTAGCCACCAACTGAACGTACAAGCTAGCCACCAACTGAACGTACAAGCTAGCCACCAACTGAACGTACAAGCTAGCCACCAACTGCACGTACAAGCTAGCCACCAACAGAACGTACAAGCTAGCCACCAACTGAACGTACAAGCTAGCCACCAACTGAACGTACAAGCTAGCCACCAACTGAACGTACAAGCTAGCCACCAACTGAACGTACAAGCTAGCCACCAACTGAACGTACAAGCTAGCCACCAACTGAACGTACAAGCTAGCCACCAACTGAACGTACAAGCTAGCCACCAACTGAACGTACAAGCTAGCCACCAACTGAACGTACAAGCTAGCCACCAACTGAACGTACAAGCTAGCCACCAACAGAACGTACAAGCTAGCCACCAACTGAACGTACAAGCTAGCCACCAACTGAACGTACAAGCTAGCCACCAACAGAACGTACAAGCTAGCCACCAACTGAACGTACAAGCTAGCCACCAACTGAACGTACAAGCTAGCCACCAACTGAACGTACAAGCTAGCCACCAACTGAACGTACAAGCTAGCCACCAACTGAACGTACAAGCTAGCCACCAACTGAACGTACAAGCTAGCCACCAACTGAACGTACAAGCTAGCCACCAACAGAACGTACAAGCTAGCCACCAACTGCACGTACAAGCTAGCCACCAACTGAACGTACAAGCTAGCCACCAACAGAACGTACAAGCTAGCCACCAACTGAACGTACAAGCTAGCCACCAACTGCACGTACAAGCTAGCCACCAACTGCACGTACAAGCTAGCCACCAACGAACGTACAAGCTAGCCACCAACTGCACGTACAAGCTAGCCACCAACGAACGTACAAGCTAGCCACCAACTGCACGTACAAGCTAGCCACCAACTGCACGTACAAGCTAGCCACCAACAGAACGTACAAGCTAGCCACCAACTGCACGTACAAGCTAGCCAACAGCTACAACTACCACCAACGCCGTACAAGCTAGCCACCAACTGCACGTACAAAGCTAGCCACCAACAGAACGTACAAGCTAGCCACCAACTGCACGTACAAGCTAGCCACCAACTGAACGTACAAGCTAGCCACCAACTGAACGTACAACTAGCCACCAACACGCAAGCTAGCCAAACGTACAAGCTGCACCAACTGCACGCAAGCTAGCCACAACTGAACGTAGCTAGCCACCAACTGAACGTACAAGCTAGCCACCAACTGCACGTACAAGCTAGCCACCAACTGAACGTACAAGCTAGCCACCAACTGAACGTACAAGCTAGCCACCAACTGCACGTACAAGCTAGCCACCAACAGAACGTACAAGCTAGCACCAACCCCGTACAAGCAGCCCCAAACTGAACGTACAAGCTAGCCACCAACTGAACGTACAAGCTAGCCACCAACTGAACGTACAAGCTAGCCACCAACTGCACAGTAGACCAACTGCACGTACAAGCTCACCAACTGCACGTACAAGCTAGCCACCAACAGAACGTACAAGCTAGCCACCAACTGCACGTACAAGCTAGCCACCAACTGAACGTACAAGCTAGCCACCAACTGAACGTACAAGCTAGCCACCAACTGAACGTACAAGCTAGCCACCAACTGCACGTACAAGCTAGCCACCAACTGCACGTACAAGCTAGCCACCAACTGCACGTACAAGCTAGCCACCAACAGAACGTACAAGCTAGCCACCAACTGCACGTACAAGCTAGCCACCAACTGCACGTACAAGCTAGCCACCAACTGCACGTACAAGCTAGCCACCAACTGCACGTCAAGCTAGCACAATGCCGTAGCCACCAACAGAACGTACAAGCTAGCCACCAACTGCACGTACAAGCTAGCCACCAACTGAACGTACAAGCTAGTAACCAACTGCACGTACAAGCTAGCCACCAACTGAACGTACAAGCTAGCCACCAACTGAACGTACAAGCTAGCCACCAACTGCACGTACAAGCTAGCCACCAACTGCACGTACAAGCTAGCCACCAACTGAACGTACAAGCTAGCCACCAACTGCACGTACAAGCTAGCCACCAACTGAACGTACAAGCTAGCCACCAACTGCACGTACAAGCTAGCCACCAACTGCACGTACAAGCTAGCCACCAACTGCACGTACAAGCTAGCCACCAACAGAACGTACATTCAGAGATGTTAGTGTTAGGCCTGCTGCAGTGTTCCTCCTTTCTTATGTTCTTTCTTATGTACCAGGTGTAGTAACTAGTATGTACCAGGTGTAGTAACTAGTATGTACCAGGTGTAGTAACTAGTATGTACCAGGTGTAGTAACTAGTATGTACCAGGTGTAGTAACTAGTATGTACCAGGTTTAGTAACTAGTATGTACCAGGTGTAGTAACTAGTATGTACCAGGTGTAGTAACTAGTATGTACCAGGTGTAGTAACTAGTATGTACCAGGTTTAGTAACTAGTATGTACCAGGTTTAGTAACTAGTATGTACCAGGTGTAGTAACTAGTATGTACCAGGTGTAGTAACTAGTATGTACCAGGTGTAGTAACTAGTATGTACCAGGTGTAGTAACTAGTATGCATCAGGTGTAGTGGCTAGTGTGTACCACTTGTAGTGGCTAGTGTGTGTTGAGTGGTACCTGGCAGGAGAGTGTAAACACTAGACTGGTCATCCCATCGTCATTAAAACAACGAATATTGCAGCACTCCACAAAGATGAAAGTTGCAAAGCAACATCAAAGAATTGTAGACCGATAGCACTGACGTCCCACATTATAAGCACTAGGGTACCATGGAGAAGACCCGGGACGGTACCCACCTGGCGAACCTTCCTCAACCGGAACACATTATAAAAATATTTGATTGGGTTTTAAGAAGCAAACTTGCTAACCACATGGATATACCAATAATTGCAGAACCTAAAGCAGCATAACTTTAAAGCAGGTCCCTCTTGGCTCTCTCAGCTACTGGATCACAACGACATGGTCTCGCATGCACTGGAAGGCAAACATAATGTAGACATAGTATACATATATATATAATTCATGTTAAGCGCTAAACTTATTTGGGTTATTCAGCGCAATACTTTGTGGAGGTTTGATCCTCCGTCTGCTGGGCGCGAGACAGACACGCTCTCTATTTGTACTCACCTATCCTATAGACTGAAAAAGCCTTAGACAAATGCGATCATGGTGTAACAGCGCACAAAATGCGTGCAAAAGTAACAACTTAAAATGTGGATGATTTTTTTTAACTTAGTAGGAAATGGAACGCAGACAGTAAAGTAAACAGAGATTGTCACTGAACAGGTGTTCCCATGGCACAGTACTCATTGAGGACACAGCAAATCTCCAAGCTCTACAATAGTCCGCACAAAATATGATCACTGAGGATAGTTTTCAGTTACTCCATTATGGAAACATTGATGAGTATAAAAGCTAGAACACATTATAAAACTAATTCTAACCGTGCAGTAGAGCAGAAAAAATAATATTGTCAAGTACTTAAGAGTGATAATGTCAGAGGATATCACTCAAAGGTCACAACAGTGTCATTATCACAGTGGTGGTGGTCTTGAAGTCACAACATTGTCATTATCACAGTGGTGGTGGTCTTGAAGTCACAACAGTGTCATTATCACAGTGGTGGTGGTCTTGAAGTCACAACACTGTCATTATCACAGTGGTGGTGGTCTTGAAGTCACAACACTGTCATTATCACAGTGGTGGTGGTCTTGAAGTCACAACAGTGTCATTATCACAGTGGTGGTGGTCTTGAAGTCACAACAGTGTCATTATCACAGTGGTGGTGGTCTTGAAGTCACAACAGTGTCATTATCACAGTGGTGGTGGTCTTGAAGTCACAACAGTGTCATTATCACAGTGGTGGTGGTCTTGAAGTCACAACACTGTCATTATCACAGTGGTGGTGGTCTTTCAGTCACAACAGTGTCATTATCACAGTGGTGGTGGTCTTGAAGTCACAACACTGTCATTATCACAGTGGTGGTGGTCTTTCAGTCACAACAGTGTCATTATCACAGTGGTAGTGGTGGTCTTTGTCACAACAGTGTCATTATCACAGTGGTGGTGGTCGTCTTGAAGTCACAACAGTGTCATTATCACAGTGGTGGTGGTCTTTCAGTCACAACAGTGTCATTATCACAGTGATGGTCTTGAAGTCACAACAGTGTCATTATCACAGTGGTGGTGGTCTTGAAGTCAAACAGTGTCATTATCACAGTGGTGGTGGTCTTGAAGTCACGACAGTGTCATTATCACAGTGGTGGTGGTCTTGAAGTCACGACAGTGTCATTATCACAGTGGTGGTGGTCTTGAAGTCACAACAGTGTCATTATCACAGTGGTGGTGGTCTTGAAGTCACAACAGTGTCATTATCACAGTGGTGGTGGTCTTGAAGTCACAACAGTGTCATTATCACAGTGGTGGTGGTCTTGAAGTCACAACAGTGTCATTATCACAGTGGTGGTGGTCTTGAAGTCACAACAGTGTCATTATCACAGTTGCGAAGAAAATTAAATGACGTATAACGAGAACCTTTAAACTAAGAGATATAAAGCCAGTGGTGGTGGTCTTTAAGTCACTGTTCTCTCTAGGCTGGAGTACTGCTGTACATTAAGCCCCCTTTAAGGTAGGCGAAATTACAGATCTTGAGAATGTACAGAGAACATTCACTGCACGTATAAGTTCTGTTAAGCACATTAATTAATGGGAACTTTTGAAGTCCCTTAATTGACATGTACGCCTTGGAATGCAGACGAGAAAGATACAGAATAATTTACACCTGGAAAATCCTAGAGGGACTGGCTCCAAATCTGCACACAATTGACTCTTACGAAGGCAAGAGGCTGGGCAAACGGTGCAATGAAATCCAGAGGTGCTTTGAGTATACTGAGCAAACATAAGTGTAAAAAGCCCTAGATTGTTCAACAGCCTTCCATCAAGAGGAAACTTTTCAGTTTGTCTAGTCAGTAGCTGAGCACCTGGATGTGGTGCATACTGCGTGCGGGTAGTAGTAAAAGCCTGGCTCGTCAGGCCTTGACTCACAAGGAGGCCTGCTCCAGACTGGGTCTCCTGGTCTGGGACATGGCATCAGAAGTTCTCATAAGTGATTCACTCTTAGTGATAATGAAAGAAACTTGAGGTATATTATTTAGGATGGAAGGTGTGTAGTGTTTGTGTTGATGTGCAGCAACTTATGGTGAAACACACATGCTAAAATGTATTACCAGTCAAGACAAGAATTGTAAAATAGTCATACTACTTAAAAGATGGGTAAAGTAAACTGTTTGTACCCTATTTTCTCTGTGTCGTACACACTTATATTGTAAATGTTATAATCACAGGTGAGAGTTAATATAGTGTGCATGTATAGTCACAGGTGAGAGTTAATATAGTGTGCATGTATAGTCACAGGTGAGAGTTAATATAGTGTGCATGTATAGTCACAGGTGAGAGTTAATATAGTGTGCATGTATAGTCACGGTGAGAGTTAATATAGTGTGCATGTATAGTCACAGGTGAGAGTTAATATAGTGTGCATGTATAGTCACAGGTGAGAGTTAATATAGTGTGCATGTATAGTCACAGGTGAGAGTTAATATAGTGTGCATGTATAGTCACAGGTGAGAGTTAATATAGTGTACATGTATAGTCACAGGTGAGAGTTAATATAGTGTGCATGTATAGTCACAGGTGAGAGTGAGAGTTAATATAGTGTACATGTACAGTCACAGGTGAGAGTGAGAGTTAATATAGTGTACATGTACAGTCACAGGTGAGAGTTAATACAGTGTACATGTACAGTCACAGGTGAGAGTGAGTTAATACAGTGTACATGTACAGTCACAGGTGAGAGTGAGTTAATACAGTGTACATGTACAGTCACAGGTGAGAGTGAGAGTTAATATAGTGTAAGTTACCCAGAATTAAGATGTAAGAGGTATGTGTAGTATTAGAATGTTTTATTGAGGAGACGTGTTCCAGCAGTGTCACAACTCAGTAATGAACAACTTCTCACTCTCCTCATTTAAGTATTTGCTACCAAACTTGGGCTGTACTCATCTACTTGTGGTTGCAGGGTTCGAGTCACAGCTCCTGTCCCCGCCTCTTCACTGGTTGCTACTAGGTAACTCCTTGTTTCATGAGCTTTATCATACCTCTTGAGTGTGTGTGTGTGTGTGTGTGTGTGTGTGTGTGTGTGTGTGTATGTGTGTGTGTATGTGTACTCACCTAATTGTGGTTACAGGGGTCGATGCATAGCTGTGTGTGGGGGTAGAGGTGGTAGGCATGTATAAGTGTTTATTTTCTACCAGGTGCTCCCATTGACCCACAGTCACAACACACACACACACACACACACACACACACACACACACACACACACACACACACACACACACACACACACACACATACACACACACACACACACACACACACACACACACAACACACACACACACACACACACACACACATTCTACCCATCTTTTCATTTATTACTTTTGTACGTATTTTGTGCACAGTTACCCAATGGTCGCGATTGTCGAAGACTTTCGCAAAGTCATTGTACATAACATGTGCATTATGCTCTTGTAGTGTATCCAAGATCATTGCATAATGATCCAGCAACTGCAAGAGACAGGATCGCGCTGTTGTGAACCCATGTTGCCCTGGGTTGTGCACTTGCTGCTGTTCCACGTGACTGGCTGCTTGCAACCATTAGTTATGCCAGACCTTAGGACTGGCTATGAGGCCTGGTCACAGACCGGGCCGCGGGGGCGTTCACCCCTGCAATTCTCTCCAGGTAAACTCCAGGTAACTACCACCTTTGTAATATGAGGCTATATTGGTAGTTTTTAACCACTGTGGAATGAATGTAGAATGACGGGAGAGAGTTGAGCAGTACGGTACCATTCACCTCTGACTTAGCGGTACGGTACTCAGTATTGTGTGAGTACAGTTACAGCAGGGAGGGAGGGGGGTTTGGCTTGCTGGACAATACAATAACATCTGTACCCATCAACCACAGATATGTTTTGTAATATTTCTTAAGTGTCAGGATGTAAACAGGGGAATGAACTAGATGAGCTGGTAGACGTAAACTCCATATACAGTTTCAAGAGAAGGTATGGTAGGCCCCAAGAGGTCAGGAACAAGTGTATGTCGGCCAATTTTTGACGTTAAAAGGCTGGGCCGGGAGCAGAATCTGGAGCCTCACAAACACAGTTCAGAGAGTACAGTTGGTCGATGTGTTCCCAGCTGCGGGTTGACGCCTCAAGCAGTTATTCGTCCTGGATATGTTCATTCATGTATTTGCTTCCAGACTCGTGCAGCCTCGTCGTTATTAAAGACATTCTGTAGAATATCGTCATTAAACAAATTCTGTAGCAGGTAATCTCCTACTCAACGATTTGTCTTAGGTAGCGCGTTAAGCTGTTGCCTGTGATTAGCTAATGAGTCTTTCCCAACGGTTTTCAGTGTCGCCCATATCTGTTATGTAATTCAAATTCATACTTTTACAAAGTGTTGTATATTGTGAATCTTCCTTACTAGCTCTACAAGATTATCCTAAGTCATTTGGGCTTTCTCAGTTATGGGGGAAGGGAGTTCTCTGGTATATTATGTTGCTGAGACTATTATGTTGCTGAGACTATTATGTTGCTGGGAGTATTATGTTGCTGAGACTATTATGTTGCTGGGAGTATTATGTTGCTGAGACTATTATGTTGCTGGGACTATTATGTTGCTGAGACTATTATGTTGCTGGGACTATTATGTTGCTGAGACTATTATGTTGCTGGGACTATTATGTTGCTGGGACTATTATGTTGCTGGGACTATTATGTTGCTGGGACTATTATGTTGCTGAGACTATTATGTTGCTGGGACTATTATGTTGCTGAGACTATTATGTTGCTGGGAGTATTATGTTGCTGGGACTATTATGTTGCTGAGACTATTATGTTGCTGGGACTATTATGTTGCTGAGACTATTATGTTGCTGGGACTATTATGTTGCTGAGACTATTATGTTGCTGGGAGTATTATGTTGCTGAGACTATTATGTTGCTGGGAGTATTATGTTGCTGTGACTATTATGTTGCTGGGACTATTATGTTGCTGAGACTATTATGTTGCTGAGACTATTATGTTGCTGGGACTATTATGTTGCTGAGACTATTATGTTGCTGGGAGTATTATGTTCTGACTGTATGTGTGGACTATTATGTTGCTGGACTATTATGTTGCTGGGACTATTATGTTGCTGAGACTATTATGTTGCTGGGACTATTATGTTGCTGGACTATTATGTTGCTGGGACTATTATGTTGCTGAGACTATTATGTTGCTGGGACTATTATGTTGCTGAGACTATTATGTTGCTGGGACTATTATGTTGCTGAGACTATTATGTTGCTGGACTATTATGCTGACTATTATGTTGCTGAGACTATTATGTTGCTGGGACTATTATGTTGCTGAGACTATTATGTTGCTGGGACTATTATGTTGCTGAGACTATTATGTTGCTGGGACTATTATGTTGCTGAGACTATTATGTTGCTGGGACTATTATGTTGCTGAGACTATTATGTTGCTGGGACTATTATGTTGCTGGAAATATTATGTTGCTGAGACTATTATGTTGCTGAGACTATTATGTTGCTGGGACTAATATGTTGCTGAGAGTATTATGTTGCTGGGACTATTATGTTGCTGGGACTATTATGTTGCTGGGAGTATTATGTTGCTGAGACTATTATGTTGCTGGGACTATTATGTTGCTGAGACTAGTTGCTGGGATATTATGTTGCTGGGAGTATTATGTTGCTGAGACTATTATGTTGCTGGGACTATTATGTTGCTGGGAGTATTATGTTGCTGAGACTATTATGTTGCTGGGAGTATTATGTTGCTGAGACTATTATGTTGCTGGGAGTATTATGTTGCTGAGACTATTATGTTGCTGAGACTATTATGTTGCTGAGACTATTATGTTGCTGGGACTATTATGTTGCTGAGACTATTATGTTGCTGAGACTATTATGTTGCTGGAGTATTATGTTGCTGAGGACTATTATGTTGCTGGGACTATTATGTTGCTGGGAGTATTATGTTGCTGAGACTATTATGGTGCTGGGACTATTATGTTGCTGAGACTATTATGTTGCTGAGACTATTATGTTGCTGGGAGTATTATGTTGCTGAGACTATTATGTTGCTGGGAGTATTATGTTGCTGAGACTATTATGTTGCTGAGACTATTATGTTGCTGAGACTATTATGTTGCTGGGAGTATTATGTTGCTGAGACTATTATATTGCTGAGAGTATTATGTTGCTGGAGTATTATGTTGCTGAGACTATTATGTTGCTGAGACTATTATATTGCTGAGAGTATTATGTTGCTGGGAGTATTATGTTGCTGAGACTATTATGTTGCTGAGACTATTATGTTGCTGGGAGTATTATGTTGCTGGGAGTATTATGTTGCTGAGACTATTATGTTGCTGAGACTATTATGTTGCTGGGAGTATTATGTTGCTGAGACTATTATGTTGCTGAGACTATTATGTTGCTGAGACTATTATGTTGCTGAGAGTATTATGTTGCTGAGACTATTATGTTGCTGAGACTATTATGTTGCTGGATAGCGAATTATGTTGCTGAGAGATTTATTTATGAGTTGCTGGAGTATTATATTGCTAAGAGTATTATGTTGCTGAGAGTATTATATTGCTGAGAGATTATGTTGCTGGGACTATTATGTTGCTGGGAGTATTATATTGCTGAGAGTATTATATTGCTGAGAGAATTATGTTGCTGAGAGAATTATGTTGCTGAGACTATTATGTTGCTGGGAGTATTATGTTGCTGGGAGTATTATGTTGCTGAGACTATTATGTTGCTGAGACTATTATGTTGCTGAGACTATTATATTGCTGAGACTATTATGTTGCTGAGACTATTATGTTGCTGAGACTATTATATTGCTAAGAGTATTATGTTGCTGAGAGTATTATATTGCTGAGAGAATTATGTTGCTGAGACTATTATGTTGCTGGGAGTATTATGTTGCTGAGACTATTATATTGCTGAGAGTATTATGTTGCTGAGAGTATTATATTGCTGAGAGTATTATGTTGCTGAGAGTATTATGTTGCTGAGAGAATTATGTTGCTGAGAGTATTATATTGCTGAGAGAATAATGTTGCTGAGTATTATGTTGCTGAGACTATTATGTTGCTGAGACTATTATGTTGCTGAGACTATTATGTTACTGAGAGTATTATATTGCTGAGAGCATTATGTTGCTGAGAGCATTATGTTGCTAAGACTATTATGTTGCTGAGAGTATTATGTTGCTGAGAGTATTATGTTGCTGAGAGTATTATATTGCTGAGAGTATTATATTGCTGAGAGTATTATATTGCTGAGAGAATTATGTTGCTGAGAGTATTATATTGCTGAGAGAATTATGTTGCTGAGAGTATTATATTGCTGAGAGAATTATGTTGCTGAGTATTATGTTGCTGAGAGTATTATGTTGCTGATAGAATTATGTTGCTGAGAGTATTATATTGCTGAGAATATTATGTTGCTGAGAGTATTTTATTGCTGAAAGAATTATGTTGCTGAGAGTATTATGTTGCTGAGAATATTATGTTGCTGAGAGTATTATATTGCTGAGAATATTATGTTGCTGAGAGTATTTTATTGCTGAAAGAATTATGTTGCTGAGAGTATTATATTGCTGAGAGAATTATGTTGCTGAGTATTATGTTGCTGAGAGTATTATGTTGCTGAGAGAATTATGTTGCTGAGATATTTATGTTGCTGAGAGTATTATATTGCTGAGAGTATTATATTGCTGAGAGTATTATGTTGCTGAGAGTATTATGTTGCTGAGAGAATTATGTTGCTGAGAGTATTATGTTGCTGATAGTATTATGTTGCTGTGAGTATTATGTTGCTGAGAGAATTATGTTGCTGAGAGAATTATGTTGCTGAGAGTATTATGTTGCTGAGAGAATTATATTGCTGAGAGAATTATGTTGCTGAGAGTATTATATTGCTGAGAGAATTATGTTGCTGAGAGAATTATATTGCTGAGAGAATTATTTTGCTGAGTATTATGTTGCTGAGAGTATTATGTTGCTGAGAGTATTATATTGCTGAGAGTATTATGTTGCTGTGAATATTATATTGCTGAGAGAATTATGTTGGTGTGAGTGTTCAATCCACAGACAGTAATTAGATTCCTATCATGTTAATTTATTGTTTATGAACAAGTGACAGCATGTTAATGCAAGCAGGTTGGCTGCTGCAGTCATTATTGTCCCTAGGCTCTTTCTTCTCCTTAATAAAGCACAACAGTCAGAATATGCATTGCCTCTGTGATATATTATCAATTTCTGCAAACATCTAACAATATCATTTTGTCAAACCTTGGCATTTGATTCCTATATCTTAATATTTTGGTACTTATAATGGTTGAGCAATTCTAGGAGAGTATATTAATCATGGAATATAGCTGTCACAAGAGATGGATCTGTTAAACGTGTACCCGACTCTGCAAAGGTAAACGTGTACCCGACTCTGCAAAGGTAAACGTGTACCCGACTCTGCAAAGGTAAACGTGTACCCGACTCTGCAAAGGTAAACGTGTACCCGACTCTGCAAATGTAAACGTGTACCCGACTCTGCAAAGGTAAACGTGTAGCCGAGAGATGAAAGCTTAAGAAACAGTATTGGTGAAGCTTGGAATGAGAGTAATGCACATCACTTATAATAAAGTGTTAGTTGGTGGTGTAAAAAAGAAGAACATTGAGACGCGTGTTGGTACACTGATAAATGTAAAAGATTGAGGTTGTTATAATGCAGAACCTGTGTGAGTCCTGTCTCACAAAGTGGCTGTTGTATGTGTGTTTCCTGTGTTTCATATCACAGCCAGCTTTGATGAGCGAGGACGCAACACCCCAGCACCGACACCTTCCCCACCACCACCAGTAACATCACTTATCTCTACAGTATTTATTTATTCTTACCATCTTTGTTTCTTCATTTTCCACTGCCCTTACCACCATTATATAAGCACCTCACTAGAGGCTCTTCAACTAATCCATTAGTCACATTGACATGTTATTGTTACTATATAAATACATTTATCGCTTAACATTAACATTTGTGATATTTTTTCAGGTTTTTAACAGCGTTCGTTACCCCACAAAGGCAAATTGTCATAAGGAGCCAAATTACTTCCGCGCATTTTTTTTAAATCTAAACTTTTCTTTCATTGGAGTTAGAGATAAGTGAGCAGATGTTGAGTAAATCCTATGAAGTAGGTAGGTGTGACAGAGGTGCTGGTAGGTGTAGTATTGTGGCAACACCTCTGCTCCAAGACTTGACCAATCATAAATATTGCCTCAAGACTAGTCATGAGACTAGATGAGTACTTGTTCATCAGTCATGATGACTATACAGGTGTGTGAGGTGCTACCACCAACAACCTGGATAATTACATTAAAAGAAGACAGAGTTTATGAGTCAGAGTTGCTGGTGAGGTGCAACTGAGACACCCCTCACACTTACTGTTTCTCCCCCCACCCCCCACACTATACAGTTCACACATACTTCTCCCTCATAATTCCTATTATACACTCCCCACATACACGTCCCCCTCATACTTTCCCTCGTACACTTCCCCTCGTACACTTCCCCTCGTACACTTCCCCCTCGTACACTTCCCCCTCGTACACTTCCCCTCGTACACTTCCCCCTCGTACACTTCCCCCTCGTACACTTCCCCCTCGTACACTTCCCCCTCGTACACTTCCCCTCGTACACTTCCCCTCGTACACTTCCCCTCGTACACTTCTCCCTCATACACTTCCCCTCGTACACCCCTCATAAACTCCCCTCATACACCTCCCCTCAAACTCTTCATACACTTCCCCTCATACACTCCCCTCATACACCCCCTCACACCCCTCATACACTCCCTCAAACACTCCCCCATCCCCTCCCCTCATACACTCCCCTCATGCACTCCCCTCATACACTCCCCCTCATACACTCCCCCTCATACACTCCCCTTATACATTCCCCTCATACATTCCCCTTCATACACTCCCCCTCAAATTTCCCTCATACACTTATACACCCCTCATAAGTTCCCGTCATACACTTCCCCTCATACACTCCCCCTCATACACTCCCCTCATAAATTCCCTCATACACTCCCCTCATAAATTCCCCTCATACCTCCCCCTCATACACTTCTTATACACCCCTCGTACACCCCTCATAAACTCCCCTCATACACCTCCCCTCAAACTCTTCATACACTTCCCCTCATACACTCCCCTCATACACCCCCTCACACCCCTCATACCTCCCCTCAAACACTCCCCCCATCCCCTCCCCTCATACACTCCCTCATGCACTCCCCTCATACACTCCCCTTATACATTCCCCCTCATACACTCCCCTCATACATTCCCCTTCATACACTCCCCCTCAAATTCCCCTCATACACTTATACACCCCCTCATAAGTTCCCGTCATACACTTCCCCTCATACACTCCCCCTCATACACTCCCCTCATACACTCCCCCTCATAAATTCCCCTCATACACTCCCCCTCATAAATTCCCCTCATACACTCCCCTCATACACTTCTTATACACCCTCATACACTCCCCCTCATAAATTCCCTCATACACCCCCTCATACACTCCCCTCATACACTCCCCTCATACACTCCCCCTCATACACTCCCCTCATACACTCCCCTCATACACTCCCCTCATACACTCCCCTCATACACTCCCCTCATAAATTCCCTCATACACTTATACACCCCCTCATACACTCCCCCTCATACACTCCCCCTCATACACTCCCCCTCATACACTCTTATACACCCCTCATACACTCCCCTCATAAATTCCCTCATACACTTATACACCCCCTCATACACTCCCCCTCATAAATTCCCCTCATACACTCATACACTCCCCCTCATACATTCCCCTCATACACTTGGGTTCAAGAGAAACATTTAGCTGTAAGTCAGATGAGGAGGTCACCTCATGACTCTTGTCTTAAATTAAATACAAAGTTGTAAAGAAACATGAAAATTCAAAACAGAACACAAGATTAAATTTGTGAGTGATTCAAAGACCAAGCCAGCCTGCCTGCCTGCCTGCCTGCCAGCTTTCCTGTCAGGCTGCCTGCCTAGAGTCTAGCGTTCTGAGGATCCCCGCCCCCCGCCGCCCGCTTCCAGACCAGGGCTCCCAAAGGAAATCTTGATGAACCAGGCTGTTGGTGCCAGCCGCACGAAGTTCAGCCTATGCACCACAGCCTGGCTGATCAGGGACTTACTCGAGAAACATGCCCTGTTCCTTCTTGAAGAATGCGAGAGGACTGGTGGTAATCCCCCTTATGTATGAAGGGAGGATGATTAAAAGTCTTGGTCCCTTCACATTTATTGAATTTTTCCTCAGTGTATTCGCTGCACGACTGGTTTCGTTGGAGGTATGTTGCACCTTCCGTCAAACCACCTCTTTCATGCGGAGTTTGTTGTGTGCTGAGATTTAATACCAATTCCACTACGTTCAAAGGACTACAAATCGAAGAACTTCAAACGTTCCCAGCAATTTGCTTGTTTGACAATCTGTGTCAACAGTGAATGTTCTTTGCAAATTCTCCAGGTCTTTAGTTTCGCGTATCTGGAACGGAGCTGTAAAAGTTCAACAGTACTCTTGCCTAGAAATAACAAGGGACTTGAAGAGTTTTATCCTTGGCGTGGCATGCCTTGTTTCGAAGGTTCTAGTTATCCAGTCTGTCATTTTCCTTGCAGTTGTGATAGTTACGCTATTGTGATTCTTGAAGGTGAGATCTGACATGATCACTCCGAGATCTTTCACATTAGACTTCCACTCAGTAGAGTGATTCAAGTTTGTTTTATATTCCGTTCCAGTTTTCATTTCCTCAGTCTTTCCATAATAGAGTAACTGAAACTTGTCCTCATTGGATATTATATTGTGACTGGTCCACTGGACGACTTTTTATATCAGCATCGAGATTTGCTGTATCAGTGGATGCCACTCTCGTGCAGATTCTAGTATCGTCTGCAAAGAATATGGTGATACCATTTATGCCTCTGTGTTGATTGTGAGAATGCAGAAGAGCAATGGGGCAATTGGGGAACACAACTTTACACTGTGGCAGCCTCTGATTTCACTCTGCTCAACGTTACACTTTGGGTTCTGTTCAATAGAAAAATATTCATCTGCCCACTTTTCCAGTTATTCCTTTTGCATGAATGTTGTGCTCCCTTACACCACAAGCTCACTTACCAAAGCTTTGGCAAAGTCTGTGTTTGCTATGTCTGCATTTTGTCTGTCTTTTAGTGCATCCAAGACCACGTAATTTCGAAAGGCAGTAGCGACCTGCCCTAAACCGATGCTGCCCTGGGTCTCTTTGCCATTGTTTTAAACGACAGTAGGATGACCCCCGTATCTAGGCTCCCTCTATACAATACTGAAGGCACCTAATAGGGTTTCTTGCGGTTAGTGATGAACACGGGGTTCCTTGAATTTGGGCGTGAGGAAGAGTACATGGGCATGTTGTCAGTGGGTATTTCAAAGTCAAGTGGGATTAGGCTTTTGCCAGAAATTATGTGATGTTGGCAAAGTTTTGAGTCTCGTTCATTAGTTAAAAAGAAAGAGAGTCACACTTACCTCAGGTCAGTTTGTTGTTATTGACAAAGAAAAATGTACAGTTGTTATCGCTTATTCCTCGTGTCTTTACACTGACAGGATACAAATAAAATTCCGGAAATCAATAATTATACTGATCAGGACGAGAAAATACAAGATCAGTACGGTAGATACAAGCAAACAAGTCAGTGAAGTATAGCAACTGTTGTGATAAACAATGAAGTACTGTAAAGAGGAACTTTGCAAGCTGTTAACCAGTCTCTTCAATAAATCACTATAAATGGGTATAGTACTGAGTAAGTGGAGGTAATTGTGAGTCCCAGTGCAGATCGGGAGATAGGTCCTTACCTTAAAATTATTGACCATTAAACTTAACCTCAATTGTGGAGGAAAATAGATGGAATCAGTAATTGCGGAAGCAATTCGAGCCATCTTGTAAGATATAATTTAATTATTTAATCTTGCCTTAGGAATTTACTAGCCTGGTTCCAGGGATGATTGACCCAGAGACAACTGAGTTTGCATAAACGGCTAGAAATCAGAATGAAGACCCTTTGCAAATGGTGTACCACAGTGTCTCTTGGTTGTTGATGATCCACATACACGACGTAGATGAGGGAATATGTAGCAGCGCTGGCAAGATTTTTGATGGAAGTAAAATAGGCCACCGAATAATTTCCAATGAGAACTCTACAGGATCATTCACGGTGCCCCGTGGTCTGGTGGCTAAAGCTCTCGCTTCAAACGGCGAAGGTCTGGGTTCGATTCCCAGAGAGGGTAGAAACATTGGGCGTGTTTCTTTACACCGGTTGTCTTTGTTCACCCATAGTAAAATGAGTACCTGGGTGTTAGTCGACTGGTGTGGGTCGCATCCTGTGACAAAACTGACCTAATTTGCCCGAAATGCTCAGCATAACAAGGGGCTTTCTATATAGTAGTATGTCATTGATGTCAGCTAGGACTGAATACCTTGTATATGTACTTGTAGTAAATAAAGATATTATTATTATTATTATTATTATTATTATTATTATTATTATTATCTGGATAGGTTAATGTTGTGATGGTAGAAGTGGCAGATTCAGTTTATTTCACACAGTTGTAAGGTTCTAATCATTGGAAAAGAAAATTGCGAGACTTATAATTTAGATAACATAAATCTTGACGAAACTGAACGTGTAAAAGTGTTAGGGGTTTTGGTTAATAGAAATTATCGCGTTATACCAGGCTGCCTCTGCAGCCTCGTCCCAAACCAGTTCTTATTTGTGGCCTGATCTGTCAGACTTTTCGTGCTAATCACACACAGTTCAACTTAACACAGCCTGACTAGTTTGGGCTGACCCGAGAAAACTTCCAGTTCCCTCATGAAGACAGATGCGTGTTGGTAATTTACCTTACATTTGACAGTGTTGAAAGATCCTTTACATGTGAAGGATCACAACAGTATTGCTTTCATTACACTGAGGTAAATGATGAGCTCAATAACTAGAATATAGTAGTATACCATTCTCTCCAGAATGGTATACTACTGTTCACTAATGACACTCTTCAAAGGGAGTAGAGATGGCAAAGCTGGAGAACACAAAGTGAACCTTCACTCCGTATAAATTCTGGCAAAAATCTGAAGTATTGGGAATACTTGGTCTCTTGAATTGTACGTTTTAGAACGTACGTAAGAAAGATGCATCATAATTTACAAGTGGACAGTCCTACAGTGGTCACAAACCTGCACCGAAATTATTCCGTATGAAAGTAACGAGACTTGACAGACTTTATAAAGTACCTCCAATAAAAAGCAGGAATGCTGTGAATACAATAAAGATCTGGATAAATGTCCTCAACTTATGAATTCCCTCCTTCAATGCACAAGGAAAAATAACATTCTGACTGTTTACAAGAGGGAACGTCTCAGTAATTTAGACATTTAGATTAGTTTTGACACAGACTTGTATGTACGTCACCTTGTGAAGCATCTTCCATGTTTACCTGTGTCCTCTCTTAGCCAGAAGATAAGAGATGGAGAGTTATAATCACGCGCTCACCTTCCATCCACGGGAACATCAATGATAAGAGTTTCCACGTGCTTTTATTGACATTCTTACATGGTGAAATACTTTGTCACGCAAATGCAAACAAATGACTTAGAATAAAGAACGTAGACACTGCAGTGACCAAGATGTAGACAACAGTGACCAAGATGTAGACAACAATGACCAAGATGTAGACAATGACCAATATGTAGACAACCGTGACCAACATGTAGACAATGAACAAGATGTAGACAACAGTGACCAAGATGTAGACAACAATGACTAAGACAGACCATGCGGGTTCACTGATCATAAGTCATGGAAAACATACAGGTCTGGTCTGGGACCGCTGCCGGGTCCCAGACCAGACCTGTTGGTTGCTGGACTGATCGATCAGGCGGCTGAGGCTGATACATACTGACGTGGGTTCTGCTCTCACCAGTTTTACACACACACACACACACACACACACGAGTCACCAGGTAAACAAATTATCGTGTTATTTTCCTTTAATACCGCCATGATTGTTATCCTCTCAACAACAATCATACAAGTCTCTTATATTTCTGCATAATAACTGAAGTTGTCTCTCCTTGGGCAGTATATCAACATATGTATCATAATTCACCACAATGTAGTATCATTGTCGTCTACTATAAATCACAATCACAGTATGAATCATCACAATTACTGTAGTATGAATCATCACAATCACAGTATGAATCATCACAATTACTGTAGTATGAATAATCACAATCACAGTATGAATCATCACAATTACTGTAGTATGAATCATCACAATCACAGTATGAATCATCACAATCACAGTATGAATCATCACAATCACAGTGAATCATCACAATCACAGTATGAATCATCACAATCACAGTATGAATCATCACAATCACAGTATGAATCATCACAATCACAGTATGAATCATCACAATCACAGTATGAATCATCACAATCACAGTTTGAATCATCACAATCACTATATGAATCATCACAATCACAGTATGAATCATCACAATCACAGTATGAATCATCACAATCACAGTATGAATCATCACAATCACAGTTTGAATCATCACAATCACTATATGAATCATCACAATCACTATATGAATCATCACAATCACAGTATGAATCATCACAATCACAGTATGAATCATCACAATCACAGTATGAATCATCACAATCACAGTATGAATCATCACAATCACAGTTTGAATCATCACAATCACTATATGAATAATCACAATTGTGTAGTATGTATCATCACAATCACCCTGTAGTATGGATGAGTCACCTTGCAGTATGGATGAGTCACCTTGCAGTATGGATGAGTCACTTTGCAGTATGGATGAGTCACCTTGCAGTATGGAAGAGTCACTTTGCAGTATGGATGAGCCACCTTGCAGTATGGAAGAGTCACTTTGCAGTATGGATGAGTCACTTTGCAGTATGGATGAGTCACTTTGCAGTATGGATGAGTCACCTTGCAGTATGGATGAGTCACTTTGCAGTATGGATGAGTCACCTTGCAGTATGGAAGAGTCACTTTGCAGTATGGATGAGCCACCTTGCAGTATGGATGAGTCACTTTGCAGTATGGATGAGTCACCTTGCAGTATGGAAGAGTCACTTTGCAGTATGGATGAGCCACCTTGCAGTATGGATGAGTCACTTTGCAGTATGGATGAGTCACCTTGCAGTATGGATGAGTCACTTTGCAGTATGGATGAGTCACCTTGCAGTATGGAGAGTCACCTTGCAGTATGAATGAGTCACCTTCAGTATGAATGAGTCACCTTGCAGTATGAATGAGTCACCTTCAGTATGAATGAGTCACCTTCAGTATGGATGAGTCACCTTGCAGTATGGATGAGTCACCTTGCAGTATGAATGAGTCACCTTGCAGTATGAATGAGTCACCTTGCAGTATGAATGAGTCACCTTGCAGTATGAATGAGTCACCTTCAGTACGAATGAGTCACCTTCAGTACGAATGAGTCACCTTCAGTATGAATGAGTTACCTTGCAGTATGAATGAGTCACCTTGCAGTATGGATGAGTCACCTTGCAGTATGAATGAGTCACCTTCAGTATGAATGAGTCACCTTCAGTATGAATGAGTCACCTTCAGTATGAATGAGTCACCTTCAGTATGAATGAGTCACCTTCAGTATGAATGAGTCACCTTGCAGTATGAGTCACCTTGCAGTATGAGTCACCTTGCAGTATGAATAGTCACCTTCCCGTATGTGGGACCTTTAAATTCTACCTCTATAATGGTACTTAAGTATTGACACCTGTTAATAGTATCATATGGTCAAGTAGAGTACATAGTATATCATCATACCCGTTTTTTCTTTAAGATTACCCCTTAATGCATTAGTATTACAGCTGTAATCTATCCATATTGTAAGAAGGTAAAATGTATGATACATCAATGTACTATAACATGGTGGTTAAAGGAAGGTCATTAAATTAGCACATTCACTTGAGTCATTAGCACCACCTGACAGTAACCATCCTCTCTCTCTACTTTCTTAATACAAAATAACTTATATTGTGTTTATTAGGTTGATAATGCAGGTGGCGCCACTTATCATAGTGGGTGTGATGTGTTTATTAGGTTGATAATGCAGGTGGCGCCACTTATCATAGTGGGTGTGATGTGTTTATTAGGTTGATAATGCAGGTGGCGCCACTTATCATAGTGGGTGTGATGTGTTTATTAGGTTGATAATGCAGGTGGCGCCACTTATCATAGTGGGTGTGATGTGTTTATTAGGTTGATAATGCAGGTGGCGCCACTTATCATAGTGGGTGTGATGTGTTTATTAGGTTGATAATGCAGGTGGCGCCACTTATCATAGTGGGTGTGATGTGTTTATTAGGTTGATAATGCAGGTGGCGCCACTTATCAGAGTGGGTGTGATGTGTTGATGATGATCATATCACAGCCAGCTTTGATGAGCGGTACTGCGTTGCACACCCTCCTGCACCACCTACCTCGTATCAACTTCAAATAATGTACTTATATAATGTTACAAGTATACTTTTAATGTGTATAGTATTATGTATGTAGTTTCTTAAATCCATAGTGTGTAACGCGCTATATAATTTGTATGTGATGCGGACTACTGTGAATATCTTGTTTCTTCAGCACCTCTGCTCCTCAACCATATAAGTACATACAAAATACAAAGTATATTATTATTTAATATCTTCTAAAAGCAATAAAATATTTACCGAGTTGCACAATCATATCAATTTTTATTTTTGTGATCGTGTGTGTGTGTGTTAGTTACCATTTTGTCCTAGGCACATGTCGATTAGACACTAGGCCTGTTGTATGTGTGTGTGTGTCCTGTCTGGGTGTGATTGAATGTGTGTGTGTTGTTTTTGGTGTGTGTGGTGTGTGTGTGTGTGTTATGTTAGCCATTTTGTCCTAGGTCACTAAATGTCGATTAGAACCCCCTGGCAGGCCTGTTGGGCATGTATGGGTTTGTGTTGTGGGGTGTGTAACGAAACACTTCGAAATGTTTCGGCACCGCCGGGAATTGAACCCGGGCCCTCCGTGCGTGAAGCAAGAGCGCTAGCCACCATGCCATGTGTGTGTGTGTGTGTTTTTGTGTATGTATGTGTGTGCGTGCGTGCGCGCGTGTGTCCGTGCGTGCGTGTGTATAGCAACTATTTTTTTAATAAAAGAGATAGTGTAATAATTAGCAATTGTATGTTTCTAATACTTGTTACTATAAATGTTTGTCAAGACATAAAAGATGTTTATAGTGTTTAAGTGTTGAGGAAAGACCTGGTAATATATTGAAAAATCTTGGGACACAGGTACTGACACAATGTTTTCTAATTGAACTCTTGGTTACCTGCTCTTCACTCCCTTTATTCCTCTCACTCCCTTATCTTTCATTCAGGAACTTGTTATAGCTGGTTGGATACCAGCTCAGCAAGTATCTTCCATGTATATGTTATGGGGCATCTTCTCCATTTCAATAGTTATGATGCTTTGAGTGTATGTAGGCAGTATGCAATCTCTGTACGTTCTACTTCTGTTATTTCTGTGTGTAACATACTTGAGGGCCACCTCCCAAATCTGCACTCTACCAAAAATAAAAAAATACTGACGTGAGTTGTGGAAGAAGCGTAAAAAATATACTCAGCGAAGAGCAGTGAGCCATGAGCACAGTAGTTCACTGTCACCTGGGCTTCAGTGAGCCATGGGCACAGTAGTTCACTGTCACCTGGGCATCAGTGAGCCATGAGCACAGTAGTTCACTGTCACCTGGGCTTCAGTGAGCCATGAGCACAGTAGTTCACTGTGTCACCTGAGCTTCAGTGAGCCATGAGCACAGTAGTTCACTGTGTCACCTGGGCTTCAGTGAGCCATGAGCACAGTAGTTCACTGTGTCACCTGAGCTTCAGTGAGCCATGAGCACAGTGGTTCAATGTGTCGCCTGGGCTTCATTGAGCCATGAGCACAGTTCACTGTGTCACCTGAGCTTCAGTGAGCCATGAACATAGTAGTTCACTGTGTCACCTGATCTTCAGTGAGCCATGAGCACAGTGGTTCACTGTCACCTGGACTTCAGTGAGCCATGAAAGTTCACGTCACTGACAGTGACCATGGCAGTAGTTCACTGTGTCACCTGATCTTCAGTGAGCCATGAGCACAGTTCACTGGCACCTGATCTTCAGTGAGCCATGAGCACAGTAGTTCAGTGTCACCTGGGCTTCAGTGAACCATAAGCACAGTAGTTCACTGTCACCTGGGCTTCAGTGAGCCATGAGCACAGTAGTTCACTGTCACCTGGGCTTCAGTGAGCCATGAGCACAGTAGTTCACTATGTCACCTGGGCTTCAGTGAGCCATGAGCACAGTAGTTCAGTGTCACCTGATCTTCAGTGAGCCATGAACACAGTATTTCACTGTGTCACTTGGGCTTCAGTGAGCCATGAGCACAGTAGTTCACTGTCACCTGGGCTTCAGTGAGCCATGGGCACAGTAGTTCACTGTGTCACCTGGGCTTCAGTGAGCCATGAGCACAGTAGTTCACTGTCACCTGGGCTTCAGTGAGCCATGAGCACAGTAGTTCACTGTCACCTGGGCTTCAGTGAGCCATGGGCACAGTAGTTCACTGTGTCACCTGGGCTTCAGTGAGCCATGAGCACAGTAGTTCACTGTGTCACTTGGGCTTCAGTAAGCCATGAGCACAGTAGTTCACTGTCACCTGGGCTTCAGTGAGCCATGAGCACAGTAGTTCACTGTGTCACCTGGGCTTCAGTGAGCCATGAGCACAGTAGTTCACTGTGTCACTTGGGCTTCAGTGAGCCATGAGCACAGTAGTTCACTGTCACCTGGGCTTCAGTGAGCCATGAGCACAGTAGTTCACTGTGTCACCTGGGCTTCAGTGAGCCATGAGCACAGTAGTTCACTGTCACTTGGGCTTCAGTGAGCCATGAGCACAGTAGTTCACTGTCACTTGGGCTTCAGTGAGCCATGAGCACAGTAGTTCACTGTCACCTGGGCGTCAGTGAGCCATGGGCACAGTAGTTCACTGTGTCACCTGGGCTTCAGTGAGCCATGAGCACAGTAGTTCACTGTCACCTGGGCTTCAGTGAGCCATGAGCACAGTAGTTCACTGTGTCACCTGGGCATCAGTGAGCCATGAGCACAGTAGTTCACTGTGTCACCTGGGCTTCAGTGAGCCATGAGCACAGTAGTTCACTGTGTCACCTGGGAATCAGTGAGCAATGAGCACAGTAGTTCACTGTGTCACCTGGGCATCAGTGAGCCATGAGCACAGTAGTTCACTGTCACCTGATCTTCAGTGAGCCATGAACACAGTAGGTTACTGTCACCTGGGCTTCAGTGAGCCGTGAGCACAGTAGTTCACTGTGTCACCTGGGCTTCAGTGACCCATGAGCAGAGTGGTTCACTGTCATCTAGTCTTCAGTGAGCCATGAGCACAGTAGTTCAGTGTCACCTGATCTTCAGTGAGCCATGAGCACAGTAGTTCAGTGTCACCTGATCTTCATTGAGCTATGAGCACAGTATTTCACTGTGTCACCTGGGCTTAAGTGAGCCATGAGCACAGTAGTTCACTGTGTCACCTGGGCTTCAGTGAGCCATGAGCACGGTAGTTCACTGTCACCTGATTTTCAGAGCCATGGGGACAGTAGCTCACTGTGTCACCTGGGCTTCAGTGAGCCATGAGCACAGTAGTTCACTGTCATCTGGGCTTCAGTGAGCCATGAGCACAGTAGTTCACTGTCACCTGGCCTTCAGTGAGCCATGAGCACAGTAGTTGACTGTCACCTGGGCTACAGTGAGCCATGAGCACAGTAGTTCACTGTCACCTGATTTTCAGAGCCATGGGCACAGTAGCTCACTGTGTCACCTGGGGTTCAGTGAGCCATAAGCACAGTAGTTCACCGTGTCACCTGGGCTTCAGTGAGCCATGAGCACAGTTCAGTGTCACCTGGGTTTCAGTGAGCCAAGAGCACAGTAGTACACTGTGTCACCTGATATTCAGTGAGCCATGAGCACAGTAGTTCACTGTCACCTGGGCTTCAGTGAGCCATGAACACAGTTCACTGTGTCACCTGGGCTTCAGTGAGCCATGAGCACAGTAGTTCACTGTGTCACCTGATATTCAGTGAGCCATGAGCACAGTAGTTCACTGTGTCACCTGGGCTTCAGTGAGCTATTAGCACAGTAGTTCACTGTGTCACATGGGCTTCAGTGAGCCATGAGCACAGTAGTTCACTGTGTCACTTGGGCTTCAGTGAGCCATGAGCACAGTGGTTCAATGTGTCACCTGGGCTTCATTGAGCCATGAGCACAGTAGTTCACTGTGTCACCTGAGCTTCAGTGAGCCATGAACATAGTAGTTCACTGTGTCACCTGATCTTCAGTGAGCCATGAGCACAGTGGTTCACTGTCACCTGGGCTTCAGTGAGCCATGAGCACAGTAGTTCACTGTGTCACCTGACCTTCAGTGAGCCATGAGCACAGTTCACTGGCACCTGATCTTCAGTGAGCCATGAGCACAGTAGTTCAGTGTCAGCTGGGCTTCAGTGAACCATAAGCACAGTAGTTCACTGTCACCTGGGCTTCAGTGAGCCATGAGCACAGTAGTTCACTGTGTCACCTGGGCTTCAGTGAGCCATGAGCACAGTAGTCCACTATGTCACCTGGGCTTCAGTGAGCCATGAGCACAGTATTTCACTGTGTCACTTGGGCTTCAGTGAGCCATGAGCACAGTAGTTCACTGTGTCACCTGGGCTTCAGTGAGCCATGAGCACAGTAGTTCACTGTGTCACTTGGGCTTCAGTGAGCCATGAGCACAGTAGTTCACTGTCACCTGGGCTTCAGTGAGCCATGAGCACAGTAGTTCACTGTGTCACCTGGGCTTCAGTGAGCCATGAGCACAGTAGTTCACTGTCACATGGGCTTAAGTGAGCCATGAGCACAGTAGTTCACTGTCACATGGGCTTCAGTGAGCCATGAGCACAGTAGTTCACTGTGTCACCTGGGCTTCAGTGAGCCATGAACACAGTAGTTCACTGTGTCACCTGGGCTTCAGTGAGCCATGAGCACAGTAGTTCACTGTCACCTGGGCTTCAGTGAGCCATGAGCACAGTAGTTCACTGTGTCACCTGGGCTTCAGTGAGCCATGAGCACAGTAGTTCACTGTCACTTGGGCTTCAGTGAGCCATGAGCACAGTAGTTCACTGTGTCACCTGGGCTTCAGTGAGCCATGAACACAGTAGTTCACTGTGTCACCTGGGCTTCAGTGAGGTATGAGCACAGTAGTTTACTGTCACCTGGGCTTCAGTGAGCCATGAGCACAGTAGTTCACTGTCACCTGGGCTTCAGTGAGCCATGAGCACAGTAGTTCACTGTGTCACCTGGGCTTCAGTGAGCCATGAACACAGTAGTTCACTGTGTCACCTGGGCTTCAGTGAGCCATGAGCACAGTAGTTCACTGTCACTTGGGCCTCTAAATCTTACTACTATCACATATCAGAAACGATGCCTGAATAAGCTGTTTTGTATACATAAACCACTGGGCAGCCAACGCCAATAGCCTGGTTGACCAGACAAGGAATAGATAAATGACTAGCCTCGTGTAAGGAAACTCATAAGAGATACAATCACAGGACAGCTTTTTCCTAGGCCAGGTTATGAGGGGTAGAAACATCCCTAGAAATTGATCACAGGTAACTGGTACTACACGACGTATGTCTACTTGCCCCCCCCCCCCGGCTGCCGTCCAGTCCTTGACCAGGCCTCCCGGTGGATTAGGGGCTGATCCACCAGACTCCCACGTGTGGCCTGATTCACCAGACTCCCACGTGTGGCCTGATTCACCAGACCCCCAGGTGTGGCCTGATCCACCAGACCCCCAGGTGTGGCCTGATCCACCAGACCCCTAGGTGTGGCCTGATCCACCAGACCCCCAGGTGTGGCCTGATCCACCAGACCCCCAGGTGTGGCCTGATCCACCAGACCCCCAGGTGTTGTCTGATCCACCAGACTCCCAGGTGTGGCCTGATCCACCAGACTCCTAGGTGTGGCCTGATCCACCAGACTCCCAGGTGTGGCCTGATCCACCAGACTCCCAGGTGTGGCCTGATCCACCAGACTCCCAGGTGTGGCCTGATCCACTAGACTTCCAGGTGTGGCCTGATCCACCAGACTCCCAGGTGTGGCCTGATCCACCAGATCCCCAGGTGTGGCCTGATCCACCAGATCCTCAGGTGTGGCCTGATCCACCAGACCCCCAGGTGTGGCCTGATCCACCAGACCCCCAGGTGTGGCTTGATCCACCAGACCCCCAGGTGTGGTCTGATCCACCAGACCCACAGGTGTGGCTTGATCCACCTGACCCCCAGGTGTGGCCTGATTCACCAGATCCCCATGTGTGGCCTGATCCACCAGACCCCCAGGTGTGGTCTGATCCACCAGACCCCAGGTGTGGCCTGATCCACCAGACTCACAGGTGTGGCCTGATCCACCAGATCCCCAGGTGTGGCCTGATCCACTAGACCCACAGGTGTGGCCTGATCCACCAGACCCCCAGGTGTGGCCTGATCCACCAGACCCCCAGGTGTGGCTTGATCCACCAGACCCCCAGGTGTGGTCTGATCCACCAGACCCCCAGGTGTGGCTTGATCCACCTGACCCTAGGTGTGGCCTGATCCACCAGATCCCCATGTGTGGCCTGATCCACCAGACCCCCAGGTGTGGTCTGATCCACCAGATCCCCAGGTGTGGCCTGATCCACCAGACCCCCAGGTGTGGCCTGATCCACCAGACCCCCAGGTGTGGTCTGATCGACCAAACACCCAGGTGTGTCCTGATCCACCAGACCCCCAGGTGTGGCCTGATGCACCAGACCCCCAGGTTTGTCCTGATCTACCAGACCCCCAGGTGTGTCCTGATCCACCAGACCTCCGGGTGTGGCCTAATGCACCAGACCCCCAGGTGTGGTGAGAGTCAACACTTTTCTGAGATACCACATGCAACTGAACAATATAAGTAACATAAAACAAAGGTACCATACAAAGGTAGGAAAAGTGATACAAGTAAAAAGCAAAGGTGTAAAAAAATGTTAAGCAGTGACTTTAAATGTGGGATCACTGTGACACAACCATGACTGGTGACCAAGGTCAACAGTGACGATGGTTACAACCATAACTGGTGACCAAGGTCAACAGTGACGATGGTTACAACCATGACTGGTGACCAAGGTCAACAGTGACGATGGTTACAACCATGACTGGTGACCAAGGTCAACAGTGACGATGGTTACAACCATAACTGGTGACCAAGGTCAACAGTGACGATGGTTACAACCATGACTGGTGACCAAGGTCAACAGTGACGATGGTTACAACCATGACTGGTGACCAAGGTCAACAGTGACGATGGTTACAACCATGACTGGTGACCAAGGTCATCAGCATTGCAGGGTTACAGTGACCTACATGATCATTGTAGCAGAATACTTAACTGGCCCTCAAGTTACAGTGTGGAGTTAACATTTAAGTTTACCAGTGGTTGTCCCACTGGTAAACGTCAGACTTGAACTATATCATATTGTATTTTTTTTAATAGGCGGTTAACCATGTAGAGTAGTAAATAATAATAATATCGTTATTTCTACAAATACATGTACAAGGTATACAGGCCTAGCTGACATCAAGGACATACTACTATGTAGAAAGTTGCTCGGGCAAACTAGGTCAGTTTTGTCCCAGGATGCGACCCACACCAGTCGACTAACACCTAGGTACCCATTTTACTGATGGGTGAACATAGACAACCGGTGTAAGGAAACACGTCCGATGTTTCCAGTCCTTCGCCGGGAATCGAACCCGGACCCTTACCGTGTGAAGCGAGAGCTTTTGTCACCAGGTCGCGAGAAAATAATGCAGTGTTTGAAAACAAGTGGGTTATTAGGAGACGCTGCTGGTAACAGCAGTGATATTACACTTACCACAGTGTGAGGGTGCCAGTGATTTTTAGATGCAATATTTATTGCAGACTTATAGTATATGATACTGTCTCGTATCATATTGTGAGCCTTGAACCGTCGACCCATAACATGTGGGCCAGGGTGAGAGGTGACCAACACACAGTCTACCACTGGTAGACGCCAGGGTGAGAGGTGACCAACACCACTGGTAGACGCCAGGGTGAGAGGTGACCAACACACAGTCTACCACTGGTAGACGCCAGGGTGAGAGGTGACCAACACACAGTCTACCACTGGTAGACGCCAGGGTGAGAGGTGACCAACACACAGTCTACCACTGGTAGACGCCAGGGTGAGAGGTGACCAACACCACTGGTAGACGCCAGGGTGAGAGTGACCAACACCACTGGTAGACGCCAGGGTGAGGTGACCAACACCACTGGTAGACGCCAGGGTGAGAGGTGACCAACACCACTGGTAGACGCCAGGGTGAGAGGTGACCAACACCACTGGTAGACGCCAGGGTGAGAGGTGACCAACACACTGGGTCTAACACTGGTAGACGCCAGGGTGAGAGGTGACCAACACACAGTCTACCACTGGTAGACGCCAGGGTGAGGTGACAACACAGTCTACCACTGGTAGACGCCAGGGTGAGAGGTGACCAACACCACTGGTAGACGCCAGGGTGAGAGGTGACCAACACCACTGGTAGACGCCAGGGTGAGAGGTGACCAACACACAGTCTACCACTGGTAGACGCCAGGGTGAGAGGTGACCAACACACAGTCTACCACTGGTAGACGCCAGGGTGAGAGGTGACCAACACCACTGGTAGACGCCAGGGTGAGAGGTGACCAACACACTGGGTCTAACACTGGTAGACGCCAGGGTGAGAGGTGACCAACACACAGTCTACCACTGGTAGACGCCAGGGTGAGAGGTGACCAACACAGTCTACCACTGGTAGACGCCAGGGTGAGAGGTGACCAACACCACTGGTAGACGCCAGGGTGAGAGGTGACCAACACCACTGGTAGACGCCAGGGTGAGAGGTGACCAACACCACTGGTAGACGCCAGGGTGAGAGGTGACCAACACCACTGGTAGACGCCAGGGTGAGAGGTGACCAACACACAGTCTACCACTGGTAGACGCCAGGGTGAGAGGTGACCAACACCACTGGTAGACGCCAGGGTGAGAGGTGACCAACACCACTGGTAGACGCCAGGGTGAGAGGTGACCAACACCACTGGTAGACGCCAGGGTGAGAGGTAACCAACACACAGTCTACCACTGGTAGACGCCAGGGTGAGAGGTAACCAACACACAGTCTACCACTGGTAGACGCCAGGGTGAGAGGTGACCAACACCACTGGTAGACGCCAGGGTGAGAGGTGACCAACACCACTGGTAGACGCCAGGGTGAGAGGTGACCAACACCACTGGTAGACGCCAGGGTGAGAGGTAACCAACACACTGGGTCTAACACTGGTAGACGCCAGGGTGAGAGGTGACCAACACCACTGGTAGACGCCAGGGTGAGAGGTAACCAACACACTGGGTCTAACACTGGTAGACGCTAGGGTGAGAGGTGACCAACACCACTGGTAGACGCCAGGGTGAGAGGTGACCAACACCACTGGTAGACGCCAGGGTGAGAGGTGACCAACACCACTGGTAGACGCCAGGGTGAGAGGTGACCAACACCACTGGTAGACGCCAGGGTGAGAGGTAACCAACACACTGGGTCTAACACTGGTAGACGCTAGGGTGAGAGGTGACCAACACACTGGGTCTAACACTGGTAGACGCCAGGGTGAGAGGTGACCAACACACAGTCTACCACTGGTAGACGCCAGGGTGAGAGGTGACCAACACAGTCTACCACTGGTAGACGCCAGGGTGAGAGGTGACCAACACCACTGGTAGACGCCAGGGTGAGAGGTGACCAACACCACTGGTAGACGCCAGGGTGAGAGGTGACCAACACCACTGGTAGACGCCAGGGTGAGAGGTGACCAACACCACTGGTAGACGCCAGGGTGAGAGGTGACCAACACACAGTCTACCACTGGTAGACGCCAGGGTGAGAGGTGACCAACACCACTGGTAGACGCCAGGGTGAGAGGTGACCAACACCACTGGTAGACGCCAGGGTGAGAGGTGACCAACACCACTGGTAGACGCCAGGGTGAGAGGTAACCAACACACAGTCTACCACTGGTAGACGCCAGGGTGAGAGGTAACCAACACACAGTCTACCACTGGTAGACGCCAGGGTGAGAGGTGACCAACACCACTGGTAGACGCCAGGGTGAGAGGTGACCAACACCACTGGTAGACGCCAGGGTGAGAGGTGACCAACACCACTGGTAGACGCCAGGGTGAGAGGTAACCAACACACTGGGTCTAACACTGGTAGACGCCAGGGTGAGAGGTGACCAACACCACTGGTAGACGCCAGGGTGAGAGGTAACCAACACACTGGGTCTAACACTGGTAGACGCTAGGGTGAGAGGTGACCAACACCACTGGTAGACGCCAGGGTGAGAGGTGACCAACACCACTGGTAGACGCCAGGGTGAGAGGTGACCAACACCACTGGTAGACGCCAGGTGAGAGGTGACCAACACCACTGGTAGACGCCAGGGTGAGAGGTAACCAACACACTGGGTCTAACACTGGTAGACGCTAGGGTGAGAGGTGACCAACACCACTGGTAGACGCCAGGGTGAGAGGTGACCAACACCACTGGTAGACGCCAGGGTGAGAGGTGACCAACACAGTCTACCACTGGTAGACGCCAGGGTGAGAGGTGACCAACACAGTCTACCACTGGTAGACGCCAGGGTGAGAGGTGACCAACACAGTCTACCACTGGTAGACGCCAGGTTGAGAGGTGACCAACACAGTCTACCACTGGTAGACGCAGGATCCCAACTTCTACGCTCATAATGTCACCATTATGTTGGTTTAATATTCCACTTGTTTGTGTAGTGTCCCTTCAGAGTAAAAATATTGAGACTCGTTATATCGTTGTATACACAGTTGTGTCAAGTTATGTATACAGAAACGTCTACTCTTGTGTACCGATTCTTTTAACTAATTCTAAATTATTTCAACTTATTCCATTGGTTTTGTCTCAAAACACAACATTCTTACACCTTGCTTAGAATATTAAGATGATTATTTAATCTATTTTTTTTACAATTAAATTATTTACTAATTCCTAGTCTATCTTTTTTACTGTATTGACAGCCACTACCTTGAATTTCTTTCTTTCCTAACATTGTTCTGCCATTAATTGATTAGGTTAATTATTAATTATTTGTGTGTCTCGTCTTGTGTAAATTACGCACCAGTTATGCAAGGTGACTGATGTCATGTTGTCAACATTACTTTGTCTGCATCAACACAACCGGGGATCAACACATGTGTGGAGAACTGCCTAGATAACTACACTTTCCTGCATGAAGCAACATATAGCAATCAGTACTTATCTGTTAACAGCAATATGTCCAGCAGCCTCTTCCTGACCATCCCTTCCGGGTGCCGTTCCACATCCCACTGTGGCTGTGGATTAACAAGTGGGTTAGAAATCAATTTGCCCCAAAGTAGCGTATATCCAGTATTTCACTATCATCTGAAAGGCATAGTGGTACTCACTTGGTTTGGGCGTAAAGCCATCTAATTATGACCTCGAATAGGAGAACCCTAATCACCTTGTATCTGCTCAAGGAATTCAGTTCTTTATTGTGATACAAGTGAGATTAAGCCTTTGCTTGCTCGTGTAATGTGAGCTTATGGTGTTGACAGCGCCATTAAGGTCGATATCGGTGACTTGACTGAAGACTTAAGTGTTCGGGGAATGTTGCACTAATGTTTGCCACTACGTCGGGAATGTTCGTTAAAATCACTTGCAATACCGGTTGAACTTCACCATTCATTTCGATCATTTGTTCATAGTTTCGTGGTATTATCCACAGCAGGGAGAACACGTACACACAATAAACACTTCGTGATTAGTTCTACAGCGAATTTCTTGATTCGACTCGTATAAGGGAGACAACGCCCTTGACACACACGTCTCTCGTCCGTTCCTTAAAGCAATCTGAGACCCACCCTCCTCCACCTCATTGTCCGCATAAAGCATATGATGAACTCTGCTTTATATCTCTTCCTTGCTACACATTGCAACAGTATTCAATACTCAGAAAAAAATTTCAAACCGCTAGAAATAGTCGAAATATGCAATAATATACTATTTTACCGCATTTTTAGGAGTTTTTTAAGATTTCTCATGTTTTTAAAAAAATATATCTAGCTATAGACTAGAATTCATAATAGTCCCAACTTGTAGATAAAGTGGGGTGCAGGTTTTCCCTTAATTTTCCTGCTATGAAGAAAAGAGTAATTACTCTTGTTTAAGGTGACAGTGTAGTTGATCAAGAGTTGTAGCAAGGAGAGGAAAGCGTGCCTCGTGACACTATGGCACATATATAAAGGTGTTTACGAGGAAGAGTCCACTAGCCCCTTGCGGGAGGGCTAAGTCCCTCAGAGGGCTGAGGAGGGACTGAGAGGGCTGAGAGATACCCCCTTTACTGGAGAATTTTCTCCACAATTGGTGTGTCTCGTCTTGTGTAAATTACCCACCAGTTATGCAAGGTGACTGATGACATGTTGTCAACATTACTTTGTCTACATCAACACAACCTGGGATCACCTAAATTCTCATCTCTGGAATCTTTACAGATGATTGATTTTTGCTTGTTTCATTTATAAACCATATGAAATCAATAGTACATAAGTTGTATAGTGCTACATACATTCAATATGACCTGAGGTTACAAACATTGTACTGCTTGTGTGTGCTCTAGTACACCCACGTACTACTTGTGTGTGCTCTAGTACACCCACGTACTACTTGTGTGTGCTCTAGTACACCCACGTACTACTTGTGTGTGCTCTAGTACACCCACGTACTACTTGTGTGTGCTCTAGTACACTCACGTACTACTTGTGTGTGCTCTAGTACACCCACGTACTACTTGTGTGTGTCTAGTACACCACGTACTACTTGTGTGCTTGTACACAGACTTGTGTCCTAGTACACCACGTACTACTTGTGTGTGCTCTAGTACACCCACGTACTACTTGTGTGTGCTCTAGTACACCCACGTACTACTTGTGTGTGCTCTAGTACACCCACGTACTACTTGTGTGTGCTCTAGTACCCAGCTACTTGTTGTGCTCTGTAACCCACGTACTACTTGTGTGTGCTCTAGTACACCACGTACTACTTGTGTGTGCTCTAGTACACCACGTACTACTTGTGTGTGCTCTAGTACACCCACGTACTGCTTGTGTGTGCTCTAGTACACTCCACGTACTCTTGTGTGTGCTCTAGTACACCCACGTACTGCTTGTGTGTGCTCTAGTACACTCACTACTCTTGTGTGTGCTCTAGTACACCCACGTACTACTTGTGTGTGCTCTAGTACACCCACGTACTCTTGTGTGTGCTCTAGTACACTCACGTACTCTTGTGTGTGCTCTAGTACACCACGTACTACTTGTGTGTGCTCTAGTACACCACGTACTACTTGTGTGTGCTCTAGTACACTCACGTACTACTTGTGTGTGTTTAGTACTCTGTGTGGCTCAGCACTCGTACACTTGTGTGTGCTCTAGTACACTCACGTACTACTTGTGTGTGCTCTAGTACACTCACGTACTACTTGTGTGTGCTCTAGTACACTCACGTACTACTTGTGTGTGCTCTAGTACACTCACGTACTACTTGTGTGTGCTCTAGTACACTCACGTACTACTTGTGTGTGCTCTAGTACACTCACGTACTACTTGTGTGTGCTTAGACACTCACGTACTACTTGTGTGCTTAGTACACTCACGTACTACTTGTGTGTGCTCTAGTACACTCACGTACTGCTTGTGTGTGCTCTAGTACACACGCACTAGTGTGTCTAGTACACACACACGTACTACTTGTGTGTGCTCTAGTACACACACACATACTACTTGTGTGTGCTCTAGTACACTCACGTACTACTTGTGTGTGCTCTAGTACACTCACGTACTACTTGTGTGTGCTCTAGTACACTCACACTGTGCTACTATTGTGTGTGCTCTAGTACACTCACGTACTACTTGTGTGTGCTTAGTACACACGTACTACTTGGTGTGCTCTAGTACACACGTACTACTTGTGTGTGCTTTAGTACACTCACGTACTACTTGTGTGTGCTCTAGTACACTCACGTACTACTTGTGTGTGCTCTAGTACACTCACGTACTACTTGTGTGTGCTCTAGTACACTCACGTACTACTTGTGTGTGCTCTAGTACACTCACGTACTACTTGTGTGTGCTCTAGTACACCACGTACTACTTGTGTGTGCTCTAGTACACACACGTACTACTTGTGTGTGCTCTAGTACACTCACGTACTACTTGTGTGTGCTCTAGTACACACACGTACTACTTGTGTGTGCTTTAGTACACACACGTACTACTTTTTGTGCTCTTGTACACACACGTACTACTTATTTGTGCTCTTGTACACAAGCAACGATTGTGTGTACCCTTGTATACGTATGTATTGCTTGCATGTGTGTGTTCTGGTACACACACACACATGTGCAAAAAAAAGGTATATTTAAGTGTATTTATTTATGGTGTGATGTTGAAAGTGATAAGATGGTATTGACTGGAACCTCCATTTATGTGTACTACAGCTCATGTCCAAGATGGCACCACTGATTGGGAGAGAGATGACGGAACGACTTTTCTTGGAGAGGTTCACCTGCCTTTGCTCAGATGCGCTCTTTCAAGTGCGCAAAGTTTGCGCGTCCAACTTTGGTGACTTCTGTAGCGTAGTTGGTACTCATCCTACAGAAGATATACTGGTAAGTACCCCTTGAACAAGTTTGAACAAGAATTAGTCACAATACCATGGAAACTCTAGATGAGGTTTGATCCTTCTTAGTCCATTATGAAGTCACAATACAGCGAGAAAACAGGATTGTTTTCACCGAGCTCCTCTGTATCACAATGCTGTAATTTTGTGTTTACTCAGTAATATTACCATTGGTGTTCTGCAGCTTCTATCACTACCATACCTTCTAGTCATCTCAGCCTTTTTCTCGCTGTTGTGACTTGGTCTGGGACCGGGGAACGGGGTCAGTGACCATAACATTTAGTTTAGAGGTAGCTGGTCCAGGAGAGACTGAAATGTCATGTAGAGTTTCTTTTTGAAAGTGTCCTATTTAATACTCACGAAATCGTAATGACACGATTGCAAACAACCCCGGGTACAGGTGGGGATTAATCTCGCGGCGAGTGAGTGGTAAAACTCCAGGTCAGTGCGTTAGCCACTGGCTCACCTGGCTATAATAAGATTCATCCAACTAGGTATATTTATACACCATAGGGAGGTTAGCATGGGGCCCACTGTGACCACATGCAAGTTTTTACAGATGAATCTCCCGCCAGCGTGGCCGTGACAGCATTTGTGGTCACAGTGGGGCTCATGCTAACCTCCCTTTGGTGTATAAATATACCTAGTTGGATGAATATTATTGTAGCCAGCTGGCCCAGTGGCTTACGGGCTGGCCTGGAGATTTACGATTCACTTAGAGGGAGTTCAAGCCCCACCCGTACCGTGGTTTGTCTTATATATTGTAATGCAGTTATCACCTTGTTGAAGGTATGGAGTAACTTTAATAAGTAGTGGAGTACTTTATTCGCAACTTTGTCTTTTGAAATTTCCAACCATTACATATTTTAATCATATATTTTGTAATGTTATTGTAATTAATTTATTTCTTAAAAAAAGTTACCCTAATAAATTGATTTGGTAAACACTTTTATAATTTGTTGGACAACTAATAAGTGCAGACGTTAAGAGTGTAGATAATACTTTGACATGACTGACAACTGAAGCCTCTTAAACGTTTTCATTGATGTGTATTTTTGCGTGTTTCGAAAGTCCTTTTTTTTTTTTTTTTGTAAGTGGCAGAAGTGTTTCCATGTTAAGGTGTAAATGTTGTGAAGAAAATAGGGGGATATGGAGGTACCAGAGGACTTACATTATTGTCACATGTATGATACTTGTGTTGTCCACACACTAACACTCCTTCAAGGCGAGTCCAGTGCTGTAGCAAAAAGGTTGGCTTTTGATCTGAGGAATTTGACATCTTTTCTCAAATCAAATCTAAATAACCCTCCCCTTCCTTCTTATAGCACAATGTGTGAAATACAACTCTTAAATAAAATGAAATAAAATCACACTCAACCCTGTTCTATCATAGTTTTTTTTTGGCAGTGCTGAGGTGATTATTATTCTAGCTGATGGAAATTGTATCATCGTAGAACATGTCAGGTGACCACCTGGTGATACATTTGACAGCCATCAGGCAGAACCTCTGATTATGAAATACTACTGGAAGTTGACTGCAGATGCAGTAGTGGAAACTGCATCTGCATTCTTGGGTGAAAGAGCTTGCAAGAGATTTCGATATTTTGGGGAGTGTTATATAGAGGGTTGATAATCCTGGTATAGTCGTATTTGCAGATGCCCCAAGAGTAGAATTTGCATGTTTCTGGTTTCCATTGGCTTCTGTTTCAGGGCTCCGGGTTCCCAAGTGATGTAATTTTTGAGATCTATACTAGAGCCAGAGCCAAAAATCTTGAAATTTGCCTACCTTAATATGAAGGTTGTATAACTGATGAAATATATTTGGAGAGCATTTAAAGTTCCTTCGCATGCCTGTTGTCCTACATTACCAAGTCATCCAGAAACTGCAGGAGTACCAACTTATGCTTGATGCCTTTCCTTAAATTCCACCTTCAACAAAGTAAGAAGTAGTACTGCCATTTCATTTTTATTCATTCTTACACTAGTAGCAGCAGCAACTGAACGAGAACATTTATGGGAAGAGCTCACAGCATCGTTCAAGTCAACTAACTTTTTATTTAAATTGGGGTTTGCAACAGAAGAACCATCATGTTCACCAACCAATTTAATTCTGCCATAAAGAAAACACATAATACCTTGACTGACACAATAACGAGTAACACAGAAGTGCGAAGGGCAGGGAGCTAGAATATATAAGAAGGTGGGGCCGAGAGTAGTAGAACGAGAGGAGATAGTGTGCAGAAGTGGCAATAAGACTGAAGAAGGGGTAGTTACACAAAAGTTAGAATATAAGAGTGGAATATAAGTGAAGCAATAGTAGTAGTAGTGGAAGTATTCTAAGAGCAAGAGAAAAAAAGAAAAAGCACCGTAGGATAGCTAATGGCTCATGAGGGTGGGGCAAAAACCCAGGGGGAAAACTCATAGGATGGAATCCAGCTAAGCAGAAGAAAGGAAAGTCAAAGAAATTGTAGGAAAGGAGAAAAGGTAAGGTGAGGAGATAAAGATCAGGTCATATCATGAGTGTTCCAAAGTATGGAGCATTTGACAATGTAATAAGAAAAGGAATTAATCTACAAAGTCAAAGCCAAGATTAACACTTTCAGGGTCCAAACCGTAGTTCTACGCCATGAGCTCAGCTCACTCAGATAAGCTGTGAGCGGTAAATCTGGGCCTAAATATGATAGAATACATCTATGTGGTAAGTGTGCACCACATAAAACAAATCCTGCAGCACACACTGCATAATGAGAGAGAAAAAAACTGAGACCGTAATTTTCGATTAAAACAGCGACTTTGCAGTGTTTTATAGTATACTTTTTATAGTTGTATTTGCTATTTCTTGGTCTCATTTGATAGAATGTAAGATATATTACAGAAATTGAGATGATTTTGATTGGTTTTAGTAGAGGAAATGGCTTGAAACTGAGCTCAAAGTAGCGGAAATGTTAAATTTTTGCCGATGTTCAAGAGTAAACAAATGACCTCACACGTCTAATACGCGCCAGCTGGTGGGTCTAATATACGTTCACAAATGTGGTGATATTATTTGTACAATTATTACAATATTACATAACAGTAAATCTTCCATTTTTTGGTTTGAATAAAAATTCATTATGTGAATAAAAAATAAAAATGGAATTCATTTGTAAAAACTGAAAACGTAACTAATGAACAGAGGAAATGTTAGTTTAGTGCCAGGAATGCCTGCATTGTTTATTCTGCACCCTATTTTGAAATTGGAATATTTTGAGTTAAATTGGCTAAATTACCAATTTCCGATCACTTTATTTTGTAGTTGAAACAGTTGACTGGGCGATTTCTTGTGCTCAATCGATAGAATAGAAGTAATACTAGTGAAATAACTAAGAATTTGGTCGACTGGAATAATGTAATTCGCCTAAATTGGGAGTCAAAGTCGGCAAAATTGCCGATGCTTAAATATCGCTGACGCATCAGAATTCGCGAGCATAATTTCGTCAATTTTCAATCAAATTTCGTACTTTTTGTTTTATTACCTTCAGAAAAACATTATCTACCATTTCATAAGAAAAAAATAAGTTTTTTTTTTTTGAAAATTCTTGGACACTGGGGCACCCTCTGAAATTTTGGCTCTGGACCCTGAAAGGGTTAAGATTCATATTAGGAAAGTTGTGTGTGTATAAGGGATGCTTCAACAAGACAGCATCTGTGAAGGCTAGAAGGGTAGACAGTTTTGGCAGACCAGTTAATAGGATGACTGATCTCTAACATGACTGAAAAGACCATTTTTAGAGCAGCCAGTTTCTGCAAAGTGTTAGAGAGACCAAGAGGAGCAGGGGAAGGAATAGACTCCAGAAGTACTAGATTACTAAGAATGGTGTTAGTTTAGTGATAAGTATGTTTGATGTAAGAAACAAGAGGGAACTAACTGTTAAGGTCTAGGAGACTGCAAATATAAAGAAGGCAAAGAACAGGAGATTTCAGATTAGTAGAGTTTGGGAGAGAAGAAAGTCCATTTAGCATGTGAGTAGGCAGAGTTTATGAAATCGGAAGGGCAAGGCAAGGCGAGAGAACAAACTGTGGGTTCTGTGCTCTGAGTTTTTTCCCTGGGGTTATGTCCTACCCTCGTGGGCCATTAGCTCTTCTACAGTGCTCTCTTTTCCCTTTTTTTTCTCTTGTTCTTAGACCACCACCACCTCTTCCTCCTCCACCTTCTGCTGCTGGTCCCGCTCCTGCTGCTGCCGCTACTACTACTGTTGCTGCTCTTGCCACTGCTCCTGCTCTTGCCACTGCTTCTGCAGCTGCTACTCCTGCTGCTGCTCCTACTGCTACTCTTGCTGTTGCTGCTGCTGCTGCTACTCCTGCTCCCACTGCTCTTGCTGCTGCTGCTACTCCTGCTCCCACTGCTCTTGCTGCTGCTGCTACTTCTCCTGGTCCTGCTGCTCTTACCCTCCACCCTAATTCTTGTGTCACTACCGTTTTTCCTTCTTATTGCCACCTCTGCTGCTGTTGCACTACTAATACCACTATCTGTATTACCACTACTACAATTAAACTACTTTGTCCTCTCATTGTACCACTCCCAGACCAGCCTCTCTCATTGTACCACTCCCGGACCGCTTCTCTCATTGTACCACTCCCGGACCAGCCTCTCATTGTACCACTCCCGGACTGGCTTCTCTCATTGTACCACTCCCAGACCAGCCTCTCTCATTGTACCACTCCTGGACCGGCTTTCACATTGTACCACTCCATGGACCGGCTTCTCTCATTGTACCACTCCCGGACCGGCTTCTCTCATTGTACCACTCCCGGACCGGCTTCTCATTGTACCACTCCCGGACCGGCTTCTCTCATTGTACCACTCCCGGACCGGCTTCTCTCATTGTACCACTCCCGGACTGGCTCCCATCTCATACTGGCTGCCGTCTCTGTGCTTCTCTACGACAAGTTAAGCTTCAAGTCAGACCGAAACGTCGTCATAAGTTTTATTCTCGTATGTGCTGGTTATTTGTGTATTAATTCTGACATATCGCTCATTATGTATCAGGGTGTGAACTTGGGTTTTGTGGTACTTCATTTCGCATTTCCAGTGAGTCTTAGATTCATTGACATTTATTTGACGGATATATGTCATTCATAGTATCTTCCCTCCCTGAGTGCTGTTAATGCAAGATAGAAAGGATGAACAGCTGAATTTTACTTAACTCATATGGTAGCAGCAGTTGCACCACTGAATGGGTTAGGCTTCTCTGTATTTTGTCAAATACAGCGTCCTGACATGGGACTAAGGTTGTGTGTACGTTTTGAAGGCTGTGTTCACGTGGTAATATGTTAAAGGTAAAGAAGTTGCCAGTACATAAAGTGTGGAAAGGTGTTTTGGCTGCCAGGTCATCAACTGGACAAGACCCGGGCCGAGACAATACTGGTGAACAATATCGAATCGGAAAGGTCGGTGGGTCTACTTGTTTGGCAGGTTTTTCTCAAACTTAACCCTTCTGAAATATTTATCCATCCTGTTTTTAAATCTTCAAAAGGCTTTAGCATGAATGAGCCTACTTGGCAGATTGTTCCACGACAACCATTACCAAACTAATACTTTCTATATCCTTTCTATTAGCAACACAGTGTATCCAGGCTTCCATGTTTGATACGCAAGTATTCACTAGACATGAACAAAACTTTGTGTATCACCATAAATGAAGTTGATTCCATTTTTTCTTGAGTTTATCAATATTCATAAATGTTTTTCTTGATTGTTTAAAATAAATGTTTTTTAGTGTTGATTTCTTTATAAGGGGAGTCAAATTGCCGGAAGTATATTTACTTAGAACCTCGACAGCTTGTTGTTCTATGTAATGATTGTCACATTGCTAGCAGTCACAAACAAGTCGTTTATTTATGTATTCATGCATGTGTGTGTGTGTGTGTGTGTGTGTGTGTGTGTGTGTGTGTGTGTGTGTACTCACCTAGTTGTGGTTGCTGGTGTCGATTCTCTGCTCCTGACCCTGATATGAGTACATGCGTGAACCGATCCCGCACGTACTCGTATACCTTTGAAGAGTTTCGAGAGTTTCACTACTCTCGAAGCTCGGCAATGGGCCAGGTTCGTCTGGTGCTTGCCTGATCAACCAGGCTGTTGCTGCTGGAGGCCCACTCTCCTACATATCCATCACAGCCTGGTTGATCTGGCACCTGGAGTTTACCTGACCGAGCCGCGGGGGTCAACGCCCCCCGCGGCTCGGTCTGGGACCAGGCCTCATGGTGGATCAGGGTCTGATCAACCAGGCTGTTACTGCTGGCCGCACGCAAACTGACGTATGAACCACAGCCCGGTTGGTCAGGTACTGACTTTAGGTGCCTGTCCAGTGCCTTCTTCAAGACAGCCAGGGGTCTATGTATGCTGGGAGGCAGTTAAACAGTCTTGGGCCCCAGACACTTATTGTGTTGTCTCAGTGTACTTGTGACGCCCCTGCTTTTCATTGGGGAAATGTTGCATCTCCTGCCGAGTCTTTTGCTTTCATATGGAGTGATTTTCGTGTGCAGGTTTGGTACCAATCCTTCCAGGACCTTCCAAGTGTATATTATTATGTATCTCTCTCGCCTGCGTTCCAGGGAATACAGATCAAGGACCTACAACCGTTCCCAGTAATTTAAGTGCCTTATCGTACTTGTCTATGCTGTGAAAGTTATTTGTACACTCTCCAGGTCAGCAATGTCGCCAGCCTGGTGAAGATACTTATCTAGTTTCCTCTTGAAGGCTTCTACACTTGTTCCAGCCGTGTTTCGGATATCTTCTGGTAAGATGTTGAATAGTCTGGGACCCCGGATGTTAATACAGTGCTCCCGTATTGTCCCAACCGTACCCCTGTTCCTCACTGGGTTTATTTTACACTTCCTCCCATATCTCTCACTCCAGTATGTTGTTACGGCAGTGTGCAGATTTGGGACCAGGCTCTCGCTCGAGTACTTTCCAAGTATATATTATCATGTATCTTTCTCTCCTCCGCTCCAGTGAGTACATGTTCAAGACTTGAAGGCGTTCCCAGTAATTTAGGTGCTTTACTGGCTCAATGGGAGACGTAAACGATCTCTGTCTTTGTTCCAGCTCTGTATTTCTTCTGCTTTGAACGGGGCCGTCAGCACTGAGCAATATTCTAGCGATTTGAAGAGTGTCACCATTAGCATTATTTCCCTTGTTTTGAAAGTTCTCAATACCCACCCTATCATCCTCCTCGCTGTCGTGATCTTTGTCTTGTTATGGTCTTTAAAAGAAAGGTCAGCTGGCTGACATAATTATTCCCAGGTCCTTTACGTGTTCCTTTCGTTCTGTTTGGTGACCCTCTTTGAGTTTTGTATATAGTGTTCCTTTTGAGTTCTTCATTTTTTCCATACCTAAGCAGCTGAAACTTATCACCATTGAACGTCATGTTGTTCTCCACTGCCCACTGGAAGACCCTGCTTATGTCCTCCTGTAATTTTTCAGTGTCCTCTACCGTAGTGACTTTCATGCTTATTTTAGTGTCATCTGCAAATGATGATACAAAAGTGTGCTGGGTGTTTTTATCTATGTCTGCTATGAGGATGAGAAACAGCAGAGGTGCCAGGACAGTGCCTTGGGGCACTGAGCTTTTGACCTCTCTGATGCTGGATCTTGCTCTGTTTACTTCTACTTTTTGTGTTCTGTGTGTTAGGAACTCGAAAATTCATCTGCCTATCTTCCCCGTAATGCCTATGGCCCTCATTTTGTGCGCTATCACTTCATGATCGCATTTGTCAAGCGTGATTTGGTGAGGGGCAAGGATTATTGGAAAGTGACCCCTCTGCTCCGTGGAATAGTGTGTAAACCACGGTACGGGTGGGGATTGAAGTCGTGGCAAGTTAGTCGTAAAACTCCAGACAAGTGCGTAAGCCAGTGGGCCACCTGGCTACAATAAGATTCATCCAGCTAGGTATATTTATACACCATAGGGAGGTTAGCATGGGCCCCACTGTGACCACAAATGCAAGTTTTTACAGATGAATCTCCTGGCAGCATGGCTGTGACTGGCGGGAGCTTCTGTAAAAACTTGCATTTGTGGTCACAGTGGGTCTCACGCTAACCTTCCTATGGTGTATAAATATACCTAGTTGGATGAATCTTATTGTAGCCAGCTGGCCCAGTGGCTTACGCACTTGTCTGGAGTTTTACGACTCACTTGCCATGAGTTCGATCCCCACCCGTACTGTAGTTGGTTTGCAATCGTTTCATTACGATTTCGTGAGTCACAGACCGGGCCGCGGGGGCGTTGACCCCCGGAACTCTCTCCAGGTAGACATAATTAGAGCTGCTTCTAAACATTGATCTGGCGTGGCTCTCTTGAGCGATGGTTGAGTTCATCCCGTTCACAGTCGATGTCACCTGTTTTGTTGCAGCACACAAGCTTCGTTCCTCGGTTTCATTGTTGATGCTACATGCTTCTTGTGTTCGTCTTTGAGGTCTCCCCGGTCTCCCAGGTCTCCCCGGTCTATACTTTCAGCCTAACAAGAATGTTTTTGCGATGACGGTGGCAGTCGGTTTTGACGGTCTTGTGTGGATACCGTCAACCTTCTAGTGGTGTCGTTCATGCTAAACAATTTACAACTCAAAAATTCTGGAAGGATTGTTCCTAAATCTGCATACCGAAATTCTTCCTTAAGAAAGAAAACAAGTAGTTTGCAGACGTTGCAACAAACAAACAATGAAAAGCAAGGGTGTGATGGTTACACCGAGAAACAACAAGTGTAGAGAAATCAAGTCTTTCAGTGCCTTACCTTCAAGAGGCACCTTTTAAGTTACTGATCAGCTAAGCTGTGGTGCACATGTTGAACTACTGTGGCTACCACCAACCACCTGGTTGACCTGGCTCTCATAGCTCTTTTGAGACCGTGTGGAGGAAGAGTCGTACTGGAAAGGGAGGGAGAGTCGTAGTGGAGAGAGGGAGAGTCGTAATGGAGAGAGGGAGGGAGGCGTAGTGGAGAGAGGGAGAGAGAGTCGTAGTGGAAAGAGGGAGAGTCGTAGTGGAGAGAGGAAGAGAGTCGTAGTGAAGAGAGGAAGAGAGTCGTAGTGAAGAGAGGTAGGGAAAGTCGTAGTGGAGAGAGGTAGGGAAAGTCGTAGTGGAGAGAGGTAGGGAAAGTCGTAGTGGAGAGAGGGAGAGTCGTAGTGGAGAGAGGGAGAGCGTAGTGAGAGGGAGGGTAGTGGTGAACGCGTGGGATCAAAGAGGAGCCGCGGCGGCCTGCTCGTCCACCTTTAAGGTAGCGCCCCCCACACACACACCACACACCACACACACACACACACACACACACACACACACGCACACACACACACACATACATACATACAAGGCCTAGTGTCTAATCGACATGTGCCTAGGACAAAATGGACAACCGACACAGACACACACCTGCAACCACAACAGTGAGTACACCCTGCACCACAATGAGGTGAGTACAGACACACACTGACACCCCACACAAAAACAGGCCTAGTGTCTCATGACATGTGCCTAGGACAAAATGGTAACTAACACCACACAGACACCACACACACACACACACACACACACCACACACACACCACACACACACCACACAACACACACACACAACCACACACACACCACACACACACAACCACACCACACCACACACACACACACACACCACACGCACACCACACACACCACACGCACACCACACGCACACCACACGCACACCACACGCACACACACGCATACCACGCACCACAGCACACACCCCCACACACACCTAGTGGGTAAAGCCTTGCTTCACGCACGGAGGGCCGGTTCATCTGGCAGAAACATTTGAAGTGTTCCCTCACACACACACACACACACACACACACACACATACATACAACAGGCCTAGTGCTAATTGACATGTGCCTAGACAATGGAACAACCCCACACACACACACACACACACACACACACACCACACACACCACACACCACACACACACCACACACAACACACACACACCACACACACACCACACCAACACAACCACACACACACCACACACACACCACACACACCCACACACACACACACACACACACACCACACACACACCACACACACACACACACACACACACACACACACACACACCACACACACACACCACACACACACCACACACCACACACACACACCACACACCACCCCACACACCACACACCACACCACACACACCACACACACACCACACACACACACACCCACACAACACCACACACACCACACACAACCACACACATACACACAACACACACACACACCCACACACACACCACACACACACACCACACACACCACACACACCACACACACACCACACACACACCACACACACACACCACACACACACCACACCCACACACACACACAACACACACACACACCACACACACACACCACACACACCACACACACACACACACACCACACACACACACACACACCACACACACACACACACACACCACACACACCACACACACCACACACACCACACACACACACACACACACACACACCACACACACACCACACACACACACCACACACACACACCACACACACACACACACACACACCACACACACACCACACACACACACCACACACACACACCACAACACACACACCACACACACCACACACACACCGCACACACACACGCACACACCACACCACACACACACGCACACACCACACCACACACCACACACCACACCACACACACGCGCACACACCACACACACACGCCACACACGCCACACACGCTCACACACCACACACGTCACACACACACACCGCCACACACACACACACACACACCACACACACACACCACACACGCACACACACGTCACCACACACACACTCACACACACACACACGCTCACACACACAACAGCTCACACACACACACACACACACACACACACACGCACACACACACACACCACACCACACACACACACACACACACCACACACACACACACCACACACGTCACACACACACACACGCTCACACACACACACACGCTCACACACACACACACACTCACACACACACGCCACACACACACACAGTCACACACACACGTCACACACACACACACACACCACACACACACACACACACCACACACCACACACCACACACACACCACACACACACACACCCACACACACACACACACACACACACACACACACACACACACCACACACACACACACACACACACACACACACCACACACACACACACCACACACACACACACACACACACACACACACACACACACACACACCACACACACACCACACACACACACACACACACCACACACACCACACACACGCGCACACCACACACACACGCACACCACACACGTGCACACACCACACACGCACACACCACACACACACACACCACACACACACACCACACACACACCACACACACACCACACAACACACACACACCACACACACCACACACACACACCACACACACACCACACATACACCACACACACACCACACACACACCACACACACACCACACACACACACCACACACACACACACACACCCACACACACACCACACACATACACACACACTACACACACACACACACACACACCACACACACACACACCACACACACCACACACACACACACCACACACACCACACACACCACACACACCACACACACACACACACGCACACACACACCACACACACACCGCACACACACACGCACACACACACTGCACACACACACCGCACACACACCGCACACACACACCGCGCACACACACCGCACACACACCACACACACACACCCGCACACACACACCGCACACACACCACACACACACCACACACACACACCGCACACACACACCGCACACACACACCACACACACACCGCACACACACACGCACACACACACCGCACACACACACGCGCACACACACACAGAACACACACACAGCACACACACACACACACACACATACAACATGCCTAGTGTCTAATCGACATGTGCCTATGACAAAATTGTAACTAACACACAGCACACACACACACACACCGCGCGCACGCGCACACACCGCGCGCGCGCACACACACCACACACACCACACACACACACCTCTCACACACCACACACACCACACACACACACCTCTCACACACCACACACACACACACACAACACACGCCACACACACACACACCACACACACACACACCACACACACACACAGGTTCCATACATAGCTTTAAGAAGAGGTATGATAAAGGTCATGGCGCAGGGAGTGACCCAATAGCGGCCAGTGAAGAGGCGGGTCCAGGGTCTATGACTCGACCCCTGCAACTACAACTAGGTGAGTACACTTCCCCCCACACACACAGTCACTAGTAACTGCTCCTGGTCACTAGTAACTGCTCCTGGTCACTAGTAACTGCTTTTGGTCACTAGTAATTGCGCCTGGTCACTAGTAATTGCGCCTGGTCACTAGTAATTGCGCCTGGTCACTAGTAATTGCGCCTGGTCACTAGTAACTGCTCCTGGTCAATAGTAACTGCTCCTGGTCAGTGGTAACTGCGCCTGGTCACTAGTAACTGCTCCTGGTCACTAGTGACTGCTCCTGGTCACTAGTAACTGCTCCTGGTCACTAGTAACTGCTCCTGGTCACTAGTAACTACTCCTGGTCAGTAGTAACTGCTCCTGGTCACTAGTAACTGCTCCTGGTCACTAGTAACTACTCCTGGTCAATAGTAACTGCTCCTGGTCAGTGGTAACTGCGCCTGGTCACTAGTAACTGCTCCTGGTCACTAGTAACTGCTCCTGGTCACTAGTAATTGCGCCTGGTCACTAGTAACTGCTCCTGGTCACTAGTAACTGCTCCTGGTCACTAGTAACTGATCCTGGTCACTAGTAACTACTCCTGGTCACTAGTAACTGCTCCTGGTCAGTAATAACTGCGCCTGGTCACTAGCAACTGCTTCTGGTCACTAGTAACTGCTTCTGGTCACTAGTAACTGCTCCTGGTCACTAGTAACTGCTCCTGGTCACTAGTAACTGCTCCTGGTCACTAGTAACTGCTCCTGGTCACTAGTAACTGCTCCTGGTCAGTAGTAACTGCTCCTGGTCAGTAGTAACTGCTCCTGGTCAGTAGTAACTGCTCCTGGTCACTAATAACTGCTCCTGGTCACTAGTAACTGCTCCTGGTCACTAGTAACTGCTCATGGTCACTAGTAACTGCTCCTGGTCACTAGTAACTGCTCCTGGTCAGTAGTAACTGCTCCTGGTCACTAGTAACTGCTCCTGGTCACTAGATGGTAAAAACAGAAGCCGAAGAGAGTGGACTGTGTCAAGCAATATCTGAGGCAAGTCTATCAGTGCTTACCACAAGTGTACAACGTTGTTTCAGCTTTGACGAGTTTGTCTGTGATTGACCAATGAACCAAGGTACTGATTTAACAACGGGTACCCTATTGATTGTTAAACCCTTAGCACCCGGTTCGCTGGTTGGGAGGCAGTCTATACGGGAGTGTCACATACACTGAATAAAATGTAACATACTCTTATCATGCCACAGTATATAAGCCACTTCTTTGTGCATTTGCTGTAGTCTTTTCAAGATTGGTGGACTGATTATATCGACTCCAGGCTGAGGGACTGATTACCTCAAACTATTCCTGATGTTCACCATTCTTCTTTGTTTAGGACTGATGAAGCCACTGCATGGAGAAATGTTTCGTCAATAAAGATACCCAAGTGTTGCATGTGTCTAATTCATCAACTTGTTGGTTCTCTGAACCATTTATCGACACTAGTAGTAATACTTGTGGTAGTAATAGTAGTCATAGTATTAGTAGTATCAGCAACAGCAACTATGTGATGGCAGGGTTTATTGTTTTAAGGAGAATTCTTGCTAATACTTCAGAAATGAAGAAGCTGTCTTTGTGTTAGAAATCGCGATTAATGATGATTCAAGGCATTTATGTCAGTGGAAATTAGGTTCTTTAATCACTATTACTACCACAAGTACGTACTACTACTACTACTACTACTACTACTACTACTACTACTACAAGTATTACAACTACTACTACTAGTATTGTACTACGATTTTATTGTGCCTTACACCTCACTCTGAGTCCATGTATTGTTTGTAACGGCTTGACAAAGCTCCTGGAGAGCGAAACGTTGCCACAATAAAAGGTCGCAGTAGTTCTACTTGTGTCCTTTTACTTATCATATTGTTGTTAATTCTACCAATATTAATACTTCTTGAGGATGTGTAACAGTTTCTTACATAAGAACATAAGAAACATAAGAAAAAAGGAACACTGCAGCAGGCCTACTGACCCATGCGAGGCAGGTCCATCACTCACTGGCTTAGACCTGACCACCCAGAGCTAACCTTCTCCAGGTAAACTCCAGGTAGTCAGGTCACTTCCACTTAAGGAATTAGTACTGCATCTGACCTAGTAGCACAAGCTAGTCATGTCCAACTCACACCCACCCACACCCACTCATGTATTTATCTAACTTATTTTTAAAACTACACAACGTCCCAGCTCCTATGACGGTACTCGGGAGTTTGTTCCACTCATCCACAACTCTATTACCAAACCAGTGCTTTCCTATATCCTTCCTGAATCTGAACTTTTCCAACTTGAAACCATTGCTGCGAGTCCTGTCTTGGCTGGATATTTTCAGCACGCTATTTACATCCCCTTTATTTATTCCTGTTTTCCATTTATACATATCCCCTCTAATTCTACGCCTTTCTAGAGAGTGCAGATTCAAGGCCCTCAGTCTATCCTCATAGGGAAGATTTCTGATACATGGGATCAACTTTGTCATCCTCATCTGTACGTTCTCCAGTGCATTTATATCCATTCTGTAATACGGTGACCAGAACTGTGCAGCATAATCTAAATGAGGCCTAACCAAAGATATATAGAGTTGAAGAATAACCTGAGGACTTCTATTATTTATACTTCTTGATATGAAGCCAAGGATTATGTTAGCTTTATTGCGAACACTTATGCACTGTTGTCTTGGTTTCAGATTACTGCTAAACAGAACTCCTAAATCCTTCTCGCAATCACAAGTATTAAGATCTACATTATTCAGTTTATATGTGGCATGGTTATTGTCCTGCCCAACATTTAGAACTTAGTATTTGTCTACATTAAACTGCATCTGCCACTTCTCCGACCACTGCATCAGTCTATTCAAATCATCCTGGAGTGCTCTAATGTCCTCATTAGAATGAATTGGATGGCCTATTTTGGTGTCATCAGCAAATTTGCTTATGTTGCTATTTATTTCCTTATCTATGTCGTTTATGTAAATTGTAAACAACAGGGGTCCCAAAACTGAACCCTGTGGGACACCGCTTGAGACGTGCCCCCATTCTGATTTCTCCCCATTTATGCAAACTCTCTGCCGCCTATTTCTCAACCATGCCTCTACCCAGGAAAAAAATTCTCCTATTCCGTGTGCCTTAAGTTTCATCAATAGCCTCTGATGTGGAACTCTATCGAAAGCCTTACTGAAGTCCATATACACAATATCATATTCATTACCATGATCTACCTCCTCAAACACCTTAGTGAAAAAAGTTAGTAAATTCGTAAGACAGGAACGCCCCTTAGTAAAACCGTGTTGAGATTCATTAATCAATTTATGCCTATCAAGATGGCTACGAATTGCCTCGACAATTATTGAAGTCTTATTCTCTTAGTCCTGTTGTCGTAGGCTCCAGTGTTGATGTAGATTGTAGAGGATATCTCGCACTTCAAGACATGTTAGGCACAATGACTGAACTGCAGAGGGTAGTTAGGATACGGTTGGATTCTTAAGTTACCGGTGATATACCTTTGTTAACATGCTCTCGCAGCCCGTCCCAGGACCAACCATGTCTGCTCACATGGTCAACCAGATTGTTGCTGCTGGCAGTCCACTGGCTCACATTTCAACTGCAGTCTGATTGATCCTGGTCTTAGCAGAGGTACCTCTTGAAGACTTCTACATTTGTTCCATCAGTATTTCTGATATCTTCTGGTAAGATGTTTAATAAAGGAAAAAAGACACTTATGTAGAGTTCAGGACATTTATTAGAAGAAACGTTTCGCCACATGTGGCTTCTTCAGTCCTTCCATCCATCACTGGAATACTTTGCTTATATCATCTTGCAAATTTTTCAATGTCTTCTACTGAGGTGATTTTCATGACTAATTTGCTATCATCCATAAATTATGATACGAAACTGTGGGGAGCATTTTTATATGTATGTCTACTACCAGGATATAAGAAACAGTAAAGGCACCAGGACTGTGCCTTGGGGTACTGAGCGTATTACTTTGCTAATGCTAAATTTTGCTCTACTTGTTCTAATCTTTGTGTTCTGTTCCTCAGAAAGTTGAATATCCATCTGCCTACTTTCTCTGTTATATCTGTCCCCTCATTTTGTGTGCAATCACCTCTGGTCATATTTGCTAATTTTTTTTTCAACAAGTCGGCCGTCTCCCACCGAGGCAGGGTGACCCAAAAAGAAAGAAAATCCCCAAAAAGAAAATACTTTCATCATCATTCAACACTTTCACCACACTCATACATAATCACTGTCTTTGCAGAGGAGCTCAGCTACGACAGCTGAGAAAGTCCTCCCAGCTGTCACTATCTCAAACCCCTCCTTTAAAGTCCAGGCATTGTACTTCCCATTTCCAGGACTCAAGACCAACTAAATCAATTAACTGGTTTCCCTGAATCCCTTCACAAAATGTTACCCTGCTCACACTCCAACAGATCGTCAGGTCCCAAAAACCATTCGTCTCCATTCACTCCTATCTAACACGCTCACACATGCTTGCTGGAAGTCCAAGCTCCTCGCCCACAATACCTCCTTTACCCCCTCCCTCCAACCTTTTCTAGGACGACCCCTACCCCGCCTTCCTTACCCTACAGATTTATACGCTCTCCAAGTCATTATACTTTGATCCATTCTCTCTAAATGACCAAACCACCTCAACAACCCTCTTCAGCCCTCTGACAAATACTTTTAGTAACTCCACACCTTCTCCTAATTTCCACATTCCGAATTTTCTGTATAATATTTACACCACACATTGCCCTTAGACAGGACATCTCCACTGCCTCCAGCCGCCTCCTCGCTGCAGCATTTGCAACCCATGCTTCACACCCATATAAGAGTGTTGGTACCACTATACTTTCGTACATTCCTTCTTTGCCTCCATGGATAACGTTTTTTTCTCCACAGATACCTCAATGCACCACTCACCTTTTTTCCTTCATTAATTCTATGGTTAACCTCATCCTTCATAAACCCATCCACTGACACATCAACTCCCAAATATCTGAAAACATTTACTTCTTCCATAATCCCTCTCTCCAATGTGATATCCAATTTTCTTTATTTAAATCGTTTGATACCCTCATCACCTTACTCTTACCTATGTTCACTTTTAACTTTCTACCTTTACACACTCTCCCAAACTCGTCCACTAACCTTTGCAACTTTTCTTTAGAATCTCCCATAAGCACAGTATCATCAGCAAAAAGTAACTGTGTCAACTCCCATTTTGCATTTAATTCTCCATAATTTAATCCCACCCCTCTCCCCAACACCCTAGCATTTACTTCTTTTATAACCCCATCTATAAATATATTAAACAACCATGGTGACATTACACATCCCTGTCTAAGACCTACTTTTACCGGGAAGTAATCTCCCTCTCTCCTACACACCCTAACCTGAGCTTCACTATCCTCATAAAAACTCTTTACAGCCTTCAGTAACTTACTACCTATTCCATACACTTGTAACATTTGCCACATTGCTACCCTATCCACTCTATCATATGCCTTTTCTAAATCCATAAATGCAATAAAATCTTCTCTACCTTTATCTAAATACTGTTCACATATATGCTTCACTGTAAATACTTGATCTACACATCCCCTACCCACTCTAAAGCCTCCTTGCTCATCTGCAATCCTACTCTCTGTCTTACCTCTAATTCTTTCAATAATAACCCTGCCATACAATTTTACCTGGTATACTCAGTAAACTTATTCCCCTATAATTTTTACTCTCTTTTATCCCCCTTCCCTTTATATAAAGGAACTATACATGCTCTCTGCCAATCCCTAGGTACCTTCCCCTCTTTCATACATTTATTAAACAAAAATACCAACCACCCCAGCACTATATCCCCCCCTGCTTTTAACATTTCTGTCATGATTCCGTCAATTCCCGCTGCCTTACCCCCTTTCATTCTACGTAATGCCTCATGCACCTCCCCCACACTCACATCCTGCTCTTCTTGACTCCTAAACGATGTTGTACCTCCCTGGCCAGTACATGAAATTACCGCCTCCCTTTTTTCATCGACATTTAAAAGTTCCTCAAAATATTCCCGCCATCTACCCAATACCTCCAGCTCCCCATCTACTAACCCCCCTACTCTGTTTTTAACTGACAAATCCATTCGTTCCCTAGGCTTTCTTACCTTGTTTATCTCCAAAAAAATTTCTTGTTTTCAGCAAAATTTCTTGACAGAGCCTCTCCCATTCTTTCATCCGCTCTCCTTTTGCACTCTCTCACCACTCTCTTCACCTTTCTTTTACTCTCCATATACTCTGCTCTTCTATTAACACTTCTGTTTTGTAAAACCTCTCATAAGCTACCTTTTCTCTTTTATCACACCCTTTACTTCTTCATTCCACCACTCACTCCTCTTTCCTCCTGCACCCACCCTCCTATAGCCACAAACTTCTGCCCCACATTCTAATACTGCATTTTTAAAACTATCCCAACTCTCTTCACACCCCCCACACACACACTACTCATACTTGCACTAGCCCACCTTCCTGCCAATAGTTGCTTTTATCTCACCCTAACTTCCTCCTCCCTTAGTTTATACACTTTTACCTCTCTCTTACTTGCTGTTGCCATTTTCTTTTTGTCCCATCTACCTTTTACTCTAACTGTAGCTACAACCAAATAATGATATGATATATCCGTTGCCCCTCTATAAACATGTACATCCTGAAGCCTACCCATCAACCTTTTATCCACCAATACATAATCCAACAAACTACTTTCCTTACGTGCTATATCATACCTTGTATATTTATTTATCCTCTTTTTCATAAAATATGTATTACTTATTACCAAACCTCTTTCTGCACATAGCTCAATTAATGGTTCCCCATTTACATTTACCCCTGGCACCCCAAATTTACCTACTACTCCCTCCACAACATTTTTACCCACTTTAGCATTAAGATCCCCAACCACAATTACTCTCTCACTTGGTTCAAAACTCCCCACACACTCACTCAACATTTCCCAAAATCTCTCTTTCTCCTCTACACTTCTCTCTTCTCCAGGTGCATAAACACTTACTATAACCCACTTTTCACATCCAACCTTTATTTTACTCCACATAATCCTTGAATTTATACATTTATATTCCTTCTTTACCTGCCATAACTGATTATTCAACATTATTGCCACTCCTTCTTTAACTCTAACTCTATTTGAAACCTCTGACCTAATCCCATTTATTTCTCCCCACTGAAACTCTCCTACCCCCTTCAACTTTGTCTCACTTAAAGCCAGGACATCCAGCTTCTTTTCATTCATAACATCTACAATCATCTCTTTCTTATCATTCGCACAACATCCACGCACATTCAAACATCCCACTTTGACGGTTTTCTTCTTTTTCTTTTTAGTAAATCTATACAGGAAAAGGGGTTACTAGCCCATTGTTCCCGGCATTTTAGTTGACTTTTACAACACGCATGGCTTACGAAGGAAAGATTCTTATTCCACTTCCCATGGATATGAAAGGAAAAGCAATAAGAACAAGAACTATTAAGATAAAATCAAAGAAAACTCAGATGAGTGTGTATACATAAACGTGTACATGTTTGCGTAGTGTGACCTAAGTGTAAGTAGAAGTAGCAAGACGTACCCGAAATCTTGCATGTTTAGGAGACAGAAAAAAGACACCAGCAATCCTACCATCATGTAAAACAGTTTCAGGTTTCTGTTTCACAGTCACCTGGCAGGATGGTAGTACCTCCCTGGGTGGTTGCTGTCTACCTACCTACTACATTTCTAACCTTGCTACCTTTCTACCTTGCTAAATGTCTTTCCAAAATCCATATATACCATACCTGCATTTTTGACAGGTATGATCTTCACACTCTAATTTCATGAGGTATGATCTTCACACTCTAATTTCATGAGGTATGATCTTCACACTCTAATTTCATGCTAGTTGTAATTTGGCTGGCTCTACGATGTGCAGTGTTAGGGTTACTGGTCCTCTCAGGGTTACATGAGCCGGGAGGCATTTACCAGCAAATGAAATGTCATAAGTTATCAGTTGGCTCTCATTAATGTACACTGTAAAATAAACATTGTCAGACTGGTTAAGTCTTAAATCAGTAATAATAATGTCATGATTGTAGTCATCCTCACTTAAGGATGTAACATCTATTCTTTTCCCCAAACCAAAAGGCTTGTCTACTTACCTGGAGAGTGTACCAAGCATCAGTGTCCTTACGGCATGGTCCCACACTAGGCCTCCTGGTGGATGTCCTGATCAACTGGGCTGTTGGTGCTAACCACACGAAGTCCAACTAAAGCACCACAGGCCAGTTGATCTCGAGAAACTTTTCCGGTTCTTTCTTGAAGACAGTCAGGGTCTTTTTGTGACTTCAATCTAAGATATACAAAATGGAAGACTATAGCAAATAATGTTGTAGCAGAAATAATCCCTGGAGGCAACTCAGATGAGAAGTCTGCTGAATTTCTGCAATAAACACACCCTAAGTCAGCAGATAGTGGAGGCAACAAGACTGGAGAACACAGTAGACCTTATTTTCACAAATAATGAGGACCTGGTAAGAAATATAACAATATAAAAAATAACTAATTCTCATATTTTCATTGCCAAAAACAAGGCAAAAACCACTTCTATTATAGGGCCCTTGCTCAGACAAGACGGATCTTACACAGATGACAACAAAGAAATGAGTGAGATTCTGAAATCTCAGTATGACTGTGTTCAGCGAGCCACTAATCCGTCTAAAGATAGACAATCCAAACAATTTTTTAATGAATGAGCCTCAAAACCCTGCCAATGTATGCCAAATATCTGACATAACCCTAACTCCACTAGACTTTGATAAAAAGATCGACGACATTCCCATGCACTCAGCCCCAGGCCCAGACTCCTGGAACTCTGTGTTCATTAAGAACTGCATGAAACCCCTCTCACAAGCTCTTAAGTATGCTATGGAGAATGGGCATAGACACAGGTCAGTTTCCACAGTCACTGAAAACAACGGATATAGTCCCACTCCATAAAAGGGGCAGCAAAGCAATAGCTAAGAACTATAGATCAATAGCTTTAACGTCCCACATCATAAAAATCTTTGAAAGAGTTCTAAGAAGCAGGATTGTAAACCACTTGGACTCCCAAAAATTGCACAGTCCAGGGCAACATGGTTTCAGAGCAGGTCGCTCCTGCCTCTCACAACTATTGGACCACTATGATATGGTCTTTGATGCACTGGAAAACAAACAGAATGCAGATGTAGTATACACAGATTTTGCAAAAGTCTTTGACAAGTGCGATCATGGTGTAATAGCAGACAAAATGCGTGCTAAAGGGATAATTGGCAAAGTAGGCAGATGGATCTTCAACTTTCTAATCAATCGAACACAGAGTAGTGGTAAACAGAGTTAAATCAGAAGCTGCCATAGTGAAGAGTTCTGTTTCACAAGGCACAGTACTCGCACCTATCCTGTTCCTCATTATCATATCAGACATAGACAGAGATGTAAACCATAGCACCGTATCGTCCTTTGCAGACGATACTAGGATCTGCATGAGTGTGTCATCCATTGAGGACACGGCAAATCTCCAAGAAGATATAAACCAAGTTTTCTAATGGGCAACAGAGAACAATATGATGTTCAATGAAGACAAATTCCAATTACTCCGTTATGGAAAACTGGAGGAAATAAAGCAGAAAAGTAATGTGAAGGACCTGGGAGTGGTAATGTCCGAAGATCTCACCTTCAAGAACCACAACAGTGCCACAAATACACCTGTGTTTGGTGAGAATAGGGGCGGCAAGTCGAAGGGGCAACACCAATTCGTATGGTCTGTGGGTCGAGGCGTGTGCCTAGGCTGGAGTTGGGAACAGCCAACAGAAAGTCTCCTGCATGAGGAGCTCTTACTGCCAGGAGGCAGGCTCTATCCTTCCCTGACACTCTGAAGCATTGTTGAGGCTATATTCTCCACTATTGGGCCATCCCAGTGCGACTGTTTGTAGTTGTTGGGGTGAGCAGGTCAGGTTGCAGAGCCCGTTAGATTATCCCAGTTCATGACTCCATAAGATGTTCAGGGAGAATCGCTACTACAAGCCCTCTGGATGCAATTCACGAGGACAGAAAAGCAGATAGTTCAATCTGTGATGACTTGCGGACACCAATGCCTCCTAGTCTGACTGGAAGTGTAGCTTGGTCCTACTGCCCATCTTCTAGAGTAAGGTTAAGTTCTTTAGTAAAAATCTGCCTCAGAATGCTGTCATATTCATGTAGTATAGGGTTATCATATGAAGGAGCACATCTTAGGAAATATGTCAACCTGGGCAGACTCGAGCACTTTGTGAGAAGGTACAAGGCATCATGGGTGTCAAGATTGCCTATTTGTTGTTCCATTCTTCTCAACTCTTCCAGTATCTTCCTGAGAATTGTGTTAATGGCATCGCTTCCCAGATGTGCTCCAAGCAAGACACTATTTGTGGGGGCAATGACTGATGCTCCTTGTTGATTGACTGAGATGATTTCACATTTGGATGGATTCAGGATGAGACCCATTTCTTGTCCCCACATCATCACCTAAGTAAGATCATCTAGAAAGGACTTCTTTGTACCTGCTAGTGTGCCATCATCGAGGAACCAGATGTTTAGCTCACTGGTCAGTCTGACTGTGATTTCCCTAACCGCTATACAGAAGAGAAATGGTGCGAGAGGATTCCCTTGCTGGACACCCTCTGATGATGTGATTTCATGCTCTCCAAACAGGAGCATTGACTCCTTGCTATATCCATCTGAAACAAAAGGGAAGAGACCAGGGGAAATGTTCTTGTACAGCTGCTAATACCACGTCTCTTTTCAGGAGATTAAATGTATTCTTGAAATCTAATGTTACCACTGCATTGTCCTCAGGCAGGTTGTTGATATATTCCCTTGTTGCATGAACTGCTGCTTCACTTCCTTGAGAGACCCCAAAGCCAAGCTGGTTTGGATGAAGCATCATGGCCGCCTCTGTGCGAATACTTCCGACTGCAGCTTTGGAAACGAGGCGGTGAAAAGTGTTGCCCACTGCAATTGACCTAATTCCTCCATCCTTCTTTTTAAGGGCATAAAGTGATACACCAAAAAAGAAAGGTATAATTTTGTCAGGAATCAGACCAGCCAAGGAATTGTTGACAAACCTTGTGATCTCTGAAAGCAGTGTCTCTGCAATCTCTTTGATAACTGGATTAACCATTTCCTTTAAATGCTGTGGCCTTATTCCAGTTTAACTCCCAGCAGAGCTGGACGGGAATGACATTATTGCTTTGTAAATGTCCGAGTCTTGCACAATCAATCGTTCCACAGTGGGGACAGAGGTGTTAGAACTGTTGGTGCCCCTGGTTTACCTGGCAGGGTGCTTTCATCTAAGTGCTTCAGAAGTGTCAGCATCACTGATTGTGTTGATCACAGTGACTGTAGAACAGCAGGTTGTGTTGATCACAGTGGCTGTAGAACAGCAGGTTGTGTTGATCACAGTGACTGTAGAACAGCAGGTTGTGTTGATCACAGTGACTAGAACAGCAGGTTGTGTTGATCACAGTGACTGTAGAACAGCAGGTTGTGTTGATCACAGACTAGAACAGCAGGTGTGTGACACAGTGACTGTAGAGCAGGTTGTGTAGATCACAGTGACTGTGAACAGCAGGTTGTGTTGATCACAGTGACTGTAGAACAGCAGGTTGTGTTGATCACAGTGACTGTAAAGCAGCAGGTTGTGTTGATCACAGTGATTGTAGAACAGCAGGTTGTGTAGATCACAGTGACTGTAGAACAGCAGGTTGTGTTGATCACAGTGACTGTAGAACAGCAGGTTGTGTTGATCACAGTGACTGTAGAACAGCAGGTTGTGTTGATCACAGTGACTAGAACAGCAGATTGTGTTGATCACAATGAATGTAGAACAGCAGGTTGTGTTGACCACAGTGACTGTAGAACAGCAGGTTGTGTTGATCACAGTGACTGTAGAACAGCAGGTTGTGTTGATCACAATGACTGTAGAACAGCAGGTTGTGTTGATCACAGTGACTGTAGATCAGCAGGTTGTGTTGATCACAGTGACTGTAGAGCAGCAGGTTGTGTTGATCACAGTGACTGTAGAACAGCAGGTTGTGTTGATCACAGTGACTGTTGAACAGCAGGTTGTGTTGATCACAGTGACTGTAGAGCAGCAGGTTGTGTTTATCACAGTGACTGTAGAACAGCAGGTCGTGTTGATCACAGTGACTGTAGAACAGCAGGTTGTGTTGATCACAATGACTGTTGAACAGCAGGTTGTGTTGATCACAGTGACTAGAACAGCAGGTTGTGTTGATCACAGTGACTGTTGAACAGTAGGTTATGTTGATCACAGTGACTGTAGAGCAGCAGGTTGTGTTGATCGCAATGACTGTTGAACAGCAGGTTGTGTTGACCACAGTGACTGTAGAACAGCAGATTGTGTTGATCACAGTGACTGTAGAACAGCAGGTTGTGTTGATCACAGTGACTGTAGAACAGCAGGTTGTGTTGATCACAGTGACTGTAGAACAGCAGGTTGTGTTGATCACAGTGACTGTAGAACA
>WNWK01002307.1:127120-132120 GCA_009830355.1 Cherax destructor | reverse complement strand
GGCCCCAGTTCCCTTTCTCATTCTCATGTTTAAGGCCCCAGTTCCTTTCTCATTCTCATGTCTTAAGGCCCCAGTCTCTTTCTCATCTCATTTCTCCCATGTCTTAAGGCCCCAGTTCCCTTTCTCATTCTCATGTCTTAAGGCCCCAGTTCTCTTTCTCATGTCTTAAGGCCCCAGTTCTCTTTCTCATGTCTTAAGGCCCCAGTTCTCTTTCTCATTCTCATGTCTTAAGGCCCCAGTTCCCTTTCTCATTCTCATGTCTTAAGGCCCCAGATCTCTTTCTCATGCCTTAAGGCCCCAGTTCTCTTTCTCATGTCTTAAGGCCCCAGTTCCCTTTCTCATTCTCATGTCTTAAGGCCCCAGATCTCTTTCTCATGTCTTAAGGCCCCAGTTCTCTTTCTCATGTCTTAAGGCCCCAGTTCCCTTTCTCATTCTCATATCTTAAGGCCCCAGATCTCTTTCTCATGTCTTAAGGCCCCAGTTCCCTTTCTCATTCTCATGTCCGACATAGAGACATAAATCATGAGTCGTATCATCCCTTTGTAGACCACTCTGAAACTGGTTACAGTGACATCTATTGATGACAGAAAATCTCAACGCTGATATACTGTAAAATCTTCCAGTGGACATCAGAAAACTATATGATCATTGAGGACAAATTTTAATTATTCAATTATGAGGAAGTTGTGTAATCTGAATGCCACTCAGATCATATAACAAACATAAATGCAAATCTTGAAGATGTGCAAAATAGCACAGCACGATCACTCAGTATTGTTTGAGTAAGGTTCTAGATCTTGGCGAACTCCCAGGGACCTTAAAGAGTGCGAACCTAACTCCTTTCCATAAAGAAGGCAGTAGAGCACTAACCAAAAGTTACACACCAGTACCACTAACATCACACACCATAAAAGTTACACACCAGTACCACTAACATCACACACCATAAAAGTTACACACCAGTACCACTAACATCACACACCATAAAGTTACACACCAGTACCACTAACATCACACACCATAAAAGTTATACACCAGTACCACTAACATCACACACCATAAAAGTTACACACCAGTACCACTAACATCACACACCATAAAAGTTATACACCAGTACCACTAACATCACACACCAGTACCACTAACATCACACACCATAAAAGTTACACACCAGTACCACTAACATCACACACCATAAAGTTACACACCAGTACCACTAACATCACACACCATAAAAGTTACACACCAGTACCACTAACATCACACACCATAATTAACACCAGTACCATAACATCACACACCATAAAGTTACACACCATCACTAACATCACACACCATAAACAGTACCCTAACACACCAGTACCACTAACATCACACACCATAAAGTTACACACCAGTACAAAATCACACACATAAAGTACACACCAGTACCACTAACATCACACACCATAAAGTTACACACCAGTACCACTAACATCACACACCATAAAAGTTACACACCAGTACCACTAACATCACACACCATAAAAGTTACACACCAGTACCACTAACATCACACACAAAATAAAAGTTACACACCAGTACCACTAACATCACACACCATAAAGTTACACACAGTACCACTAACATCACACACCATAAAAGCTCACTAACATCACCAAGTACCACTAACATCACACACCATAAAAGTTACACACCAGTACCACTAACATCACACACCATAAAGTTACACACCAGTACCACTAACATCACACACCAAAGTTACACCATAACTAACATCACACACCATAAAGTTACACACCAGTACCACTAACATCACACACCATAAAGTTACACACCAGTACCACTAACATCACACACCATAAAGTTACACACCAGTACCACTAACATCACACACAACATAAAAGTTACACACCAGTACCACTAACATCACACACCATAACATCACACCATCACCACCATAACATCACACACCATAATACCATACATCACCAACCATAACATCACACACCATACATCACACACGGTACCTACAACACCAACACACCATACATCACACACGGTACCTACAACACCAACACACCATACAACACACACCGTACCTACAACACCAACACACCATACATCACACACGGTACCTACAACACCAACACACCATACATCACACATGGTACCTACAACACTAACACACCATACATCACACATGGTACCTACAACACTAACACACCATACATCACACACGGTACCTACAACACCAACACACCATACATCACACACGGTACCTACAACACTAACACACCATACATCACACATGGTACCTACAACACCAACACACCATACAACACACACCGTACCTACAACACCAACACACCATACATCACACACGGTACCTACAACACCAACACACCATACATCACACACGGTACCTACAACACCAACACACCATACAACACACACCGTACCTACAACACTAACACACACAGTAAAACAGATTAAAACTGATTTGTTTATAGCACGTATTTGAGGTAAGCCTAAAATTTATTTAAATGAAATATCAGCAGGTAAATATTAAGAATAATATTCTGAATTACAGCAAAAAGAATAAAAAACGTGTATGTCACACTATAGGTTCGAACCTCTGAACTCATACTAGGAACAAGTGTGTGTATGGACCTTGCTATGGCGCCGGGTACTAGTATTTAACTAAACGCTTAATAAATATTAATGAATACTTGTGTATCTATATCTGAATACTATTTCCCTCCCTCCTTCCCTATCTCCTTTATTCCTTAGTCCCTCTCACATCTCCCTTCATCTGTCTCTTCCTCCCTTCATACACATCTCAGTTACAATAAACAGCATGGCAGTAATTAAGAAACACAGGTGAGATAAAGCAGGTAGCAAGGCAGGGCGGTGTGTGTTACTGGTACTTGTGTTTAGTTAGTTATTTTAAGAAAAAAACTTTTTAATATTTAGGAATTACTCCTCCATCCCTCCTTCCCTCCATTTCATCTAAAAAGGTGCCTTGATACTGAAGAAGGTGCCTTGATACTGAAGGAGATGCCTTGATACTGAAGGAGGTGCCTTGATACTGAAGGAGATGCTTTGATACTTAAGAAGGTGCCTTGATACTGACGAAGGTGCCTTGATACTGAATAAGATGCGTTTATACTGAAGGAGATGCTTTGATACTGAAGGAGGTGTCTTGATACTGAAGGAAGTGCCTTGATACTGAAGAAGGTGCCTTGATACTGAAGGAGATACTTTGATACTGAAGGAGGTGCCTTGATACTGAGGGAGGTGCCTTGATACTGAGGGAGGTGCCTTGATACTGAAGAAGGTGCCTTGATACTGAAGGAGCTGCCTTGATACTGAAGGAGGTGCCTTGATACTGAGGGAGGTGCCTTGATACTGAAGAAGGGTCTTCAAAATTTTAATTGAAGGAACAATAAACAGTAGTTCTTCCTTATTCTATCTAAGTTATGTAATAATATTGGTAGAATTACCGACAATATGTTAAGTAAAAGGACACAATTGCAACTAATGTGACATTTTATTGTGGCAACGTTTCGCTCTCCAGGAGCTTTCAAGCCGTTACAAGCGATAAATGGACATAGTTGGTATATATATACTGTCAAGGTGAGGTGAAAACACTAGTGGTGTTAGAAATAGTAGTGATATAAGTAGTATTAGTAGTAGTAGTAGTAGAAGTAATACAATAAGGTAGTACAATCAATATGCACGTGAGTAAAAGGTGATAAAACAAATACTTGGGTAGTATAACAATAGGTTAGACAAATATTTCTGCTGGAGGTTGAAATATAAAAGGCCAGTAGGAGTGTTCCACATCTACGATGTGCTAAACTAACAGGAGAGACTATGTGATGGTAGGGTTTACTGTTTTCAGGAGGATTCTTGCTAAGACTTCAGAGATGGTGAAGCTGCCTTTGTTTTGTTTAATTGTGTTAGAAACAGAGATAAGTGCTGATTCAAGGCATTTTCGACTACGGAAATTAGTTTCTTTGATTACTAGTCGGGCGTCTTTGAATTTCATGAGATGATTGTTGGAATTTCGGTGTTGTACGCAGGCGTTGTTCAGGTTATCGTTTCTGCATGCATTCATGTGTTCATTGATGCTGTCTCGAGGTTTCTTGCTGTTTCTCCTACATAATTCTGTCGCAGCCTCCACAGGGTATAGTGTAGACCCCTGCGTTGACTGGTTCATGGTGCTTGGATCTAGTCCTGGTTAGATCCTTAATAGAAGTACTGGAAGCGATGGCGACTCTAGTGTTAGCTTTTGTTGACCTTATTGAACTCTGTGTTAATTTCAACTGTTTTTCTTTCAGTAACAGGCTCTACAAACAAACATACGGCATGGGAATGGGGTCCCCCATCAGTGCCGTCTTAGCTAACTTATACATGGAACACCTAGAGGCTGAACACTTCGCCAACATCGTCCCCTCAAGCGTCACTTGGTTACGTTACGTAGACGACGTCCTCGTAATAACTCCCAAACGTTTTGATGTACGGAATCTTCAGGCAAGGCTCAACGCAGTTGAACCGGCGATCCAGTTTACACTAGAAGAAGAGTCCAATAACAAGATACCCTTTCTAGACGTCCTCATCCACAAAGTAGATAACAACCTAAGATTTCAAGTTTACCGAAACCTACAAATAAAAATGACCTCACACATTTCTATTCCAGTCAAGATACTAAGACCAAAAGAGGTATCATCATCGGATTCTTCCTAAGAGCTTACCGAATTTGTAGTCCTGAGTTTCTTGACGAGGAATGTACATACATTCACCAAACCTTCACTGATTTACATTTTCCTTCCTTTTTCATCAAAGATTGCAAGAAAAGAGCTCTTCAGATCATTAATTCTCCACGCGTCAATTCCACTCCAAACAAAGTTATAATTCTTCCCAACAGCCAGGTTGCATCCAACATTTCTAAAGTATTTGCACAAGCTAACACTAGAGTCGCCATCGCTTCCAGT
>WNWK01002307.1:100000-127020 GCA_009830355.1 Cherax destructor | reverse complement strand
GATTTTCTACCTTCACATCTTCTCTATTAACCTTCTTTATCTTCCTTCCTGAATTGTGAACCACTTCCACTTAAAGCGGCTGCCACTTTCACTGTTGGTAACCATTTCTTCCTTACCAGCTCCAACCATCTCACACTCACTCCCACCCTATCTAGGCGAAGCTCATCTCCTATTTTCCTCCTGAAGATAGAACCTCCTTCTTCAGCACTTCAACCTAGTTCTAAAACACTGCAGCTAGCCATGTGCTCGGTATCACCCCACGCTAATTCCCAGACAGCTTAGGACAGGTATGACCACACGTGACCACTGACCTCAGCGTACACTTGTAGTAAACACAACACACACACTTGTAGTAAACACAACACACACACTTGTAGTAAACACAACACACACACTTGTAGTACAACACTTACACAAACACACTTGTAGTAAACACAACACATACACACTTGTAGTAAACACAACACACACACTTGTAGTAAACCTAACACACACTTCAGTAGTAAACACAAGCACACACACTTGTAGTAAACCTAAACCACACTTGTAGTAAACACAACACACACTTGTAGTAAACACAACACACACACTTGTAGTAAACACAACACACACACTTGTAGTAAACACACACACACACTTGTAGTAAACACAACACACACACTTGTAGTAAACACAACACACACACTTGTAGTAAACACAACACACACACTTGTAGTAAACACAACACACACACTTGTAGTAAACACAACACACACACTTGTAGTAAACACAACACACACACTTGTAGTACAACACACTTAAACACACACACACTTGAGTAAACCTAACACACACACTTGTAGTAAACCTAACACACACACTTGTAGTAAACCTAACACACACACTTGTAGTAAACCTAACACACACACTTGTAGTAAACCTAACACACACACTTGTAGTAAACCTAACACACACACTTGTAGTAAACCAAACACACACACTTGTAGTAAACCTAACACACACTTGTAGTAAACCAACACACACACTTGTAGTAAACCACACACACACTTGTAGTAAACCTAACACACACACTTGTAGTAAACCTAACACACACACTTGTAGTAAACACAACACACACACTTGTAGTAAACACAACACACACACTTGTAGTAAACCTAACACACACACTTGTAGTAAACACAACACACACACTTGTAGTAAACACAACACACACACTTGTAGTAAACACAACACACACACTTGTAGTAAACACAACACACACACTTGTAGTAAACACAACACACACACTTGTAGTAAACACAACACACACACTTGTAGTAAACACAACACACACACTTGTAGTAAACACAGCACACACACACTTGTAGTAAACACAGCACACACACACTTGTATTAAACACAACACACACACTTGTAGTAAACACAGCACACACACACTTGTAGTAAACACAGCACACACACACTTGTATTAAACACACACACACACACTTGTAGTAAACACACACACACACTTGTAGTAAACCTAACACACACTTGTAGTAAACCTAACACACACTTGTAGTAAACCTAACACACACTTGTAGTAAACCTAACACACACTTGTAGTAAACCTAACACACACTTGTAGTAAACACAGCACACACACACTTGTAGTAAACACAGCACACACACACACTTGTAGTAAACACAGCACACACACACTTGTAGTAAACACAGCACACACACACACTTGTAGTAAACACAGCACACACACACTTGTAGTAAACACAGCACACACACACTTGTATTAAACACAGCACACACACACACTTGTAGTAAACACAGCACACACACACTTGTAGTAAACACAGCACACACACACTTGTAGTAAACACACACACACTGACCACCTTGTAGTAAACACAGCACACACACATTGTAGTAAACACAGCACACACACAACTTGTAGTAAACACAGCACACACACACATTGTATTAAACACAGCACGCACACACTTGTAGTAAACACAGCACACACACACTTGTAGTAAACACAACACACACACACTTGTAGTAAACACAACACACACACTTGTAGTAAACACAGCACACACACACTTGTAGTAAACACAACACACACACACACTTGTATTAAACACAGCACACACACACTTGTAGTAAACACAGCACACACACACACTTGTATTAAACACAGCACACACACACTTGTAGTAAACACAGCACACACACACTTGTATTAAACACAGCACACACACACTTGTAGTAAACACAGCACACACACACACTTGTATTAAACACAGCACACACACACTTGTATTAAACACAGCACACACACACTTGTAGTAAACACAGCACACACACACTTGTAGTAAACACAGCACACACACACACTTGTATTAAACACAGCAAATTCTAGAATTAGGAAATAAGAAGCTGGGTATTCGGAGCGGACATACAGAAAAACACTCACTCAAGGTTTCATATTATTTGCAGATGGTACCAAAATGAACATGAAAATCACTTAGATAAAAGATAGAAACAAAGTCTTCCAGTGGACAGTGAAAATTGCATGGTGTGTTAAGTTAATGGTACAAGTCGGACCGAAACGTCGTCATAAGTTTGTTTTTGTTATGTGCGGGTTATTGGTGTATTGTATCCAACTGCTTATATATGAGAACAATGACGAACTCAAGAGACACTGTTTACAAGATCACAAAGTACAACGAAACGAACATTAGCAGGTCAATACACAATAATGTCAGCTGATCTTTCTTTCAAAGAACACAAAGAAAATATTACAAAAGCCAGGAAAATGACGAAGGTGGTCAATAAGAACTTTCAAAATGATATAATAAATAATACAAATGGTGACACTATTAAGATCACGTGTGTTCTCTTGTTTAGAATATTGTTTATACAGTACTCTTAAATGAGAACATAATAAAGGTTCCTTTCAGGGCAAGGGATATATCAGAGCTGGCAGATACAGAGTCTGTTTACATCTTGCATAGATCCATTAAGCATTTCAATTATTGGGAACCCCTCAAAGTCCTAAATATGTACTCGCTGGAGCAGAGGAGTTATATGATCATAGATACGTGGAAAATGCTTGAGGGCTTCCTCCCAAATCTGCACACTGTCATAACATACTGGGGTGACAGATATGGGAGAATGTGTAAAACAAACCCAATGAAAATCATGGGCCATGGGCACGAAACGATAGTGTGGTGGGGGTTCGTGAGGAAATATTTTAGTAATACACACGTTGGATGTCTTGGAGGCGTATAATTAAGAGTCTTGAGGAGTAGCCCAGGAGCCTGCCTGCCTTGTCTATGAGCACCGAGAGTGACTGAGGGCTGGGCCTTTGGCCTACCGCTCACATGTGAAGCGCCTCGTGACGTCACGGCTAGCAAGGGAGCATATCTATAAAGTAGCTAGGATTATCTAAGTATACTACATAGTAACACTACTGACAATATTGGTGTAAATATTCTGAGACGAAGGCTCACCGATACCCACTACCTCCCATTACCTCTCCAGAACTTCATCAGTCTTGTGCATCTCTGTTTGAATTTTAACCTCTTGAAGTATCACCACAACTGGTACAAACAAAACTATGGAATGGCAATGGGCAACACTCCCCCCCCATCCCCAGTGCTGTATCTTCAGCCATTTCATAGAAAACCTAGAGACCGAGAAAGTCAGTTCCCTTAGTCCCAATCTTTGTTTTCTGTCGTATGCGTGTTAATATCCAGGCCCTCGGCAAAATCAACGCTTAGAGACGAATATAAAGTTTACACCCTTCTTTTCAAAGTGTTTAAAAAGCCTACCACCAAGGATAATCTTATGCACTTCTATTCATTCCCTGACTTGCACCAAAGTGTCATTATTCGCTTCTATTTGAGAGATGTTTACATCTACAGCCCTCGTTTCACACGTATTCAATTTCCGTCTTCATCCGAGAGTGCAGACTAAAGGCACAAGCTATTCTCAAGGAATCCCCCAAGGAACACTCCTCTAAACACTTGATAGTACTCCCGTGTGGTGATGTTGCCAGGAACATCTGCCAGGTGCTTGCTAGAAGCAATATCAATGTTTCGACCAATGTTTCCATCCTTCATCAGAGCTCTCACTACGAAGCCAAGTTCCACACTACTAACTTTCACTCTCGGCATTTACACCATCCCCTGTGTACAGTGTCCGAAGAAATATAGGGAAAGCAGGCAGAAATATTATTTCAGTTCGCTATGTGAACATCTAAATGTCTGTAACAGGGACGACTTCAAAAACGCTTGTGTCCTCCACAGGAAAATTTGATGAGTTTGAATAGGTACAACTGTCATCAGTGAACATGACCCTAGAAACCGATGGTGCCTAGAAACCTCGCTAATTGTCATGAATATAATTGTATGCGTTGGTGTAATACGCAGCTGCTCTGTGCGTTTATTGAAAATAAATGGTGTGAAATATGTCCTGCCTCATTGTAACTGCCTGATGCCCACGGGCGGTGACAGGGTATGAACTCCACTGGTAAGGCGTCCCCTTCCTATGGGTTACTCAGCTCAGCCGTTACATTCCTAAGATCGTAACAGTTTCATAAGGTACCATTGACATAATGTACCGCTGACAAGATCATCACCGTCACTGTGGTGATGATCTGGTGACCTTGATGTTGACCTTGACACGGATGACCTTGATGTTGACCTTGACACTAATGACCTTGGTGTTGACCTTGACACTGATGACCTTGGTTGACCTGGTCACCTTGGTGCTGACACTGGTGAATTTGGTGTTGACACTGGTGATCTTGATGTTGACCTTGACACTGATGACCTTCGAGTTGACCCTGGTGATCTTGATACTGATGACCTTGTTGACACTGGTGATCTTGATGTTGACCGTGACACTGATGACCTTGTTGACACTGGTGATCTTGATGTTGACCGTGACGCTGATGACCTTGTTGACACTGGTGATCTTGATGTTGACCGTGGCACTGATGACCTTGGTGTTGACCCTGGTGACCTTGATGTTGACCTTGACACTGATGACCTTGGTGTTGACACTGGTGATGATGACACTCACCTTGGTTTTGACACTGTTGACCCTGGTGACCTTGGTTTTGACCCTGGCGACCTTGGTGTTGACCCTGGTGACCTTGGTGTTGACCCTGGTGATCAACACCATGGTTGACCCTGGTGGTCAACACCATGGTTGACCCTGGTGGTCAACACCATGGTTGACCCTGGTGGTGACCTTGGTGTTGACACTCTGGTGACCTTAGTGTTGACCCTGGTGACCTTGACATTGACCATGGTGACCTTGGTGTTGACCCAGGTGGTGACATTGGCATTGACCCTGGTGACCTTGGTCTTGACCCTGGTGGTGACCTTGGTGTTGACCCTGGTGACCTTAGTGTTGACCCTGGTGACCTTGGTGTTGATCCACGTGGTGACATTGGCGTTGACCCTGTTGACCTTGGCATTGACCATGGTGACCTTGGTGTTGACCCAGGTGGTGACATTGGCATTGACCCTGGTGACCTTGGTCTTGACCCTGGTGGTGACATTGGCGTTGACCCTAGTGACCTTGGTGTTGACCCTGGTGGTGACCTTGGTGTTAACCCTGGTGACCTTGGTTTGACCCTGGTGGTGACATTGGCGTTGACCCTGGTGGTGACCTTGGTGTTGACCCTGGTAACCTTGGTTTGACCCTGGTGGTGACATTGGCGTTGACCCTGATGGTGACCTTGGTGTTGACCCTGGTGACCCTGGTGTTGAGCCAGCATCAGGTTAGCGAGCTCACTGGCAGTACAGTTGCAAGCAGCTCTGAGGTCGTGACCCTGGTGTTGACCCTGGTGACCTTGGTGTTGACCCTGGTGACCTTGGTGTTGAGCCAGCCTCAGGGAGCTCACTGGCAGTACAGTTGCAAGCACTGATCTGACCTGTACCCGGACCTGGTGTTCTGGTGACCCTGGTGTTGACCCTGGTGACCCTGGTGTTGAGCCAGCCTCAGGGAGCTCACTGTTGCTAGCAGCTCTGAACTATGTTCCTCCCAGCTTTTTTAAATGCTTGCAGACCTCACCTAGGCCAGGCTGGTCAGGCTATGTAGGTAGCCTGGCTGGGTAGCCTGCCTGGCTTGTTGGCTAGCCTGGCTGGCTTGTTGGCTAGCCTGGCTGGCTGGTTGGGTAGCCTGGCTGGTTGGGTAGCCTGGCTGGTTGGCTGGATGGGTAGCTTGGCTGGTTGGGTAGCTTGGCTGTTGGGTAGCCTGGCTGGTTGGCTGGATGGGTAGCTTGGCTGGTTGGGTAGCCTGGCTGGTTGGGTAGCCTGGCTGGTTGGCTGGATGGGTAGCTTGGCTGGTTGGGTAGCCTGGCTGGTTGGGTAGCCTGGCTGGTTGGCTGGTTGGGTAGCCTGGCTGGTTGGCTGGATGGGTAGCCTGGCTGGATGGGTAGCCTGGCTGGTTGGCTGGATGGGTAGCCTGGCTGGTTGGCTAGGATGGGTATGCTTGGCTGGTTGGGTAGCCTGGCTGGTTGGCTGGATGGGTAGCCCTTTGGGTGGTGGGTAGCCTGGCTGGTTGGCTGGATGGGTAGCTGGCTGGTTGTGGCTGGTGGTGTAGCTGGCTGGTGGCTGGGTAGCCTGGCTGGTTGGCTGGATGGGTAGCCTGGCTGGTTGGGTAGCCTGGCTGGTTGGCTGGTTGGGTAGCCTGGCTGGTTGGCTGGATGGGTAGCCTGGCTGGTTGGCTGGATGGGTAGCCTGGCTGGTTGGCTGGATGGGTAGCCTGGCTGGTTGGCTGGATGGGTAGCCTGGCTGGATGGGTAGTCTGGCTAGTTGGGTAGCCTGGCTGGATGGGTAGCCTGGCTGGTTGGGTAGCCTGGCTGGATGGGTAGCCTGGCTGGTGTATGGCTGGTGAGCCTGGCTGGATGGGTAGCCTGGCTGGTGGGTAGCCTGGCTGGTGTGAGGTAGCCTGGCTGGCTGGGTAGCCTGGCTGGTTGGGTAGCCTGGCTGGATGGGTAGCCTGGCTGGTCTGGGTAGCCTGGCTGGTGGGTAGCCTGGCTGGTTGGGTAGCCTGGCTGGTTGGGTAGCCTGGCTGGTTGGGTAGCCTGGCTGGTTGGGTAGCCTGGCTGGTTGGGTAGCCTGGCTGGTTGGGTAGCCTGGCTGGTGGGTAGCCTGGCTGGTGGGTAGCCTGGCTGGATGGGTAGCCTGGCTGGTGGGTAGCCTGGCTGGTTGGGTAGCCTGGCTGGTTGGGTAGCCTGGCTGGTTGGGTAGCCTGGCTGGTTGGGTAGCCTGGCTGGATGGGTAGCCTGGCTGGTTGGGTAGCCTGGCTGGTTGGGTAGCCTGGCTGGTTGGGTAGCCTGGCTGGTTGGGTAGCCTGGCTGGTGGGTAGCCTGGCTGGTTGGGTAGCCTGGCTGGTTGGGTAGCCTGGCTTGGGTAGCCTGGCTGGTGGTAGCCTGGCTGGTGGGTAGCCTGGCTGGTGGGTAGCCTGGCTGGTTGGGTAGCCTGGCTGGTTGGGTAGCCTGGCTGGATGGGTAGCCTGGCTGGTTGGGTAGCCTGGCTGGTTGGGTAGCCTGGCTGGTTGGGTAGCCTGGCTGGATGGGTAGCCTGGCTGGATGGGTAGCCTGGCTGGTTGGGTAGCCTGGCTGGTTGGGTAGCCTGGCTGGATGGGTAGCCTGGCTGGTTGGGTAGCCTGGCTGGTTGGGTAGCCTGGCTGGTTGGGTAGCCTGGCTGGTTGGGTAGCCTGGCTGGTTGGGTAGCCTGGCTGGTTGGGTAGCCTGGCTGGTTGGCTGGGTTCTGGGAAGGAGGTGGAAATAAATGTTATAAAATACCGACACAATGGAAAAATACACATAAACAGTATAATGTGATCCTTTATTGACAACGTTTCGCCCAGACAGTGAGCGGTAGGTAGGGAGCTAAACATCTTTTTAACTGATAGCGTTCATCACTGCACGTACGTGTATGTGTGTGTTAGTGTATGTGTGTGTGTGTGTGTGTTAGTGTGTATGTGTGTGTGTTAGTGTGTATGTGTGTGTGCGTGTGTGTGTGTGTTAGTGATTTCAACCTCAGGCACCTAAAATGGAGGAACATTGCAAACACTGTGGTAGCAGAGATAACACCAGGATGCAGCTCAGATGAAAACTCACACACACATGAACTTTTAAATCTCTGCACCAAATTCACCTTAAACCAGCAAATAGTAGAGCCCACAAGATTAGAGAATACGCTGGACCTCATCTTCACCAACAATGATGATCTGATACGAAATGTCATCATATCAAGAACAATATACTCAGATCACAACATAATAGAGGTCCAGACATGTATGAGGGGAGCCCCAGATCAACAAAATGTGATCAGTCGCGAGGGAGCCTTCTCCAAATTCAACTTCAATAACAAAAACATAAGGTGGGACCAAGTAAACCAAGTCCTAAATGATATAAACTGGGAAGATAGCCTAAGCATCACGGATCCCAACCTATGTGTAGAACAAATTAACTCTGTGGTACTTGAGGTTTGCTCAAGGCAAATTCCCTTAAGGAAAAGGAGGAGAAGATGTAAACTAGAAAGAGAGAGGTGTTCCCTATACAGGCGAAGGCAAAGAATAACAGAGCGGCTACAAGAGGCCAATATATCTGAAATACGTAGGGAGGCACTGGTCAGAGAAATAGCAAACATCGAATTAAAACTAAAGGAATCTTACAGGAATCAAGAAACGCGGGAAGAACTAAAAGCCATAAAATGAACGTTTACGTGGTGAATGTTGGGCGAAGTGTGTCATAACTTATAATTGTCACCAGTGGTCCAGGTTGTGTACCTGTGTTGCTTGACACCAGTGGTCCAGGTTGTGTACCTGTGTTGCTTGACACCAGTGGTCCAAGTTGTGTACCTGTGTTGCTTGACACCAGTGGTCCAGGTTGTGTACCCGTGTTGCTTGACACCAGTGGTCCAGGTTGTGTACCTGTGTTGCTTGACACCAGTGGTCCAGGTTGTGTACATGTGTTGCTTGACACCAGTGGTCCAGGTTGTGTACCTGTGTTGCTTGACACCAGTGGTCCAGGTTGTGTACCTGTGTTGCTTGACACCAGTGGTCCAGGTTGTGTACCTGTGTTGCTTGACACCAGTGGTCCAGGTTGTGTACCTGTGTTGCTTGACACCAGTGGTCCAAGTTGTGTACCTGTGTTGCTTGACACCAGTGGTCCAGGTTGTGTACCTGTGTTGCTTGACACCAGTGGTCCAGGTTGTGTACCCGTGTTGCTTGACACCAGTGGTCCAGGTTGTGTACCTGTGTTGCTTGACACCAGTGGTCCAGGTTGTGTTGCTTGATACTAGTGTGTCTTAGTGCTACTATCTGGGGTCTACCTGGAGGGTATTCCGGGGATCAACGCCCACGCGGCACGGTCCATGACCAGGCCTTCCGGTGGATCAGGGCCTGATCGACTAGGCTGTTACTACTGGCCGCACATAGTCCAACGTACGAACCACATCCCGGCTGATCCGGTATTGATTTTAAGTATCTGTCCAGCTCCCTCTTGAAAACAACCAGGGGTCTACTGGTAATGCCCCTTATGGCTGGTGGGAGGCTGTTGAACAGTCTTGGGCCCCGGACACTCATTGTGTTTTCTCTTAGTGTACTAATGACGCCCCTACTTTTCACTGGGGGTATGTTGCATCGCCTGCCAAATCTTTTGCTTTCGTAGGGAGTGATTTCTGTGTGCAGATTAGGGACCAGTCCCTCCAGGATCTTCCAGGTGTAGATTATGATATATCTCTCTCGCCTGTGCTCCAGTGAGTACAGGTCAAGTGCTTCCAAGTGTTCCCAGTAGTTAAGGTGGTTGATGGAACTTGTATGTGCAGTAAAGGTTCTCTGTACACTCTAGATCTGCAATTTCACCTGTCTTGAATGGAGATGTTAATGTACAGCAGTATTTCATCTATGGCCTGGCATCCCTTGTCTTGAATGTTCTCGTTATCCATCCTATCAGTTTCCTTGCAGATGTGATAGTGGCATTGTTGTGGTCCTTGAAAGTGAGATCCTCAGACATTACCACTCCCAGGTTCTTCACATTACTTTTCCGCTCTATTGTATGTGATTGTAGTATACTCAGTTCTAGTTATTATCTCCTGCTGTTTTCCATAACGGAGTAGTTGGAATTTGTCTCCATTGAACATCATATTGTTCTCCGTTGCACAAGTTTATTACTATGAGTGTTCGCAGGTGTTGTATGCGTGTTCACAGGTGTTGTATGCGTGTTCACAGGTATTGTATGAGTGTTCACAGGTGTTGTATGCGTGTTCGCAGGTATTGTATGAGTGTTCACAGGTGTTGTATGGGTCATCGCAGGTGTTGTATGAGTGTTCACAGGTGTTGTATGAGTGTTCACAGGTGTTGTATGTGTTCACAAGTGTTGTATGAGGGTTCATAAGTGTTGTATGAGTGTTCACAGGTATTGCATGAGTGTTCACAGGTATTGTATGAGTGTTCACAGGTGTTGTATGAGTGTTCGCAGGTATTGTATGAGTGTTCACAGGTGTTGTATGAGTGTTCACAGGTGTTGTATGAGTGTTCACAAGTGTTGTATGAGTGTTCGCAGGTATTGTTTGAGTGTTCACAGGTGTTGTGTGTCTTCACAGGTGTTGTATGAGTCTTCACAGGTGTATGAATGTTCACAAGTGTTGTATTAGTGTTCACAAGTGTTGTATTAGTGTTCACAAGTGTTGTATGAGTGTTCACAAGTGTTGTATTAGTGTTCACAAGTGTTGTATGAATGTTCACAAGTGTTGTATGAGTGTTCACAAGTGTTGTATTAGTGTTCACAAGTGTTGTATGAGTGTTCACAGGTGTTGTATGAGTGTTCACAAGTGTTGTATTAGTGTTCACAAGTGTTGTATGAATGTTCACAAATGTTGTATGTGTTCACATGTGTTGTATGAGTGTTCACAGGTGTTGTATGAGTGTTCACAGGTGTTGTATGAGTGTTCACAGGTGTTGTATGAGTGTTCACAGGTGTTGTATGAGTGTTCGCAGGTATTGTTTGAGTGTTCACAGGTGTTGTGTGAGTCTTCACAGGTGTTGTGTGAGTCTTCACAGGTGTTGTGTGAGTCTTCACAGGTGTTGTGTGTCTTCACAGGTGTATGAATGTTCACAAGTGTTGTATTAGTGTTCACAAGTGTTGTATGAGTGTTCACAAGTGTTGTATGAGTGTTCACAAGTGTTGTATGAATGTTCACAAGTGTTGTATGAATGTTCACAAGTGTTGTATGAGTGTTCACAAGTGTTGTATGAATGTTCACAAGTGTTGTATGAATGTTCACAAGTGTTGTATGAATGTTCACAAGTGTTGTATGAGTGTTCACAAGTGTTGTATGAATGTTCACAGGTGTTGTATGAGTGTTCACAAGTGTTGTATTAGTGTTCACAAGTGTTGTATGAATGTTCACAAGTGTTGTATGAGTGTTCACATGTGTTGTATGAGTGTTCACATGTGTTGTATGAGTGTTCACAGGTGTTGTATTAGGTGTTCACAAGTGTTGTATGAGTGTTCACAAGTGTTGTATGAGTGTTCACAAGTGTTGTATGAGTCTTCACAGGTGTTGTATGAGTGTTCACAGGTGTATTAGTGTTCACAAGTGTTGTATGAGTGTTCACAAGTGTTGTATTAGTGTTCACAAGTGTTGTATGAGTGTTCACAGGTGTTGTATGAGTGTTCACAGGTGTTGTATGAGTGTTCACAGGTGTTGTATGAGTGTTCACAAGTGTTGTATTAGTGTTCACAGGTGTTGTATTAGTGTTCACAGGTGTTGTATGAGTGTTCACAAGTGTTGTATTAGTGTTCACAGGTGTTGTATGAGTGTTCACAGGTGTTGTATGAGTGTTCACAAGTGTTGTATGAGTGTTCACAAGTGTTGTATTAGTGTTCACAAGTGTTGTATGAGTGTTCACAGGTGTTGTATGAGTGTTCACAAGTGTTGTATGAGTGTTCACAAGTGTTGTATGAGTGTTCACAAGTGTTGTATGAGTGTTCACAAGTGTTGTATGAGTGTTCACAGGTGTTGTATGAGTGTTCACAAGTGTTGTATGAGTGTTCACAAGTGTTGTATGAGTGTTCACAAGTGTTGTATGAGTGTTCACAGGTGTTGTATGAGTGTTCACAAGTGTTGTATGAGTGTTCACAAGTGTTGTTTGAGTGTTCACAGGTGTTGTATGAGTGTTCACAAATGTTGTATGAGTGTTCACAGGTGTTGTATGAGTGTTCACAGGTGTTGTATGAGTAAGTCTTCCCTCTTTATAGGGTCGGTTATCAGTGTTGACTCAAGTGTGTGGGCGAGTGTGTTTGTCCGATTTATGGAGCAAACAGGAGAGCGGCGGTGTATGTCAGCCCAGTGTTTGTCAGCCCAGTGTTTGCCAGCCCAGTGTTTGTCAGCCCAGTGTTTGCCAGCCCAGTGTTTGCCAGCCCAGTGTTTGTCAGCCCAGTGTTTGTCAGCCCAGTGTTTGTCAGCCCAGTGTTTGTCAGCCAAGTGTTTGTCAGCCCAGTGTTTGTCAGCCCAGTGTTTGTCAGCCCAGTGTTTGTCAGCCCAGTGTTTGCCAGCCCAGTGTTTGCCAGCCCAGTGTTTGTCAGCCCAGTGTTTGTCAGCCCAGTGTTTGTCAGCCCAGTGTTTGTCAGCCCAATGTTTGCCAGCCCAGTGTTTGTCAGCTCTGTGTTTGCTAAAACAGTGTTTGCCAGAACAGTGTTTGTCATCCAATTGTTTGTCAGAAGTGTATGTCAGCCCAGTGTTTGTCAGCCCAGTGTTTGCCAGCCCAGTGTTTGTCAGCCCAGTGTCTGTCAGCCCAGTGTTTGTCAGCCCAGTGTTTGTCAGCCCAGTGTTTGTCAGCCCAATGTTTGCCAGCCCAGTGTTTGTCAGCTCTGTGTTTGCTAAAACAGTGTTTGCCAGAACAGTGTTTGTCATCCAATTGTTTGTCAGAAGTGTATGTCAGCCCAGTGTTTGTCAGCCCAGTGTTTGCCAGCCCAGTGTTTGCCAGCCCAGTGTTTGTCAGCCCAGTGTTTGCCAGCCCAGTGTTTGTCAGCTCAGTGTTTGCCAGCACAGTGTTTGTCAGCTCTGTGTTTGCTAAAACAGTGTTTGTCATCCAATTGTTTGTCAGAAGTGTTTGTCAGCCCAGTGTTTGTCAGCCCAGTGTTTGCCAGCCCAGTGTTTGTCAGCTCTGTGTTTGCTAAAACAGTGTTTGCCAGAACAGTGTTTGTCAGCCCAGTATATGTCAGCCCAGTGTTTGCCAGAACAGTGTTATTAAATTGTTTGCCAGAACAGTGTTTGTCGGAACAGTGTCAGCCCAGTATTTGTCATGACAGTGTTTGTCATACCATTGCTGTCATTATTGGCTAAGTAACTATACTAGCCAAGTAACTATCACTACTAGAAAAATAACTATCACTACTGGGTATCACTATTGCCTAAGTAACTATCACTACTGGGTAAGTAACTATCACTATTAGCTAAGTATCTATCACTACTAGGTATCACTACTGGCTAAGTAACTGTCACTACTAGCAAAGTAACTATCACTTGGCTAAGTAACTATCACTAATCTATCACTATTGGCTATCACGACTGGCTAAGTAACTATCACTACTAGCTAAGTAGCTATCATTACTGGCTAAGTAACTATCACTGCTGGCTAAGTAACTATTACTACTGGCTAAGTAACTATACTACCCAAGTAACTATCACTATTGGCTAAGTAACTATCACTACTGGCTAAGTAACTATCACTATTGGCTAAGTAACTATCACTGCTGGCTAAGTAACTATCACTACTACCTAAGTAATTATCACTACTGGCTAATTAACTATCACTTGGCTAAGTAACTATCTCCATTGGCTAAGTAACTATCACTATTGGCTAAGTAACTATCACTATTGGCTAAGTAACTATCCCCATTGGCTAAGTAACTATCACATTTGGCTAAGTAACTATCACATTTGGCTAAGTAACTATCACTACTGGCTAAGTAACTATCACTACTGGCCAAGTAACTATCACTACTGGCTAAGTAACTATCACTACTGGCCAAGTAACTATCACTACTGGCTAAGTAACTATCACTACTTGCTAAGTAACTACCATTACTACCTAAGTAACTATCACTACTGGCTAATTAACTATCACTACTACCTAAGTAACTATCACTATTGGCTAAGTAACTATCACTATTACCTAAGTAACCATCACTACTACCTAAGTATCAATATTAGCTAATTAACTATCACTATTGGCGAAGTATGCCTGGAGAGGGTTTCGGGGGTCAACAACCCTGCGGCTCGGTCTGAGACCAGGCCTTGTGGTGGATCAGGGTCTGGTCAACCAGGCTGTTGCTGCTGGCTGCACGCAAACCGACGTACGAGTCACAGCCCTGCTGGTCAGGTACTGACTTTTAGGTGCCTGTCCTGTGCCTTCTTGAAGACAGCCAGGGGTCTATTGGTAATTCCCCTTATGTATGCTGGGAGGCAGTTGAACAGTCTTGGGCCCCTGACACTTATTGTGTTGTCTCTTATCGTGCTAGTGGCACCCCTGCTTTTCATTGGGGGGATGTTGCATCGCCTGCCGAGTCTTTTGCTTTCTTAGGGAGTGATTTTCGTGTGCAAGTTTGGTACTAATCCCAGGGAACACAAATCAAGGGATTTCAACCGTTCCTAGTAATTTAGGTGCTTTATCGTACTTATGTGTGCCTTGAAAGTTCTTTGTACACTCTCCAGCTCGGCAATTTTGCCTGCCTTGAAGGGAGGCGGTTGGTGTACAGCAGTATTCCAGCCTAGAGAGAACAAGGGATTTGAAGAGAATCATGGGCTTGGCATCCCTAGTTTTGAAGGTTCTCATTATCCATTCTATCATTTTCCTAGCAGATGAGGTAGATACATTGTTGTGGTCTTTGAAGGCGAGGGTCTCCGACATTATCACTCCCAGGTCCTTCACGTTACTTTTTTGCTCTATTGTATGGTTAGAATTTGTTGTATACCCTGATAATTTTAATTTCCTCAAGTTTTCCATATCTGAGTAGTTGAAATTTCTCTTCATTGACCTTCATATTGTTTTGAGTGGCCCATTTGAAGATTTCACTAAGTAACTATCACTACTGGCTAAGTACTATCACTATTGGCTAAGTAACTATCACTACTGGCTAAGTACTATCAATATTGGCTAAGTAACTATCACTACTATCTAAGTAACTATCACTACTGGCTACGTAACTATCACTACTAGCAAAGTAACTATCACTACTGGCTATAACAGTCACTGGTTATACCACTAACAGTTGCTGGTTATATCACTAACAGTCACTGGCTATACTACTAACAGTCACTGGCTATACCACTACCAGTCACTGGCTATACCACTACCAGTCACTGGCTATACCACTACCAGTCACTGGCTATACCGCTACCAGTCACTGGCTATACCACTACCAGTCACTGGCTATACCACTAACAGTTACTGGCTATGCCACTAACAGTCACTGGCTATACCACTAACAGTCACTGGTTAATATGTCTTTCACGGTCACAACACTCATTCACGCTCTCTCACTTTCTGTTGCTATCTCTTGTTAGTGTTGCTGCTGTAATTCATCTATCAATGAAACTGTCTACCTGTATCATGACTTAGGAAATCATAATACGATTGGTCACAGTGGTGTCCCATGCTAACCTCCTTATGGTGTATAAGTATACAGTGGTCCCTTGACTAATTATCTTAATCCATTCCAGGAACTAGACCTCAACACGAAAAAATCGTTATTCGAAACCTCATTTCCCAAAAATTTTCACAAAAAATTCATTTTTTTAAAGAATAAATACTATAGTTTTACATACAGAAAACAATGAGAAATAAATATAAAGCACTTTATCAACTTTATCAACTTGTGAAGCTTCTTTGGACCCATGGTGACTTATTTCACAGTGACAATCACTAAACCAGCAATAAACACAATAAATTTATTGTGAAATGTTTGAAAGAGCGCACTGGGTAATGTTCTCTCAATGGTAAACAACGCTAGACTGGCGTCCTGCGGCAGGCGGACAGGTCTGGTACGGATCGCTACACGAGTAAAATATTGACCATAAAAAGCAATTGTTACACAAAAAAATCGTTATTCAGACAGATCGTTACTCAGGGGTCTACTATACCTAGTTGGATGAATGTTATTGTAGCCAACTGGCCCAATGACTTACACACTGACCTGGAGTTTTACGACTCGCTTGCCATGGGTTCTAACCCCACCTGTACCATGGGATGTCTACATGTACTTGTAACAAAAGCCTGGTCCAGGGCTAGGCTCTGGGCCAAGCTCTGGTAAGAGAAAAACTCAACAGACTCATCAAACATTTCAAAGATACATTTCATACAAAAATATTTACTGTAAAATCACAAGAATGTGTCAGTAGATTGTTTGTGTTAGTGAGAGAAGGATTTGTACATGAAAAGTAGATCAAAGTTGTTAAACATCTGCAGACTGTCAAATAATATCTTTGGTATGTGATTGATCATCTAGATTGTGATGGGCTGAGGGTGGCAAATATCACTGGCTGAGTTGCTAGCCCCACCTCACAAAGTACATGCAAAATGAATACCTGCAAAAGTTTGCATACGTGTCTTTAGTCTTCTAACAAAATGGAGCCAAAGAGAAGTGCTGAAGAAAGTCAAATAAAGAGACCGCTGCTGCCACCAACATATATTTATTAACTTCAATCATAGCACTATATTATGCTTTGCATAATACTAGAATTTGAGAGTGTTATCTATTGAGGACATTGAGGTTGCAGTGAGCCACAGATAAAGTACGGTGTTCAACAGGTAAAAATTTCAGTTACTTTGCTTTGAAAAATATTAAGAATTACAAACATATAATGGAGTATAAAACATATTTATACCAGTCAATAAATCAGGAGGAGGAGGAGGTCATAAACCCGAGAATAACACTGTTATGTCTTGTTAGAGAGTCTCAAAAGTGTTGTTATTACAACTGCCAAGAAAATGATAAGGTGCATAACTAGAAGCTTCAAAACCAAAGTGATACTAAGCCATTGATGACACTCAAAAGTTTGTCACTTATTCTCTCTAGACTGGAATATTGCCGTACACTAATACCTCTGTTTAAGATATGCAACATAACAGATCTGGAGAATGTACAGTGGACCCCCGAGTTTCGTAAACCCCGGAAATCGTACATTTATGTAAGTATAATATTGTAAGTGCTTGTGGAAAAGTATTTTTGGGGGTCTGAAATAGACTAACCTACGTGACATTTTTCCTTAAGGGAGTAAATTCGTTCGGTAATGGCGCTTGAGCAGACTTCAGGAGTGAAGTTTTTACGAAACTCGGGGGTCCACTGTACTAAGAACTCACTGCCCTGGGAAATTCTTGAGGGATTAATTAAACCCAAATCTGTGCACCAAAATTACACCCAACAGAAGCAATAGACTTGGTAAACATTGCATAACATCCTTAATGAAAAGCAAGGGGTGTAATGTGTACACTAAGGTAATTCTTGAGAGAGATTCAGCCGTCTTCAAGAGGCAATTTGAGAAATTTGTAAAGTCAGCTTATGATAAGTCAAGCTATGGTGGCCCAAGACTATGTATATACAGTGGTACCTCGAGTTACGATGGTCCCCAAAATCGCCCTTTTATGTAAGTTTATTTTTTTAAATGCTTTTGTAGGTATATTTTTCGGGGTGTAAAAGGACTAGTCTATTTTACATTATTCCTTATGGGGATAAATTCGTTTGGTAATGGCACTTGAACAGCATTCTCGAACGAAAAAATATCGTAACTCGAGGTACCACTGTAGACCTACTACCACCATATATTTGAATTATTGTAAGTATACAAAGATATAAATTTTTAAGAAGTAGCTATACCTGTGACTAGTGTTGAGATATTTCTACCCTTGCAGCCCAGCCTGGGGCAAATTCTTCCATTGATAGCCTGTTCATTTAGGCTGTTGCTGTTGGCATCCTACTGGCTCACGTAGCCATCACACCCTGGTTGGTGTGGTACTTGAAGGAGGTAGTAATCCAGTTTCCTCTTGAAAACATGTACACTTGTTCCACCGTATACCTGATATCTTCTGGTATTAGGGTAAATAAATAGTCTTGGACCATGGATGTTGACACAATATTCTCATTTTGCTTTTCACTGCATCTATTTTACACTTCCATATCAACTCATGCTACTGTGTTATGACAGTGTGCAGATTTGGGACTAAGGCCCTTAGTATCTTCCATGTGTTCATTATCAGGTATCTGTTTTTCACTCCAAGGAGTACAAATCAACCAGGCTGTGATGGATATGTGGGTCACCAGACTGCCAGCAGCCTGGTTGATCAAGCAAGAACCAGACAAGCTGTGATACTAGGAAAATAATTGAAACCAGTCAAAGGTGTACTGTATCTCAAATTTTGATAAGTGATTTCCTAACTTAGTGATTGTTGTAAAGTGCCACATGTGAAAATTTGCAGTTGCTAGGTTGATGAATGGTTGCTGGGCTTGTGGTTTACAGGTAGCAATAGCCTGGCTGATCAGGTATCACAAGAAAAGTGGTTACAGGCCTGGCTGATGGAGTAGAGAAAGCACTCAAAACTGATCACCAGTATGTCAGGAGTCGGTATTATTTCATGGCTAATTTTTACTTGCAGGTATCTCGGTTTATGAACCTATGTGAGGACGGTGTATGGGGTGTAAGAAAGGCTTGTGCTGAGGTCTTCATGGGTGTGTCCTGCGCTTGCTCACTACCTACTAGAAAAAATATGCTCTCACCTGTCTTCGTATCTTTACTAACTGACCAGAGCAGGTAAAGTGATGCCAGAGTGTACTCAGCTTTTTTTGTATTTGCTCTAGTATAAATTATAAGGGAAACAGTATAACAGTATTCTACTAATTACTAGTGAGTATATTATTTTTATTGTGGGTATGTATTACATGACTATGGTGTTTTGCAGATGGGTGCGGGTAGCAGCTTTCCAGAATTTAGGTCCTTTTATCAGTACTTTTGCTGATGCGAGTGTTACAGGTCTCCACTACAACGAAGATGGTGTCCTTGTCATCGGTGCCCCACAGGACTCTGCCACCTACAGCCAAGAGTGAGTTGCTTCTTTCTTCTTTTCTCTACTGCACAAGCTCGTCCCAGTTGTCCAGCAGAACCCACACTATGTACAGTAGACAACCATAGCTTGCATGTTCAGTATTATGCAATTTAAATTTACTTTTTGATTTCCAATAGTAACACACCATTATGGAACTGGTAAACAGGTAAGTATCTTAACTAAGTTAAAAGTAGCTATAATGAAAGGAGATATACTAGGGGTAAGGAAAATCAGATACAGTGGACCCTCGCTAATTGAACATTCTTCATTCTAGAATGCTGTTCAAGTGCTATTACCAAACGAATTTATTCCCATAAGGAATGATGTAAATTAGATTAGTCCATTTCAGACCCCCAAAAATACACTTATAAAAGCACTTACAATAATAAACTTAAATAAAAGGGCGAGTTTGGAGTGTTCGAATAGCGAGGGTCCACTGTACAGTGGTACCTCGAGTTACGATATTTTTTCGTTCGAGAATGCTGTTCAAGTGCCATTACCAAACGAATTTATCCCCATAAGGAATAATGTAAAATAGACTAGTCCTTTTACACCCCCAAAAAATATACAGTGGTACCTCGACTTACGATGGTCCCCAAACACCCTTTATGTAAGTTTATTTTTAAATGCTTTTGTAAGTGTAATTTTGGGGTCTAAAGGACTAGTCTATTTACATCATTCTTATGGATAAATTCGTTTGTAATGGCACTTGAACAGCATTCTGGAATGAAAAAATATTGTAAGTCGAGGTACCACTGTACTTACAAAAGCATTTAAAAAAATAAACTTACATAAAAGGGCGATTTTGGGGACCATCATAACTCGAGGTACCACTGTACTTACATTGACATTAAATATAATATCAGATCATTGTACATGTATGCTAGATATGCAATAAATCACTCTCCTCCTTTTCTGTAGCCATATTCATTAGGTACATTTTGGCTCTCTTGAGCTGGTTCATGCTGTGACAAGCTTTGACATGTGCAGATAGTGTATTCCATTCCTTTATTGCTGTACAATATAATGTATTTGAAGCCTTACCACTGATTGTAGGTACTGCAAAGTTATTCTCCCTTTCCCTAGTACTATAATTGCTTTGGTTCCTAGCCTTAACAAAATTGGCAGTAAGATATTGGGGACACTGGTTGTGAGTAATTTTATAAACGTAGTTTAGCTTTAGTTGTTTTATTCTGTTTTCAACATTCAGCATATCTAGTTGTTGTAATTCATTCTGGCCTATTGCTCTCTAGGACCCAGGTCCAGAATGAATCTCGCCATTTTGTTCTGGGTGATTTGTAGCTTATCTTTCAATTTTTTTTGTTAAGGCAGAGTACCATGAAGAGCAAGAGTGGTCTATACATTGTATGAGAGCTAGACATAGGGTCCTGAAACACTGTGCCTGTCTGTAGTCTGGCATTCACTTTCTTTATTACACTGTTCCCTGTTAGTTCTCCTGACATGCTTGGGTCAAAGGGGAGGTTGTGCAAGAAGGCTAGTGAGAAATAATTACACTAATTGCATAGTCTTATGGCTTAACAGTCATTTACTTATGCTAACTGCATTTATATAATTGTTGAATATGTTGGTGAATGATAATAAATCATGATAAAATTATTAGAAGGAAAAATATTTAGTGATTATTATATAGTGGAGGCAAAGGTCACAGGCAGTTTGAGAAATTATATGCATGAGATTCACAGGTGTTGACCTGAATTCTTACATGCATATAATTTGGGCCAGGTACAAATATAATAATTGTACTCACTGATGTTAGTTGCACCTCAGAGCTAGATGGGACTTCAGGTACAGAAGGTCACAACACTGCACTTCTGTTGATGCCCACCCACTCCAAACCACACTCACACAAAGTTGGACCTGTATATAAATTTATTAACATTTAACCCTTTCGGGGTTTTGGTCATACTAGTACGTCTTACGCACTGGGGTTATTGACGTACTAGTACGCCTAAATTCTAGCGCCCTCAAATCAAGCAGAAACAGGCTGTTAGGCCTAGATGTGATAGAATGGGTCTGTGCGGTCAGTGTGCGCAGTATAAAAAAATTCCTGCACCACACAGTGCATAATGAGGAAAAAAAAACTCTGACCGTGTTTTTGGTTTAAAACAGCGACTTTGCAGTCTATTTTCGTATGGTATTTATTGTTGTATTCTCGTTTTCTTGTTCTTATTTGGTAGAATGGAAGATATATTACAGAAATAGAGATGATTTTGATTGGTTTGACAATAACAAGTACCTTGAAATTGAGCTCAAAGTAGCGAAAATGTTCGATTTTTGACGATGTTCAAGAGTAAACAAATCACACCATGCGTCCAATACACATCAACTGGCGAGTCTAATATTCATGCACAAGTGCTCTGATATTATTTATACCATTTTTACAATGATGCAGTTGTATACATAACAATAAATCTTCTATTTTTTTGTGAGAATAAAAATTCAAAATGGAATGCAAAAGTAATGTAAGAGGGGCCTGGAGACGTAACTAATGAACAGAGAAGATGTTATTTTAGTGCCAGGAATGTCTGTCTTGTATATTATGGATCCTATTTTGAAATTGGCATCGTTTGAAATTTGTGTGAAATTGGCCAAATTGCCATTTTCTGACCACTATTTTGGGTAGTTGAAATTGGTAAATAGGCGGTTTCTTGTACTCAATCGATAGAAGAAATGGAGTTCTATCGAAATAGCTATAATTTTAGTAGACTGAAACATTGCAATGTGCCGAAAATAGGGCTCGAAGTGGGCGAAATCGCCGATGCGTAAGTGTCATGGCTACCGCTAACTTCGCGAAAGCATAATTCCGTTAGTTTTCGATCAAATTTCATAATTTTTGTGGCGTTATGATCGGAAAAAGATTCTCTATCATTCCATAAGAAAAAATAATTTTTTTTTTTTTAAATTCGTGGACCCTGAGAACGAGTTTCAGAGACCCCCCTTGGACCCCCAAAAAGTTAATAAAACCAGTAACTCTGGTAAATTAGAATGTGTGGACTATATTGTAATATTAATGACCAGACTTACTAATTAGTGGTTTGGTTTACAGAGTATAAACATTTTAATAGAATGAAGAGAGATAATGTGCACAAATGACATCTTCTTTTAACAAACCGGCTGTATCCCACCGAGGCAAGGTGGCCCAAAAGGAAAAACGAAAAGTTTCTCCTTTTAAATTTAGTAATATATACAAGAGAAGGGGTTACTAGCCCCTTGCGCCTGGCATTTTAGTCACCTCTTACGACACACATGGCTTATGGAGGAAGAATTTTGTTCCACTTCCCCATGGAGGCTTAAATGACATATAGTAATTTTATATAAGGGCACCATTATAAGTACAGTGGACCCTTGGTTTTTGTACAGCTCCCAACTCGAACAATTATGTAAGTGTATTTTTGTAAGTGCTTTTGTAAGTGTATTTTTTGGGGTCTGAAACAACTAATCTAATTTAAATTCGTCCTTATGGAACAAAATCGTTCGGTAACGGCACTCGAACAGCATTCTGGAAAGAATTATCAACGAAAACCGAGGGTCCACTGTACAAATTTAATGGAAACTTGCCCAAATATTTCTTGGGTCATGCATTAGAATTGGTAGATCACATCCTAACACCTCCCTAACAATAGCTAACAGAAAGTTGGCCAACCCTGCATACTATTGAAAGAGAATGTGTACTTAACATGTGGTGTGCTGCCCAGAAGATTCAGCAATCTTTTATTTTCCAACCACATTATAGTTGTTTCATATGGAATTTGTACACTTACCACAACAGAGGACATTAAAGAAATTTCCAATTTCTGATTCCAGCTGATACTCCCATTTTCGGAATTGATGATGCCCGATTATTAAACCACTTTGCACAACCAGTGCTACATTGCCACATTTTGAGCATCTTCCCATATATTCCTCTGTGACGCTGGTTCTCCCCTCCTCGAAACTTCTCGGTCAAATCAGTGTCACAATTTTACACACATTATACAGTGGACCCCTCGAGTATCGGCCGTAATCTGTTCCAGGAGCTAGGCCTCAACTCGAACTGGTCGAAAGTCGAACTAATTTTTCCCATAAGAAATAATGTAAATACAATTAATCTGTTTCCACCCAAAAATGTTCACAAAAAAATCATTTTTAAATTTTTTTAAAGAATAAATATACTATAGTTTTACAAACAGAAAACAATGAGAAATAAATATAAAACATTAATTTTAATGGATAAATGAACATTTAAATCAGTTTTACCTTTATTGAAGACTCTTGTTGGCATATGAGAGAGGCAGTAGAGTTTGTTTGGAGGGAGGGCAAGATAGTCCTTCAACATGACACTAATATCCACTCTACGGCTTATTTATCTAGCACAATTCATCTAATATGACATAATAAACAATATTAATAACATAGAAACATGATATATACTCTAGAATGAATAAAATATGTCATTATGTATGAGAGGACTGGCGGTAATGTTATTGTTGTTGGGTTTATAAGGGATACTGACCATAAGCCATACATATAGTGGTGATGGTTGGCAGCAGCAGAAGCCACCACCACTATTCACACTGAAACAATGTACGTAATTTATAAATAAGAAATATTTACACTTTAATTTATAAATAAGAAATATTTACACTTTATAAATAAGAAATATGTATTTACACTTGCCTTGGAAGAGATGGTGGCAGAGGGCGGCGTTGGTCTCAGTGCCCCTATACCTCAAACAACAATGGAATTAAGTTTCGTGTCATCATTTTTCTATCGCTTAATCGCTTAACTTACTGTTAATGCTACACTTTATCGCTGGCTGGTGCTATAGCCTTTATTGACTCCTGCTGCTTTAGTATCGTACATATTGTAGAATCACAGAATCACTGAAAAAGGCACATTCTCCTATCTCTCTCAGAGGCTTATTTCACAGTTACAATCAATAAACAAGCACTAAACACAATGAATTTATTGTGAAATGTTTGGATGAACACGCTGGGTAATGTTCACTCAATGGTAAACAAAACTAGACTGGCTCACGACGCCTTCGCGGGGAGGCGGACAGGTCTGGTACGGGGAAACGGCCAATAGTCAGGCCAAAATTGGGCTGAAAAAAAGCGACCGAAACACGAGTCGGCCGATACTCAGGGTAGCCAATACTTGGGGGTCCACTGTATTATCTATTTACATTTATATACAGTGGACCCCCGGATTTCATACTGCTCCCAACTCTTAACAATTATGTAAGTGTATTTTTGTAAGTGCTTTTGTAAGTGTATTTTTGGGGGTCTGAAACGGACTAATCTAATTTACATTCATCCTTATGGGAACAAATTCGTTCGGTAACGGCACTCGAACAGCCTTCTGGAAAGAATTATTGACGAAATCCTGGGGTCCACTGTACTCTACATTCAGGAAAATTATAAAAAAATTCCACAGGCAGATTATAAATGACACATCAACCATATATGCACACTTAAAAAAAACTTATGTAGTAAGAAGGACAAAGAGCAAGGTTTGGAAAGGTACATAAAACTTTCTTTTCAGTTTTTACCCTATTTCAGACAAGAATGTCAAGAAGTGATGGTACGAGCAATTTGTTGTTGGTGTTAAGGGCCACTCATGCTCACATTTCCCACTTTCTGTGGAAGGGATACACTGTCTTCAGTTAATAAGCTCTATTTAATAGAAAAGGGCACTGGTTTGTAATTTGTTTTTAAAATAAAAATATACAGGTGTTGCAGATGGGCTTAATTCATCAATTTGTCAGTATTGCATACTAGTAATGTTATAATTGGAATGTGTGTGTGCAAACTGAATCACCAATAACTAGGTTTCCCCAGGCCTTAAAAATAAAGTGATTGTAGGAGGAGCTGATAAGAGTATTACTTGCCAGCACAAATGCAACCTTTTAATCTATGTGTACTCTTCACTGCCTAAGCCTCACTGAAGTTGAGGTATTTCACAGAGCATCATCATTGACAATGTTAGGTAAGATAAACTTACTTTTTGAAGCACTATGACATTAAAAACAAATTACAGTAGGGCCCAGCTTTACGGCGTTTCACTACCACCCTCTACCACCATCACTACCACCCTCTACCACCATCACTACTACCCTCCACCACCATCACTACTACCGTCTTCCACCATCACTACCACCCTCTACCACCATCACTACTACCCTCTACCACCATCACTACTACCCTCTACCACCATCACAACCACTACCATCACTACCACCCTCTACCATCATCACTACCACCCTCTACCACCATCACTACCATCATCACTACCACCCTCTACCACCAACAAAGGCAGATTGACTCAGAATGCATACGTGAGATGCTTTGTGTGGGCGCAGGCAGGCGGACACGTTTGGTACGGCGGATGAAAACCAAGGTGACGAATGAAAACTGGGACAATATTTTGATGAAAAAAGTCGTCGAAAACCAAATTTGATGAAAACCAGGGCAATCGAAAACCAAGGTTCCACTGTATATGTTAGTGTAAACTTGTTATCTGGTATTTATAAGTGGAAAAAAATGCTGTTCCACTTTCTGGCGATGTCCGCTTTCTGGTGGTAGCCTGGAACCTAACCTGCCGTATGAGTGGGACCCTACTGTAATTTATTGCTTTCTTGAAGGTCTGAGGCACATGACCCTATTTTTCCTATATGTTTTCACTCCATAACTCACTGAAATCATTGGTAATACAGAGTTGAAGAAGATAACCCACACTAAACATGAATGTTCACTGTGTATCAGAAAGTAACTATTGCCGGCAAATGTAAAGAGAAGAGAAATATAAGGTACAATATAGGGAACTTTCATTTAGGAGACTTTTGGCTACCAGGAACTTCTTTAGTCCAGTACAGGTATATGATATAGGATATATAGTTTAAGTAAGGTCATGTGTGGTGAGGTATATGTAGTACATATCATCTGACAAACACTACAGTAACTTGTAAGACTAGCTTGGCCAGAACCTTTGATATGATAAAGCACTTGCTGTTTAACACAACGAAATTTAGCATATCAAAATTGTGGCCAAGTTTATCTTCCAAGAGACTATCGTCATACATCTGGTCTTCCTTCAACTATATATGTATTGGACTGAGATGACTCCTATGCCTTTTAAGACCCAACATGTTGCTAAAAATAAGTACTTTCTAATACACATGCTGCCTCCCCTCTGCTGCTTTATTTATTTACTTTACTATGCTAGTGATAAATGGTAAGCACAGTCAGCTAGACCATAGTTTCTCAAACTCTAATCAGTGAGATGTAATAATACAGTTTTAAAACAGAAAATATTAGGTGTTGATGAAAAACTTTCATTATCCAATGCCCAACTCAAAATTAAAAAATAATAATCCACATTATTACATTTTTGGATAAAGGTGAGAATGGGTGTCATTCTCCTTCACTTCACCTTAGCATACTCGTGTAAATCAGTTTTGTGATCGATGCCAGACACCCACACCATGCCCCTGCACCCCATATGTGATGTATCGGATATCCGCATCTGCAGAACATCCGCACAATTTCTTAAATCCGCATCCGCGTTTTACTGTAAACAGATATCCGCATCCGAATCCACAGAACATCTGCACAATTTCTTACATCCACATCCGCGGAACATCCGCACAATTTCTTACATCCGAATCCGCAAAATAAGTAAGACATCCTCATACACATCTAAATTCTCACACCTGATGCATCTCTAATGTGGTGTATGGGAACCCTCCAAGGTTTACAGAAAGGAAAATAGAGAATAATATGGACATTTGATAGACTCACTATCAAATGTCGGCGTTGGTCTCAGTGCCCCTATACCTCAAACAACAATGGAGTTAAGTTTTGTGTTGTCATTTTTCTATTGCTTAATCGCTT
>WNWK01002307.1:85000-95000 GCA_009830355.1 Cherax destructor | reverse complement strand
TCCACTGGGGAATCCCACCTACCACTGACAATGTCCTCGTCTACTGCACGTCCTACACCTGTCACCAGTACATTAGCGCCAAGCTCCATGACTATGTTAATGAACAAAGAAATGGTTATAACTATGACCATAATTTTTAAAGGGGTGAACCGGTAAGCCAGCGGAAGGCCTCGGTCAGATGACCAAAAGCTTCAACGGTGGGTCACCATCTGACTAAGACCCGCGTCGGGAAACACGAGTCGTCTTTCCTGACGAACCTTACCTAACCTATGACTATGCTTCAGTTGCTTCAGGACTACACTGCTGTTCACCAACTGCAAGACTGATTACCTCGTCTTGTGTATACAATTGTTCACATTATGTCCGTGTATTGTACTGATAAAGCCACTGCTTGGTGAAACGTCTATACACAAAGATACCCAGATGATACATAGGTTTCTAATTCTTCATGTCAGTGTTGTGTACCATTTATGTACACCTTGGTACACTCTCCAGGTTAGTAGAAACCTTGGTACACTCCAGGTAGGTAGATACCTTGATGCACTCCAGGTAGGTAGAAACCTTGGTACACTCCAGGTAGGTAGATACCATGGTGCACTCCAGGTAGGTAGACACCTTGGTACACTCTCCAGGTAGGTAGAAACCTTGGTACACTCTCCAGGTAGGTAGACACCTTGGTACACTCTCCAGGTAGGTAGACACCTTGGTACGCTCTCCAAGTTAGTAGACACCTTGGTACACTCTCCAGGTTGGTAGACACCTTGGTACGCTCTCCAGGTTGGTAGACACCTTGGTACGCTCTCCAGGTTGGTAGACACCTTGGTACACTCTCCAGGTTGGTAGACACCTTGGTACGCTCTCCAGGTTGGTAGACACCTTGGTATGCTCTCCAGGTTGGTAGACACCTTGGTACACTCTCCAGGTTGGTAGACACCTTGGTATGCTCTCCAGGTTGGTAGACACCTTGGTACACTCTCCAGGTTGGTAGACACCTTGGTACACTCTCCAGGTTGGTAGACACCTTGGTACGCTCTCCAGGTTGGTAGACACCTTGGTACACTCTCCAGGTTGGTAGACACCTTGGTACGCTCTCCAGGTTGGTAGACACCTTGGTACGCTCTCCAGGTTGGTAGACACCTTGGTACACACTCCAGGTTGGTAGACACCTTGGTACGCTCTCCAGGTTGGTAGACACCTTGGTACGCTCTCCAGGTTGGTAGACACTTGGTACACTCTCCAGGTTGGTAGACACCTTGGTATGCTCTCCAGGTTGGTAGACACCTTGGTACGCTCTCCAGGTAGGTAGACACCTTGGTACACTCTCTAGGTTGGTAGACACTTGGTACACTCTCCAGGTAGGTAGAGTCCTTGGTTCACTCCAGGTAGGTAGAAACCTTGGTACACACTCCAGGTAGGTAGAAACCTTGGTACACTCTCCAGGTAGGTAGACACCTTGGTACACTCCAGGTAGGTAGAAACCTTGGTACACACTCCAGGTAGGTAGAACCTTGGTACACTCCAGGTAGGTAGACACCTTGGTACACTCTCCAGGTAGGTAGAAACCTTGGTACACTCTCCAGGTAGGTAGACACCTTGGTACACTCCAGGTAGGTAGAACCTTGGTACACTCCAGGTAGGTAGAACCTTGGTACACTCCAGGTAGGTAGACACCTGTGGTACACTCTCCAGGTAGGTAGAAACCTTGGTACACTCTCCAGGTAGGTAGACACCTTGGTACACTCCAGGTAGGTAGAAACCTTGGTTCACTCCAGGTAGGTAGAAACCTTGGTACACTCTCCAGGTAGGTAGACACCTTGGTACACTCCAGGTAGGTAGAAACCTTGGTACACTCTCAGGTAGGTACACCTTGGTACACTCCAGTGGTAGAACCTTGGTTCACTCCAGTAGTAGAACCAGGTCACACTCTCAGGTAGTGACACCTTGGTATCACTCCAGGTAGGTAACACCTTGGTCCACACTCTCCAGGTAGGTAGACACCTTGGTACACTCTCCAGGTAGGTAGACACCTTGGTACACCTCACTCAGCTCCCATGCGTCACTCACACCTCGGTCACCATGCGTCACTCACACCTCACTCAGGTCCCATGCGTCACTCACACCTCACTCAGGTCCCATGCGTCACTCACACCTCACTCAGGTCCCATGCGTCACTCACACGTCACTCAAGAGGTCACAATGCGTCACTCACACCTCACTCAGGTCACCATGCGTCACTCACACCTCACTCAAGAGGTCCCATGCGTCACTCACACATCACTCAGGTCACCATGCGTCACTCACACCTCACTCAGGTCACCATGCTTCACTCACACCTCACTGAGGTCACCATGCGTCACTCACACCTCACTCAGGTCACCATGCGTCACTCACACCTCACTAGGTCACCATGCGTCACTCACACCTCACTAGGTCACCATGCTCACTCACACCTCACTCAGGTCACCATGCGTCACTCACACCTCACTCAGGTCACCATGCGTCACTCACACCTCAGGTCCCATGGTACTACCTCACTCAGGTCCACATGCACTACCTCACTCAGGTCACCATGCGTCACTCCACCTCACTCAGGTCACCATGCGTCACTCACTACCTCACCAGGTCACTCAGGTCTTCACTCACACTCACTCAGGTCACCATGCGTCACTCACACCTCACTCAGGTCACCTGCTCATCACACCTCACTCAGGTCACCATGCGTCACTCACACCTCACTCAGGTCACCATGCGTCACTCACACCTCACTCAGGTCACCATGCGTCACTCACACCTCACTCAGGTCACCATGCGTCACTCACACCTCACTCAGGTCACCATGCGTCACTCACTCACTCAGGTCACCATGCGTCACTCACACTCACTCAGGTCACCATGCTCACTCACACCTCACTCAGGTCACCATGCCGTCACTCACACCCTCACTCAGGTCACCATGCGTCACTCACACCTCACTAGGTCCCATGCGTCACTCACCTCCTCAGGTCACCATGCTCACTCACACCTCACTCAGTGTCACCATGTCTCACTCACACCTCACTCAGGTCACCATGCGTCACTCACTCACTCAGGTCACCATGCGTCACTCACACCTCACTCAGGTCACCATGCGTCACTCACACTCACTCAGGTCACCATGCGTCACTCACACCTCACTCAGGTCACCATGCGTCACTCACACCTCACTCAGGTCACCATGCGTCACTCACACCTCACTCAGGTCACCATGCGTCACTCACCACCTCACTCAAAGGTCACATGCTCACTCACACTCACTCAGGTTCACTCATGTCACTACACTCACTCAGGTCACCATGCGTCACTCACACCTCACTCAGGTCACCATGCGTCACTCACACTCACTAGGTCACCATGCGTCACTCACACCTCACTCAGGTCACCATGCGTCACTCACACCTCACTCAGGTCACCATGCTCACTCCACCTCACTCAGGTCACCATGCGTCACTCACATCACTCAGGTCACCATGCGTCACTCACACCTCACTCAGGTCACCATGCGTCACTCACACCTCACTCAGGTCACCATGCTCACTCACACCTCACTCAGGTCACCATGCGTCACTCACACCTCACTCAGGTCACCATGCGTCACTCCACTCACTCAGGTCACCATGCGTCACTCACACTCACTCAGGTCACCATGCGTCACTCACACTCACTCAGGTCACCATGCGTCCTCACACTCACTCAGGTCACATGCTACTCACACCTCACTGAGGTCACCCTGCGTCACTCACTCACTAGGTCACCATGCGTCACTCACACCTCACTCAGGTCACCATGCGTCACTCACACCTCACTCAGGTCACCATGCGTCACTCACACCTCACTCAGGTCACCATGCGTCACTCACACCTCCCTCGGTCACCATGCTCACTCACACCTCACTCAGGTCTGTCTACACTCACTGGTCCCACTCCACTCACTGAGTGTCACATGCGTCATCACTCACTGAGGTACATGGTACTCACACTCACTCAGGTCACTCGTCACTCACCCTCACTCAGGTCACCATGGTCACTCACACCTCACTCAGGTCACCATGCTCACTCACACCTCACTAGGTCACCAGCGTCACTCACCTCACTCAGGTCACATCGTCATCTCACACCTCACTCAGGTCACCATGCGTCACCACACCTCACTCGAGGTCACCATGCGTCACTCACACTCACTCAGGTCACATGCGTCACTGTCCACTCACTCAGGTCACCATGCTCACTACACCTCACTGGAGGTCACCATGACGTCACGACCTCACTCAGGTCACATGCTCACTCATCCTCACTAGGTCCCATGCGTCACTCCACCTCACTGAGTCACCATGGTCACTCACACCTGCACTCAGGTCACCATGCGTCACTCACACCTCACTCAGGTCACCATGCGTCACTCACACTCCTCAGGTCACATGTCACTACACTCACTCAGGTCACCATGCTCACTCAACCTCACTAGGTCCCATGCGTCACTCACACTCACTCAGGTCACCATGCGTCACTCACCTCACTCAGGTCACCATGCGTCACTCACACCTCACTCAGGTCACCATGCGTCACTCACACCTCACTCAGGTACCATGCGTCACTCACCTCACTAGTCCCATGGCTCATCACCTATAGGTCACATGCATCCTCGTTCATGAGGTCATATGCGTCCCACACGTTCCTTAAGGTCATGCGTTCATCACTCAGGTCAATGCGTCACTCATCTAGGTCAGCATATTAACTCACTGAGGTCATATGAGTGCAGTGATGTTAATCATGGTCACTATGAGTGTAGCTGATTGTTAATGATGGTATAGTGATGTCAGTGATTGTTAAGTGATGGTATAGTGAGGTAGTCAGTAGACTTCTATAGTGATTATGTAGGTATACATGATGTTAATGTGTATCAGTGAGGTCATATTGTTAATGATGGTATAGTGAGATAGCAGTGATTGTTAATATGGTATAGTGAGTAGAGTGATTGTTAAGTGATGGTATAGTGAGGTACAGTGATTGTTAAGTAGGTAGATGCAGTTTAGTGAGATGTGAGTAGAGTGATTGTTAAGTGATGGTAATAGTGAGTAGTCAGTGATTGTTAAGTGATGGTATAGTGAGAGTAGCAGTGATTGTTAAGTGATGGTATAGTGAGAGTAGCAGTGATTGTTAAGTGATGGTATAGTGAGAGTAGCAGTGATTGTTAAGTGATGGTATAGTGAGAGTAGAAGTGATTGTTAAGTGATGGTATAGTGAGAGTGCAGTATTGTTAAGATGATGGTATAGTGAGTAGCAGTGATTGTTAAGTGATGGTATAGTGAGTAGTCAGTGATTGTTAAGTGATGTTAGAATGTATAGTGAGAGTAGCAGTGATTGTTAAGTGATGGTATAGTGAGAGTAGCAGTGATTGTTAAGGATGTATGTATGAGTGAAGTGATGTAGTGATATTGTTAAGTGATGGTATAGTGAGAGTAGCAGTGATTGTTAAGTGATGGTATAGTGAGAGTAGCAGTGATTGTTAAGTGATGGTATAGTGAGAGTAGTAGTGATTGTTAAGTGATGGTATAGTGAGAGTAGCAGTGATTGTTAAGTGATGGTATAGTGAGTAAGTGATTGTTAAGTGATGGTATATAGTGAGTAGTGATTGTTAAGTGATTGTTAATATGGTAGTGAGTGCAGTGATTGTAAGTGATGGTATAGTGAGAGTAGCAGTGATTGTTAAGTGATGGTATAGTGAGAGTAGCAGTGATTGTTAAGTGATGGTATAGTGAGAGTAGTAGTGATTGTTAAGTGATGGTATAGTGAGAGTAGCAGTGATTGTTAAGTGATGGTATAGTGAGAGTAGCAGTGATTGTTAAGTGATGGTATAGTGAGAGTAGCAGTGATTGTTAAGTGATGGTATAGTGAGAGTAGTAGTGATTGTTAAGTGATGGTATGTAGAGTAGCATGATTAGTATGGTATAGTGAGGTGCAGTGATTGTTAAGTGATGGTAGTCGATATCATGATTGTTAAGTGATGGTAAGTGAGCTAGCGTGATTGTTATGATGGTATGTAGAGTGTAGTGATGTTAGTCTGTGCTAGTGATCAGTATTCTAATGATGGCTATCAGATTCGTACTTGTTAAGTTTATAGCATCTATCTCTCTAATGGTATTCTACCTTGTTATGTTCTACTCATCCTTTACTTATCTTCTAGTGCATTTCTACTAGTATCTTCCTACCTGTATCCTTCATAGCCTATCCTTCCTAGTGCTTATCCTTCTATAGTGTCATCTTCCTACCTGCTATCTTCCCTACCTCCTATGTCTTCCTACTGTATATGGACATCCTTATTGTTATTTATTAGCTGTGCGCTATATATAGTAGATAAGACTGATGAGTCTCAGTGAGAGTACGTATCTGTTAGCTGATGGCTTGCCATAGCTGATCTATGGCTTCTACCTGCTAGGTGCGGTCCAGGTTCTCCTACCTGGCTCTCCCTCCCTCGTTTCATTCCCTACCTCCTATCCCTCCCTCCCTAATTTCCTTCCCTACCTCCTTTCCGTCTCTACCTCCAATCCTTCCCTACATCCAATCCTTCCTTGCCTCCAATCCTTCCCTACCTTCTATCCTTCCCTACCTCATATCCTTCCCTACCTATCCTTCCCTACCTCTTATCCTTCCCTATCTCCTATCCTTCCCTACCTGCTATCCTTCCCTACCTCCTGTCCTTCCCTAACTCCTATCATTCCCTACCTCATATCCTTCCCTACCTATCCTTCCCTATCTCTTATCCTTCCCTATCTCATATCCTTCCCTACCTGCTATCCTTCCCTACCTCCTATCCTTCCCTACCTCCTATCCTTCCCTACCTCCTATCCTTCCCTACCTCCTATCCTTCCCTACCTTCTATCCTTCCCTACCTCCTATCCTTCCCTACCTGCTATCCTTCCCTACCTGCTATCCTTCCCTACCTGCTATCCTTCCCTACCTGCTATCCTTCCCTACCTGCTATCCTTCCCTACCTGCTATCCTTCCCTACCTCCTATCCTTCCCTACCTGCTATCCTTCCCTACCTCCTATCCCTCCCTTCCTCCTATCCCTTACTATCTCGTATCCTTCCCTACCTGCTATCCTTCCCTACCTCCTATCCTTCCCTACCTCCTATCCTTCCCTACCTCCTATCCTTCCCTACCTCCTATCCTTTCCTACCTTCTATCCTTCCCTACCTTCTATCCTTCCCTACCTCCTATCCTTCCCTACCTGCTATCCTTCCCTACCTCCTATCCTTCCCTTCCTGCTATCCTTCCCTACCTCCTATCCTTCCCTACCTCCTATCCTTCCCTACCTGCTATCCTTCCCTACCTCCTATCCCTCCCTTCCTCATATCCCTTACTACCTCGTATCCTTCCCTACCTCCAATCCTTCCTTACCTCCTATCCTTCCCTCCCTTCTATCCTTCCCTACCTGCTATCCTTCCCTACCTCCAATCCTTCCCTACCTCCTATCCTTCCCTACCTCCTATCCTTCCCTACCTCCTATCCTTCCCTACCTCCTATCCTTCCCTACCTCCTATCCTTCCCTACCTCATATCCTTCCCTACCTGCTCTTCCCTACCTCCAATCCTTCCCTACCTGCTATCCTTCCCTACCTCCAATCCTTCCCTACCTCATATCCTTCCACCTATCCTTCCCTACCTCTTATCCTTCCCTATCTCCTATCCTTCCCTACCTGTTATCCTTCCCTACCTCCTAACCTTCCCTACCTCCTGTCCTTCCCTACCTCCAATCCTTCCCTACCTGCTATCCCTCCCTACCTGCTATGCTTCCCTACCTGCTATGCTTCCCTACCTGCTATCCTTCCCTACCTGCTATCTTTCCCTACCTGCTATCCTTCCCTACCTCCTATCCCTCCCTACCTCCTATCCATCCCTACCTCCAATCCTTCCCTACCTCCTATCCCTCCCTCCTATCCCTTACTACCTCGTATCCTTCCCTACCTCCAATCTCCTCTCTATCCTTCCCTCCTCTATCCTTCCTACCTCTATCCTTCCCTACCTCTATCCTTCCCTACCTGCTATCCTTTACCTGCTATCCTTCCTCCTCTATCCTACCTCATCCCCCTACCTCCCTCTATCCTTCCCTACCTCCTATCCCTCCCTCCTCTCGTTCCCTGCCTCCTACCCCACGTTAGTTTACCTTCTGCCATCTTGTAATAGTCATGGTGTAAGCTTCGTGTCCACTCAATTTAATTTACACTTGTATCCATTAATTACTGAGAATTTATGTATAGAAATCTATCTTAAATATTTTTGTGTTATGGTGATGGATGGGAGGGGGTATGGTGGTGATGGATGGGAGGGGGTATGGTGATGATGGATGGGAGGGGGTATGGTGGTGATGGATGAGAGGGGGTATTGTGGTGATGGATGTGAGGGGGTATGGTGGTGATGGTTGAGAGTGGGTATGGTGGTGATGGATGGGAGGGGGTAGTGTGGTGATGGATGGGGGGGGTAGTGTGGTGATAGATGGGAGGGGTAGTGTGGTGATGGATGGGAGGGTGTAGGGTGGTGATGGATGGGAGGGGGTAGTGTGGTGATGGATGGGAGGGGGTATGGTGGTGATGGATGGGAGGTAGGTGGTGATGGATGGGAGGGGGTAGTGTGGTGATGGATGGGAGGGGTAGGGTGGTGATGGATAGGAGGGGTAGTGTGGTGATGGATGGGAGGGGGTAGGGTGGTGATGGATGGGAGGGGGTAGGGTGGTGATGGATGGGAGGGGTAGGGTGGTGATGGATGGGAGGGGTAGTGTGGTGATGGATGGGTGGGGTAGTGTGGTGATGGATAGGGGGTTATGGTGATGGATGGGAGGGGTAGGTGGTGATGGATGGGAGGGGGTAGTGGTGATGGATGGGAGGGGGAGGTGGTGATGGAGGAGGGTAGGTGGTGATGGATGGGAGGGGTAGGGTGGTGATGGATGGGAGGGGTAGTGTGGTGATGGATGGGAGGGGGTAGTGTGGTGATGGATGGGAGGGGAGGGTGGTGATGGATGGAAGGTAGTGCGGTGATGGATGGGGTAGTGTGGTGATGGATGGGAGGGGTAGTGTGGTGATGGTTGGGAGGAGGTAGGGTGGTGATGGGAGGGGGTAGGGTGGTGATGGATGAGAGGGGTAGGGTGGTGATGGATGGGAGGGGGTAGGGTGGTGATGGATGGGAGGGGGTATGGTGGTGATGGATGGTGGGGTAGGTGGTGATGGATGGGTGGGGTAGGGTGGTGATGGATGGGTGGGGGTAGTGGTGGTGATGGATGAGGGGGTAGGGTGGTGATGGATGGGGGGGTAGGTGGTGATGGATGGGTGGGGTATGGTGGTGATGGATGGGGGGGTAGGTGGTGATGGATGGGTGGGGTAGTGGTGATGGATGGGTGGGGGTAGGTTGTGTGGATGAGAGGAGAGTGTGGTGATGAGAGGTGGGTGGTGATGGATGGAAGGGGTAGGGTGGTGATGGATGGGTGGGGTATGGGGTAGTGACCGCGACAGCTGGCCTTGCAGCTGGCCTTGCAGCTGCTGCCCTCAGATACACGCTCACGGTCCAATGTGTGAAAAAACCATTGCAGCCACGTGCTTCCATGAAGAATACAGAGGCAAAGCAACTTATGGTGTAGGAAATGTGGCAGTGTGTTCACCAGGAAGAACAGGAAGGTGCTCTGTCATCTAAACATCCACTAATGTGGCAGTGTGTTCACCAGGAAGAACAGGAAGGTGCTCTGTCATCTAAACATCCACTAATGTAGCAGTGTGTTCACCAGGAAGAACAGGAAGGTGCTCTGTCATCTAAACATCCACTAATGTGGCAGTGTGTTCACCAGGAAGAACAGGAAGGTGCTCTGTCATCTAAACATCCACTAATGTGGCAGTGTGTTCACCAGGAAGAACAGGAAGGGGCTCTGTCATCTAAACATCCACTAATGTGGCAGTGTGGTCACCAGGAAGAACAGGAA